>JBAMJV010002540.1:0-178941 GCA_037951105.1 Echinarachnius parma
AGAAGAAGAAGAAGAAGAAGAAGAAGAAGAAGAAGAAGAAGAAGAAGAAGAAGAGAAGAAGAAGAAGAAGAAGAAGAAGAAGAAGAAGAAGAAGAAGAAGAAGAAGAAGAGAAGAAGAAGAAGAAGAAGAAGAGAGAAGAATAAGAAGAAGAAGAAGAAGAAGAAGAAGAAGAAGAAGAAGAAGAAGAAGAAGAAGAAGAGAAGAAGAAGAAGAAGAAGAAGAAGAAGAGAAGAAGAAGAAGAAGAAGAAGAAGAAGAAGAAGAAGAAGAAGAAGAAGAAGAAGAAGAAGAAGAAGAAGAAGAAGAAGAAGAAGAAGAAGAAGAAGGCTACGTATTACAGATCAAATCACATTCGCAAGGTTGGTGTATTTCCTTTTCAATCAGCTAATCGGGAATTCGTATAAAAAACATAAAAACTAAACTTTTGATGTATCGTTAGCGTTTATCCGGTGATGCACAACTGATGCATTTTAGGATTAATACTCGATCATCTGATCGCGTTGTGACGTCATGTCCCAAGCACCTTCAAGAAAACATTCTCCATCATATGGAGAGACAAAAATAATCAAATAATCGAATAAACTGGCGTACAAGATGGCGTGCTAATACGTCAACCTTCAATGACGGGTGCGCCTTTCACTTTTTATTCTCTTCTTGATATTGAGCGATAATGCAAACATGACAAATGTATTGAGTGTATGATCGGAACCAAAATGTATACAAACTCTGAGTGGGAGTGTGACGTCATACATTCACGTGTCACATGACCTCCGGCATGCGCAGATCGATTACAAAAGTATAAATCCACGGAACTAATACCGCGGTATGATAATCGGGATGTCTCCCTTGTCATTTTAAAATGACGTCGCAAAAGAATCAACCCATACGGGGAGCAGATAGGATTCATAAAAGGATAAGACAACTCGAGTGTTAAAAACACAGTAAAGTTTTATCCTTGAGAGCCAAGGTCGCATTTTTTTGCACCAGATAATACACTCAAATGCCATAGAGCTGTAATAGATATTATAATTGTCATGTATAGCACTTTAAAATCATGCACAAAATTTAATGTAAGTCTCTCGTCAAGCCACCTCGTATTAGAATGAAAATCTCATATCATGCAACTTCGTGCCATATATATTTCAGGCAGTACTCAGAAATTCTGTCGTACCCCCTAGTATAATGTAAATACTATAAACGTCCTCCATGCATACTAGTTCAAAGAATGTAACAATTTTAGCGTGTTAATGTCACACCAATATAATATTGAAACCACTCAATAAACTTCAATTAATTTACATAATGCCCTTTTATATAAATTCACTTATTTTCTAACGAAAAACACGATAAATTATTGAAACCTTTACAAAACTAGACCTTTTTAAGTAGCATTTACATTGTGATTTTGATAGTAGTAGCTCTAATGACAGGTGCAAAATTGGAGCAGCAAAAAAGGTTGATCATCGGACACTTCAGACGATAAAACCATTATTGCTCTTTGGTGCCTGGTTACAATCTACATCCAAAAATGAAATAATATTTTGTGGACCTGCAGTTCGATCGGGATGTTAAAGCCTAATAACATTATTGTTATTATACAAAAATGAAAGATACGCTTGTATCACCTTCATGTGAAAGAATATAATTCTCATAACTTATTGGTTAATGAAAAGATTTTGACAAAAACTGCTTTGAAATTGACTATTTGAGCAATAAAAGGTTCGAAATAACAAAATTTTTACCAAAGAATCAATTCAACCGCGTATACTCTGCATGCAAAAGCTATGCAACATTACGTGCACACAGCATGCGGGCTTGTCTACCGTGTACCTACAATTACCTAGCCCGACGAAGAGGGGCGAACGGACGGTGAATTTAGGCACAATTTCTGCATTTAACGATACTAAGGTTCGGATTTTACCACTCAAGCCCTTTTAACACTATTTCACATAATATATTGATATATTCTTTTTGCCAATATACATATACATGTTTTCAGTAACTTTCCGAATACCGATAGTTGGCTTTAAGTATTCGTTTCTCTGATATAGACCGAGAAAATAATTAGAATAAGAGGAAAACTCAAGCACATGTAATTGCAGTCTTAAAAGTGTTGGGCTAGTTTACAGAATTAGATCAGAGTGAGTTCATGTGACGGATGTAAACGGTCCTCCACCTTCAAATACAATTATGTTGCTAGTCAACTCACTTTCTGTACCGATCATAAAAACACAAAAACAAAGCCCCTGATGGACCGTCCGTGGCTTCGAGCGATTTAAGCCGGTGACTATTATCCATGTTAATAACGCACATATCAAATTGTATAACTGTAATCTTGTTATTATTCAAAATGTTGTTTTGCATGTCTATAGTGTTCACCTTTTACAGTTTATCGTATACAGACAACTGTACGATATTGGAAATAAAGCAAGCCTGTAATATAATCGTTTTCATCCAAACTAAAAATGTCGATGCCGAGACCGAGGCCACTGGTTTAGATAGCCGAGACTGATAAAAAGTGGACCTTTTTTAATTTGGGGAGGGGGAGGGGGGGGGGGGGGGGGGTACGTACTACGTACGCACCTACCCAACGCACTCCCCTGGCTACGGGCCTATATTTTAAACGCGGTCTTCCTCACCTGTGTGGACGCAGTACTTGAGGGTGTTCCTGCAGTCATTGAGGATCTGGTCCAGGTTCTCGGGCTTGTCCGGCAGCTCGAGGTGCAGTTTCTCCCGGAGGTCGTGCGGGTGGTTGAACTCGATGATCTTGGTGGTGCGGTCGAACGACTCCTGCACGTACTCGACCAGGATTTCCTGGATCTCCTTGAGGAATTTCCCCGTGATACCACTGGCTCCCTTGCACGGCAGCAGATCTATAGCGTAGCAGAAGGCAAACAAGAACATAAATAAAGCAGAAGAAGTGCGCTGAATGTGAGGATCTCGTGTCAGGAGTTAGGGACAAGGAAATGTGTAGTTGTTAAGTATATTGCTTTCTCCATGAGGGATCTATCTAACGGTGCAGTATCAAACCAAAATAAGCATGTACTAATATCATGCAGATAAAGTAATCGAAATGTAAGGATCTACATGTCAAGAGACCAGGGCATGTTAACATTAAGAAAATAAAGTATATGTTGTCTCCTTGATAAAAAACGGGTCTCTTGGACGCCATCAAATCAAGTTAGCGAATCAAACACTAAACCCACATGAGCTGTAGAGGAGCGAACTGTATTAAAGGACACAATAACTGAACAGTATATTGTATCTCTTTAAGAACATTCACCATGATACCATTGGTTCCTTGTCGGAGACAATATGCTTTTCTTTTGTTTTCTTTGAGAAAAGAATGTAGCTATAAATATTCTTGGCTCCTATGAATCGACGACAGCTTACAACACAACACAATAATGAAAACACGTAAATAATCAGTGAAAAGATATATCAAGGTATACCCAGCTAGCCACCTGATGTCGGGCCGATGTCGGAATTTGGTTGCCGGATGTCGGCATATCGCCGTTGGCTCGAGGTTAAAATGTCCGCCAGCCCAACATCGTCACGACGTCATTTTTGTGATATATTGGCATAACGTCATTTTCCGACAATGGCCCAACATCATCTCATGACATGATGTTGGGCCATTGTCGGAAAATGACCTTATGCCAATATATCACAAAAATTACGTCGTGACGATGTTGGGCTGGCGGACATTTTAACCTCGAGCCAACGGCGATATGCCGACATCCGGCAACCAAATTCCGACATCGGCCCAACATCAGGTGGCTAGCTGGGTAGCCACGTGACGCGAGGGAAGGAATTGTCTAAGTATGCAAATGTATACGGTACTCAATTATGTCAACAACAACAACAAATCCAAATGAGCGGGCTTGCATTATATTTTACATGACACAAAAGCAGCAACAACAATCATAGACAATATTATATATTAAATACACACATGAACACGCGATACAATAATGACAACAAGAGAAAATGCGAAATTGAGTACTTTTTACTCGAAAAGGTTCTGATCGTTACCCATAAGCTCTATTAGAACATTTAATGGTAGATAGAGAGCACATGTTAGAGTGGATAGTACTTTTTTCTTCTTCTTCATCTAGTAAACATTCATGAATTGCGAGAAAAATGAAGAAAAAACACTAACTAAAATCTACGTTTCCCAAATCTGAGAAGGCTTTTTTTTTAAATAAAACATTCTCAAATGCTGTCTGTCGCCGTAATTCCGATACGCTTAATTTGATATAAGAGCTACTGAAGAGGGGTAAGAACGTATGCACTGGGTGGATCTTAATTGACATAGTGCTTTTGAGAAAACGTTCAACGGTGACGAATTTTTGTCTCTTTGCACGCAAATGAATGTCGCGACTGACGACCTATTCAGCGTGGACTAGATCAGCGAAATTGCAACGCACAAACGGGATGAAAACGTCTTCCACGTGGCGTAGCTATGGAGTAACACGAGGGCCAATTCACCTTTAAGTAAATGTTGCCCCCTTACTCCCCCTGTGCACGGGCGTAGCTAGTTACGTAATACCCATTCAACTGGGGGGATGGATGAATAGATCACCCCCCCCCCCCAGTTGAATGGGTATCAATGACATGTCTACGCCCGTGCCCCTGCATGTGTATGATGAATAACATATAAGGGAATCATATCATCAATTGATTTTATGGATTGTATAAGCTGGCTCCATTTGGAAATCTTTGCCCCTTCTTCTTACTCCCCATGCTTGCCTTATGTATAATTAATTCAGGAATAATAAAATCGTTTGTTTTGTGGCTTGAATGTGCTGCCTCCACTTGAGAGTCCTTGCCCCTATATCCGTCCGTCAGATTTGCCCCTAGACCCTCCCCCCTCCTCCCCCTATCCCCTCTTCTACTTTTCTTTCATGCCATTGTCTTGGTTGATAGTGCCCTAACTGTGCCACTGTGTCTTCCTTCTTCTTATTTTCTTTTTTGAAAGGGTTTATAAATCTGTAATGATTCTGAGTTCATCTTTTCTTTCGTTTTTTTTTTCTTCCTTTAATCCGAAAGCTGAAACATAACTATATTTTGTGAAAACGCACACACATGCACCGATAGGCAAACAACTTCACAAACAAACACAATCACAAACACACACACGCACAGACACACGTTAGCCTACACACACACGCACAGACACGCACAGACACACGAAAGCCTACACACACACATACACACACATGCACACACACACACACACACACACACACACACACACACACACACACACACACACACACACACACACACACACACACATACGTACGTACAACAAACAAAACACAAGTCAAATCAAAAGAATCAGACACACACACACACACACACACACACACACACACACACACACACACACACACACACACACACGCACACACAAACATACACATCACGTCACGTGACAGAACCGATTAATAGTTCTTGTTTTGACTTGTTCCCCTGTATTTTCATTTCTTTGTGTTTGGGATTTGGCGAGTATTAACCCAAATATCGCAAATCCAGTTTTCTAGTTTTACCAGCTGCATACAAAAATCCTTCGGGAGTTTAAGGACGACTGACTTATTTACTTAGCCACTGCAATGTGGGCCAATCAATCAATGATCAGGACATGATGCAGAAATATGCGGCATTCATTAGTTAAGAGGAGAAATTACATCTCGCGATAATGATTTTGGAACAATCATCATGACTAATCACTCACAACGAGTGAATTAAACCAATTGCACCAATGAATGAGATTCAATTAAAAGAGAGCGAATTATTAAACTGTGTTTGTGTCGTGTGTTAAAATATCTGGGATTTTAAAAACACAACGAAGAACTTCGGATGTTATTTTCGTATGAAACTTCTTTTTTTCAGTACTAAATGAGGGTTACTAAACAATTATTGGATAATCAACGACAAATCCAAACAGTTAAGGAATAAACAAAAACTTGTGAATATTTTCAGTTTATTTGAAAAGTTCGGAATGCCTGTTTTTGTCTTTAGATATCGATGATCGAATTCAGAAGACACTATTTATAATTGCTGCAATAGATTGGAAATGTTATGTAGAAGAACAGGAGACTGTCTTTATCACTCTATACCTGTATATAGGCAAGTATAATGATATCTGGCAAAGTGAATTCATTCAAATTACACCTCTCACAAATATTTGTTCGATCAAGCATATAGCAAAAGTCTAAATCCGACAATTATTATTTTCTGAATTGAGTTTCTTCCCACTCTTCTATTTCCTTTTGTTGAGCCCAATAGAGTTATAAATACTAAGTGTATGATTACCTTTACTCTCTCTCTTTAACTTATTGACCCACACCTATATCAAACCTCGTGATGGGCTCTCAAATCCTACGAATATAATTTAGTTTGTCTTCACCATCAGCTCTTCTCTATATAAAACCAAGTTAATAGCTCTACCCCTATCTTAAGCCCCAGTGCTCCACAACAACAAATTTCACACTACATACCCTCTCCCCGCAAATATATATTCTTAGCTCGAACCCCGATCGGGCTCCGGTGGGTACCACACGATAAACACACACCCCCAGCTGGACTAACAAGAGTGACGTCATCTGATGGGAGACTAATAAGGCTGACTATCATTTCATTAGGCTTGTTCCAGGGCCCGAGGCGATGAGCGTCTTTAAAGGGTACCACCACCCAAAAATAATAATCTTTTTATAGAAAGGTAACATCTTTAGTATTCCATTCCTTCAATAAGTTCACAAAAATATGTTTTCAGAAAAAATATATAATTGGAAAACGCATCACCATTCTCAGCCATGCGGTCATGCGGTCTGAATGCGCAGACTATTATGCCAGCGGCGCTCTATGCAGAGTGAACGAATCATCCGGGATTCTATTGACGTACGCGTGAATTGCATTGGCGCACTCGCAAATGCATGGCCCGTGTGGAACCACGAGATAGCCGTGGTACCGTAAGTGGTGGAAATTAATTGCTTTGTTTATGAATTACACAACCCTTTGCGAAATGTTGGGTATCTATTTGATATCACAAAACGGTACCAAAACATATAATAATGTGTTGTCCTTTGCCTGGTGGTCCCCTTTAAATCGCTTGAACCATAATCTATTAATATGTTCCATTGCGTATGAATTGCATGAATAACCATATATATATTTATATATATATTTGTAAAGTTTTCAATTGATATTCGTTTATCAAAATGCAATAATCGTGAATAATTATGATAAGAAACCGGAACACAAATAGTTATAAAGAAGAAACGTACCAAACATGTACATGCATTTCATTAATTTTAAAGCGTCCACAATTAATGCTCCCACGCAAACTTCAGACGGTTATCTTGCTTTGTTTTGTTTTTCTTCTTCTTTTGGGGGTGCATCCAAAGTACTTAGTTTGCTTATTTCGCTATAAAATGTGGTTATATTTTCGACTGCTGTTTATGAAGTCGTTTTAAAAATCCAAATAGGTTTAGAAAAGGTATAAGTAAAAGAATAGCTTGATAGTGTTTGCTAAAACTTCTGTATTGCAGTATAATCAGACCGTTATACATATACAAACGTACAAATGAGTACAGGTAATTCACATCCGTAAGTGATTTGACATAATATTCCTCCTATATGTTACCAAGTAAATTTAATGAAACTATTTGGGTCTAAGTTTAAAGTAAAAGCTCTCACTAGTATCATGAGCAGGGTATTATACGTGTCAGTGCAAATATAAAGAAGATATCAACGTAGTCTGATGCAATACAAACAAACATACATGTGTAAAGTCAACACGCCTGCCCGGCTGGTGGGCACCACATGACCTGTAACATTTCCTATACAAAATACCAAGGTATCGCTTAAAATACTTTCACTCACACCGACCCTACCATTTACCCCTCCCCCTTACCCCTTCAAGATCACACCCATCTAATGGAGCACGACATCCCAATAATCATGCCCCACACCCCTGCCCGCACGATCGCAAACAGTGCGCCTCGCCCTGGCAAAGATTGTCATAATTTTGCCTGCGTCAAAGTCCGGTCCAAAATTGACGTGCACACACACATTTACATCTCGGAGGGGTTTTTTTTCTCACCGGAATCGTTCGAATATCTCGCTCCACCAATCAAGAAAGTTTATTTCCCCCTACGTTTCTCTTGTTCCGTCTATCTCTTCCCCCTCTCCCCATCTCCCTCTCTCTTTCTCTCCCTCTTTTCGGGCTCTGTCTCCTTATGTATCTCCCCCTCCCTATCTACATGTATATGTATTTTCTGTCTAACTACTGTATCCCTCGCTATTTTGAGCATAATGTATCTCTCTCTATCTGATTTCTCTCATCTTCTTCGAAAACGGCAACCAACGAGGTGGAAAGTTTACATATATATGTCTTCCATCTTCCGTTTAATATCAGTCATAGTATATATGTATTTGTGGAAGTTTTTCGTCACGCTCGCGCTCGGAGCACGTCAGGTATTGGTTGGTTAATATCGATCGGCACCTGCATCCTCCCATATCCAAACGCTTTCCCGATCGCGAGAGCTGTCCGGCTGAGTAGCCTAGGACCGGTAATCTCACCCGCATGAAAATCGATACGATTCGGTAAGATTCGTTGACATAGGTAGCTATATACCGCCAGATACTTCGGGACCGTTTACTTGTTTACCTAGACAATCCTGATGAAAACACCAAAAATCAACATGCGCCCACGTCAGAATTTGTCGATGGTGATTGGATTTGGATTTGTAATTTTTATTTTTTGTGGGAAATCTCATCTCGACCTCGTTCGGTTTATGATATCCCTACTAATACAAAATCGTTTAAGTAATCGGGGTTTTCGTCCTTCGGGTCAATTCTATGCATGAGCTGTGCTCATAAAAATCATCGAATTAATATATACCTCGCACAAAAAGTTCCGCAATCGAGGTTTGCACATTAATAACTTTTTTATTACGCTATTACTATTCATAAATTTGGTATCATTGGAAAGCGTGAATCCTCCTCTTTACATTGATATAACATTTGCTATGAATATTTTATCATGGAGTGTGCATTGCATCCAAATGTAGGGCAAAGTCAAAAGTGAAATGTTGCAAAATGCACTGATTTTGTCAACAGAGTGCCTTTCTTGGCTTGAATGGGGGTGAGGTGGTCATGCATTCAAACCACATTTTAATCTTCAAACAAAAGGAAGGCCCTTTGTTGACAAAATCAGTGCATTTTGCAACATTTCATTTTTTACTTTGCCCTACATTCGGATGTAATGCACATTCCATGATGAAATACTCATAGCAAATGTTATATCAATGTAAAGGGGAGTATTCATGCTTTCCAATGATACCAAATTTATCAATGGTATACCTAATATAAAAGTTATTAATGCGCAAACCTCGATTGCGGAACTTTTTGTGCGAAGTATATTTACTGTACGTTGTGAAAATCAAAAGCCATACCTTTTTAAAGTTTACAAGAAGAAGAAGAAGAAGAAGAAAAGATGAGGGGCAAAGCAAAATGTCAAAATAGATAGGAAGACGGAATGTGGATTATAGGAAGTGAGAGTGATTTGCAAAAAATAATCTGATGATGAAATCAAAATGAAGGAAAAGAAGGAGGTGGAAAGAAAATTGCAAGAAAGCGGAGAAAGAAGGATGAAGTGTGTATTCCGGGAAGTATATCATCTGAACAAATATTGTTTCCAATCATCTCAAGGCCAGTTAAGCCATACTTAGTACAGCCCCACGGATTAATGGTTAGCGAGCTCATTATATTTCAATTATGAATGGATTGATCGGTCGCATTTCATAAGTCCGTCTATATCATGAATGTGACAAATGCAATGAATGGAATATTATAACTTGAAGATACGGATTACCGTGATCATAGATAATCGCATCATTATTATTCCTATGCATCATGATAACATAACGTCAACAAAATAAACTCCCTCGAAATACCAAGGGAAGAAATATGTTTGTGATATAATATACATGTGGTGTGTGTGGGTGTTATAATGCGTAAGTGAGTGAAGGAGGAGTCGAACGTAGAAGCGAGATAATACAATTGCACTTTAATACCTTTTGTAATAGTCGAAGTGAAATTAGTCCATAACACAGTACATATTTTAGAAAAACGATGGCTACGTATATCTTACTTACAATAATATTTTCAGAAAATCGTTATGAGAAATGTCCTTTCTTTTAAAAAAGAAGATTTATACAAATAACCATAATACCCCTTAAAATACATCTGGGGAGGCTGCACAAGGAATTGCAATCGATTGTAAAGTTGCGATTAATTGCAAGTCAAGAACATGTGACTAATTGCACAAATCTGATTGGTTTAAATGTGCACGTTTTCTGACTTGCAATTAATTTTAACTTTATATTATCAATTCTGCAACGGGGCAAAGGTATGCTTTACAATTTAAAATAAGCATTGATAATTTTATGATCGAATTTAATTAACTGGTTAAAACGAAATTTAACTATGCACCGTATATAAAAGAGACATTACATGTATATTAGGCATCGTTCCATTACGCGAACTGATAATTAGTCATGATGCATGATTACACATCGATTACCATACAGTAAAAAATAATATATTGTGTGCATTGTCACAAACAATTCTAACGTGCAAGCGGTATTATGTTGACATTGCATGCTTAATTTGATTAAAATACCCCTCGGATACTGTACGAGTTAAAGGTTTAAGGGTCTACTATACTGGTAGCTTTTCTTGCGAAACAGAATGTGTGAAAAACTGACATGGTAAACACAATTGCCTTGGGTTTATTTATGTATTTATTATTTACAAAACATTTTATTAGAAGAGGGTGGCCCTTTCAGTTAAAATAAATGGTCTACCAAGCAAAGAAAATACAAAATAGAGAACAATGAAAAGAGATACGTGCAGCAACCCCCAGATAACCGTTACAGGCAACCCTTTCATGAAAACACTCCTAGTTATGTTCGTACCCTGATCACTTCCCATAAACAAGTTCACAAAAATATATAATTGGAAAACGCCTCACCATTCTAAAGCATGCGTTCATGCGGTCTGAATTGCGAAGACTAATGTGTGCTGAGCGAACGAATCGCCCGGGATTATATTGTCTACAAACGTACGCGTGAATCGCATTGACGCACTCGCAAATGTTTGGCCCGTATACGAACCAGGAAATAGTAGTGGTTCCGTAAGTGGTGGAAATTAATTGCTTTGTTTATGAATTACACAACCCTTTGCAAAATGTTGGGTATCTATTTGATATCACAAAACGGTACCAAAACATATAATAATGTGTTGTTCTTTGCCCGGTGGTCCCCTTTAAATACCAGGCCATTTGGACAGACATAATTGAAGCGCTTAATTCCAAAAGGCGCTAAATACACTTTCCATAACAATTAAGTGAACGATATCAGTACACTAATAAGCTACGTATAGATATCTAGAAATCCAGATTTTAGAACGAAATTACATGCAGAATCAAAATATGGAACTTAGAATTTAGCGCCTTTTGGAATGTAGCTCTCTATGTACAACTCAGACTACCAAACTGTTCGCAATTTGTCCTGCAGTTATTACCAAGTTCCTTTAAAGCAATAGACACTTTATTCTCAAGGTGTACAATGTGTATTATGATGGCTAGCGTACGCCATGTCCCCATGAGGGCTACAAACGTGGCACCTGTGCCGCAATTAACACGTCTAGATTGCACTGGCAAGGTTCTGTGGGCGCAGTACTGTATGACTAGGGTTAAGAGAGTACCCCCCCCCCCCCCTCCCCCTCCACCCCCATACCCAACCCCGCGAGAACGTCTGTCCCTGCGGATGGACAAAACAAATTATAACGAAATACGTGACGCATACTACTTGTATTAAATTCAAAGAGCTATACCCGCTCCTGAATACCATTGCCAATAGATGACAAGCACCCCCCCCCCCCTCCCCCCCCCCCTCCTCCCCAACCACAGGAGATGGGTTTTTACTATATTTTGTCAATGTTACCCCCCTCACGTTAATCCTCGTCGTTATCATCGTTACCCCAGCACTGGTTTAGACTGGTTATGCCTTGCCTCTATGTGGTGGGTGCAAGAAGGAATAGGGCGGTATAGCATATAATGCCATTTCCCTTTACTACCCTGTTTATTATGAGAGGGTACGGTGTGAATGTGGATTTCAAAGGTACACTTTGACTATATTACTGCGTGCAAAACACTAGTTGAATGGGCAAATGATTATAATGATTTTACAAATTGGACTACCTATGCTTAATTAATAATAATACGTTCCCATTTCAAGACAAACGAAGTAGTTTTGCCAAAAATGCGAATGTGATGTTTGGTTAAAATACTTAGTCAATAGTCTCATCAAAAATCATGTTAAAACCATTTTGGTATACATGTATTTTCAAAAAAGTGAAGGAATTATGAATATTTTCTTAAATAGTTGATTAAAAGTTGGTCCCTAACATTAATTCCAATCGGATATTTTTTTATGGATTTGTTAGCTGTTTCCGAACTGGTTTTATTCAAACAAAGTTGATTCTGCATTTATAATTGTATGCCTTTTCAAATTCTACACTTAGTTTGTCATTACCTCACACAAAAATTTCTTCTTGATGCGCCCCCTAAACCAAACTAAACTATCCCTTTAAATGAGTTATATGTTCTGTTATTCAAAGTAATTATAAGACTATTACCCCTGGACAATTACTCCCCGGACTATTAACCCCGGGACGATAACCCCCGGACGATGACAAACCCTAGGATAATTACCACCCGGATAACTACCACCCGGACAATTATCCCCCATAGACAATTACCCCCTTGACAATTTCTCCCCAAGACAATTACCCCCAATTGCATTTATATTACAAAATATTAATTGCGAAATAATGCCTTATAATACGTATAAATAATCATATAAATTATTATGATAAAGGAGCCTGTATGTTTTGAGAATGTGTGAAATTGCATGTGTATAAAGAAGTCCTTGACAATTTTATATTGACAACAATTTATTCCGAGAAAAAAAAATGTCGTACAACACGTGTAAATAATCATATAAAGTTGCCTGTATATTTGAGTATGTTGGAAAATGTGTGAAATTGTGTGTGTATAATGAAGACCTTGTATACACGTGTTTGATATCGGAATAACATATATTATGTTAACACAGCTGTATTAACATTATTTACCCGAGAAAAAAAATTAAGAAATACAAATTGAGAATCATTTTGTATTCACCAAAATTACTGAAGGCACACACAATGGCAATATAATGTTTTTGTCTGCAAAGGGTGTGAAATTGAAAATGCAAAAAAATGAATTTGAATGCACGGAAGACAGTATTACGTAATCATGAATCTTCCTTTTTTATATTGAATGACAATTTCATGAAAATGAACACGATTTAAATAGAATGCAAGCAAAATATTTTCGAATGGACTATAAATGAATTCAAATGATAAGAAACGAACCGTTACATAAATCGTGTGTATACCAAATCGTAGATATTTTAGAATCAGTTATATATCTTGATTATTTTCCAGAAACGTTTTTATTACCAGCCATATACATGGAAAACGTTCAATGATGAATGACTACTTATATGCCTCATCCGAAATAAACAGTTGAGCAATTTGACCACCAACAATGTAACCAAGCGACCGACCGGTTGTTCACACACAAAATGATCGTGATTCTATAGTCAGCTCTCGTACGAAACGATGCTCAAACCCCCGTTTCGTTAATCATGATAAGCTATACGATGTTTCGTTAAGTGAGCGTTCAGACACACAATTTCCGACAATTTCCGTCGTATAGCTAATCAGGAGCTGATTTTTTAGTCAGCTCCTGATTAGCTATACGATGAAATTTGTGTGTGTGAACACGGGGTTTAATGCGGGGGAAATGAAGGAATGCATGATCTCGTTAATTATCCGTTTTTAAATTGAATGAAGATCACATTTTTCCCACTATAAAGTATTCGCTGTAAAGAGAACATTGGCGTCAATCATTTATAACAGAATTGTAACCTCTTTAGACGATTAAGACAAGTGTCAGTAAACAAAAATCTTGATCCAGTAATTGAAGAGAAGATTATACTTCGAGACGATCGCAGACACTTTAACCATGACCAAAGGGCATTGGAAATGCTCTAAAATGGTAATTAAAGTGATACATTAACTTCATACGGGTTACTGAAGGTGACATTTTGAGACTTCAATCTTCATGATCTTATACCAACTTCACTGTAAGGTTCTTCTGAATTAATCAATATGTGTGATAGTTTCACAGAAAATGAACTCTGTTTACGTGGTGAACAAACAACAATTAAACATTGATGTAAGATTTTATCACCTACAGCAAAAACAAATTTTATTTCAATCGAAAAACGTTCTGGGAACGCAATTCGTATAATCATGAATATCTCTATTAGGGAGACATAAACAAATTTAAATCCATTTTAATTCTTCTGTTACCATTAGACAAACAACGAACTACAAGAGAAATGAGTAAGCTCCAAGTTAGTGATTGTGGTTGAATTTGACGAAGTTAATCGATCACTTTAAGACATAATGTGATGATTTGCATCAGCTTCACAAGAAGAGTGACGCCTTTTTAGATTATCTTCTTCCTCTTCCTTCCTCCGTTGGTATCTTGGATCAACGCAAACGTACGTAGCAAAGAATCATACACTAATCAAACTAAAGTGACATTAAAACACACGGTGATGGGGTTACACAAGTATACCGGTATATTTTTTCCGCAGCAAATAATTATACAAAATGAAAGTTCACATGTATGTAGTACGGACAGATGTTTTGCAAAATCCAAATTCGACACATTTTACTTATTGTCATAATTATAATCATCAAAATGAAAACGGAATAAAACTGTATCAGCAACCAAATCCCTTGTAAAAAATATACATATTAAATTTCACTGGTGCATTATTTTTGTGTAGCTGTTGGCGCTTTATTTGGGCAGTCTGACATTGACGTGTCTCGACTGCTATACATTGTATATGTAATTGAAAAGCGTTCTATTAACGCTTTCTATTCAATCATGAATAGTTATCTCTATAATTAGAGAAACATGAACAAATTAAAACCCATTTTCATTTTCTGTATTAAACCATAAACCAAACAACAAACTACATTTTAAAAAAAACATGTTTAAGCTCCAAGTGATTGTGGTTGATTTTGACGAAGTTGATTGCAGGATCAGTTTTAAACAATTGTAACGATTTGCATGAGCTTCAAAAGAAGAGTGACGCCTTTTTAGATTAATATCTTCTTCATCTTCCCTCCTCCGCGTGTATCTGAGATCAACGCGAACGTACGTAGCAAATAATCATCTACACTAATCAAACTAAAGTGACATTAAAACACACGGTGATGGGGTTACACAAGTATACCGGTATATTTTTTCCGCAGCAAATAATTATACAAAATGAAAGTTCACATGTATGTAGTGCGGACAGATGTTGTGCAAAATCCAAATTCGACATATTTTACTTATTGTCATAATTATAATCATCAAAATGAAAACGGAATAAAACTGTATTAGCAACCAAATCCCTTGTAAAAAATCTACACATTAAATTTCACTGGTGCATTATTATTTTTGTGTAGCTTTTGGCGCTTTATTTGGGCAGTCTGACAATGACATGTCTCGACTGCTATACATATAGGTTGACGAACGGGACAAGGTATATAAACCAGTCCAGCCACTTTCTGGCGCCCTAAATCCGTCAGATAAAATCATCTAGCCGCTTAAGAGATTCTCTCAAGTGTTATTTGGAGACCTATATAGGGGTGACGACTCGACGCTGACCCATCAGACCCAGTCCTATATCATGTATCATGGTCTTTGTTCAATAAACATGATAAATGCAATCAAACATGTGTATAGTGACCACACTATATATCAGGTGATCTATATACTATATAGTATATTACATTATTTTTCTCGGAAGGGGATTATTTTTGGTGGTCACTATACACACTAAGAAAAAATGTTTGATAAATGGTGCAAAGTAACGGAAAAGGGTGCAGACTCGGCATAGGATTAAAGTTGCACCATTTTATGCACATTTTAGGGTGCATTTTGCTAAGGGGCAAAGTCGCACCTTTCTTAGTCTTGTTCCTAAACCATGGTCCTACTGCACGCATGTAGAGTGTACAAGATTCGTACACTCTATGTCAATCATCAAATATATCACGCACTATTATGAATGTATACCCTTATGGTTTTGAATGAATATGTGCCAATTTTATTTTAATATAATCTTGAAAAGAATTAGATGGGTCTGTACAATCATATTAATGAAAACTACGGCCACAGCAAGGCTATCAACCAATTACAGGGTCCAAGAGAAACAATTCACTCACGGAGAGAAAACACATGTATTTTGTGTTTAAATGCAAAATTGTTGATTTACATCACTGACACTGCTCTATTGGTTCTTGCGTGAAATAATAGCTCATCATGCATGCAGGATTTGAAAAACAGCGAAATTGGCAGTAACATAATATGAAAATAGTTCTTCTTCACACGTAGATTCACTACAGCCCCTTTGATTGGTCATTTGCTTGATAAACTACCAAGCGAGAATCAAACAAGGTGCAAAGTAACGGCGAAAGGTGCAGACTTAGTAAAGGAGTAACATTGCACCATTTTGTGCACCTATTTATGTGATTTTTTGCTAAAGACCCAGTATTCTTGGTCTTGTTCCTATACAACGGTCCTACTGCACACGTGGTTTTCTGAGATATATACCATTGATAAACTCTATGCAAACATCAAAAGTATTGTGCACCATAATGAGTGTATAAGTTTATGGTTTTATAATGAACATGTGTCAACTGTCTTTTTATATTAACTTGAAATTATTGAAATTGGTCTGAAAATAAATGACAACTACGGCCACGGCAAGGCAGTCAGCCGATTACAAGGTCCGAGAGAAATAATTAACTCACAGAGAGACAAAATATGCATTTAGAGTTTTAATGCAAAATGTTTAATATCCATCACTACTCTATGATTCTTTTGTAAAATGATAGCTTATTATGCATGAAGGAAATAAAGTATTATGAGAATATTTATAATTTAAAAATAGTTTCGTTACAGCCCCTCTGATTGGTAATTTGTTTTGCCAATATATCGCACGTTATTCACACAAAGAAAAACATTAATCGGAAGGTGCAGACTTGCCAATGATGCTGAGTATATACAGTATAACCGGAGTAATAATAAAATAATGCGACATCATTAATTCGATGATCTAAAGACCAATTTATGCGTAGCCTATCATCAATGGTTGCTCATGGCAATTTGAAAAGCTTTTCAGGTTTTTCCGACACAGCAACAGCTGATTTGTGTACGATACGTATTGAATCGCATTTATATCAATTGAATAGTATGACTCCAGGGCCCCGTTGCAGAAAGAGATACAATCGATTGTAAGTTACGATTGATCGTAAGTCAGAAAATTTACGCGTTTCAACTAATCAGATTTGCGCATTTGGAACACGTGATCTGATTTACGATTAATCGCAACTTACAATCGATTGTATCTCTTTCTGCAACGGGGCCCAGGTCAAAACAGCGTATTCTTTTGTTGTTGACATTGAATACAAATAAAACCGCACGATTTGCAGTAATTTGTAACAGGTTCATGAATATTCATGTGCTAGTTTGTGTTTTTGCAAAACGAACATTTAATCTGTTCATAATCTCGTTATTTTGTGAAATAATTATCAGAATGCATTTGTAATTTAATTTAGTAACAATTAATTATCAGTGGACTCTTGTGAACCATTTTGGGTGGAAATGAATTAAGGCGATACTGTTTTAACGTCTGTGTTTAATTACTAACCACTAAAAAACATACATCGTGTTGTAACCTGCTTATAAGCTAAACGTGAACAAGGATCGATGGTTAGGAATGATAGGTATAGGCTTAGGGCAAAGTATGTATAGGTTATATCATAGGTTATATCATATGTTATTAGGACTAGGAGGATAGGACTACACACATGCACTCGCAGGAAAGGGGTGTTCAACTTTTAACCATTTTTGGTGCATCTTTACACTTAACTAAAAAGGTGCAATGTTGCACCACACTGGTGCAACTGTGCACCTTTAACTTATATTTACACTTACACTTACACTTAAATTTACACTTACACGTATCTTTTTTTAGGTGCAACTCTGCACCTTTTCCTAAATATACAATATTGCACACTCAAGGTGCAAACGGTGAAGGATTAAATCTGAACCTTTACCAAAAGGTGAACTTTTGCACTTATATAGGTGCTCCGAGTGTGACAACGGTTTGCACCTATATAGGTGTAAGATTGACCCATTTTTTCTTAGTGTGTATAGGCAGGTTGGATGCTTTAAAAGAGGTGGCCACTAAGGCAGGATTGATTGTAGATACAATTATTGTAAAGCGTGTATAGGCAGCGTGCGCTCTGGCCACGCGTTTTTTCATAATAAAAAATATTTCTGGAATATTAAGTCAGAGATCGACGAATTGGAACTATAATTATTCCAGTCACAGTGGAGTTTTGGGATAAGCCAGTTTCGAGCACCTTGTCCAAGATGTTCCCGTGGGTGCGGCAGCCTATTGCTGATCAAAAGTTTCACAAAAGCATGGCCATGATCATGGCGGAGGAGGATGAAAAGAAAAAGACCCTCCAAACTAAAAATGACCGTTCAAACCGCGTTGACGTTACAGCATACGGACTTGTTTGTTTACGGAAGGTACCTCTTATTTGTATGACACCAGAATAAAGTAGATTTAGAGGGGGAAATATATAAAAACATCCTTTCGAGTTGGATGATAATGCTGGGAGGAGCAACTACGATGCATACTGTTGTCGGGAAATGATGATGTTATATTCTTCGAGAGGATGACTGTCTTGTACTCCGTTGTGGCCCAACAGCTCTAGGGATCAGCTTAATACTTCGGATCGCCCTTTATCGCGCATTATGGGCAATTTACTTCCGACTTGTTTGGTTCAAAGGCGTAAATATAGGAGGGTAGGGAGCAAGGGTGCAGCCCCCCCCCCCCCCCCCCCTCCTCACATTACCCGTGATATGTTGTAGCTAACCCGTTCCTTCGAGATTCGGGAATCCCAGTAGACTTTTGACAAAGGCGACCAGGTAACCCGTAAGGAAAATATGGTTTAATAAAACATGATGTATTTTTCGCACAGGCTACCTCGTTCTTCAGAATCCTTAAACTCTTATCCATTCAACCTTACCCCTACCCACATCGGATGATCCTTAACTTCGCTAAAGACTCGTTGTTCGGTGATTCAAGGACATGGTATCCCTTATGGCGTTTCTAAACGGTATGACGTCATATTCTCCTTCTAAGAAGACGTTAACTTGACTTTCTCTTGTGGCGTATGTAAGGGGGCATAAGGGTCAGCTTGTCCAGTATTGTTAGCAACGATAAAGAAACGACACCGCAACAATCACTCAAAACAGTCTAATACAATTCTATCTCTTATGCTTTACCCAGGCAGCCCGGGGGCAGCCCCTTCATGTGACAACCACCCCCCCCCCCCCACAGCCTTACTGCACCCCTGAATGTGCTGGTCCTGCTAGGTACGCCACAATTTATCTCAGAACGAACACGAAAAGTGAAATCAGTGATTAAGGAAGGCATGCGCATAAAGGGCTTACCGCTATATGTTACGATTTACCACATAATGCACATTGAAGTCATTTAAACCATTACATCATACTGTCTCTAATACTATATTACACTGCCCACTGCAGTGTGGAGTCAGTATTAAAGTAGGACCGTTTGATGGCGGCCGCCACTGATGTAAGTCTGTACATCTTGCTGACATGTATTTTTGTACCGTTAAATTGAATTTAACGGTACAAAAATACCTAATAGAACAATCTGTACATTTCTCTGAAAAAGAAGATTATAATCATGCACTTAAAGTGTTATAGGTTTTTTGCTCGTAGCTATTAATTTGAAATAGTTAACGAGTATGCAAACTGGGCACACAAATTAACTAATATAGAATGCGGCGAAGGGTACAGGCCAAGCTTTGTTTGAATTGGATGGAGGCAAAACAACATTATAAAACAATTTCTTTGGAAAACAAATACATGGATTTGGATGCGGGGTAGTGGTCACATTAACAAGACTTTCAAAGGAGTAACTATATGCACAACTTAAAGTAACCGAGTCGTCGTAATTAATAGAGGGCGCTTTCCAAGCGATCGCAGGGAGGCACCATGTTATATTGCACGCTGTGATCTCTGTAACCAGTAACTTGCAAACATAACCATGAGAGTTGCGTGAGTGTCGCGCCCATGCAATAACCCGCCTATATAGTTACGTAGACATGGCGCTGCCCTCCGCACACAGAGCCAACTCGACCCGATCCGACTGGTTTTCAGTCGGTTCAGCTCAGTATACTTTGCCTCAGGACTCCTGTTTTGCCGGTCAAGAGCCAGTCGGAGATCATTCGAGGCCGATTCAACATGTTGAATCGGCTACAACTGAGCGAAACCGACTCTAGCCTGACTGAAAACCAGTCGGATCGGGTCGAGTAGGCTCTGTGTGCGGAGGGCTTGATCCCGACAGCTCCCTCTAGGATCGTCGACGCAGTCTCTTTAAGTATATTTTGAGAAGCATGAATGTGTGGACCTCAATAGCCTATAGAAGTCTTCGACATGTTCTTACATTTAAAAAGACGTAACAGTTACGTAACCAAATACACATGCATGAACAAATTAAGAGATGAAATAATAGTTTTATATATATAAGAAGTACGGTACAAACATTAGATTGAATAGCATAATTCTTGTCTATTTTAACGTTTTTACCAGATTAATAATCATATTAATCACATGTAATATAATATTATGAAAGGTAGGTCCGTGTGTTGTGGTATGTTTTTGTGGAGAGAGTAGATGCGTGTGTATTTGTTTGTATAGAGTAGCTAAGCTGAAATAATATCTAAAGCTCTTTATGAACACATGGACAAAGATGACTACTATACTCAGGTATACGGTACAGAATCCTTATACGTTCACACCAATTCACGGAAGACGGGTTTATCCTCTGAAACGCAAGTTTATTGCAAACCTAGCATAATATTGACTACTGTTGATAATGAAACACTTGTCCATGAAACGTATTAAATTTGTTATGGATGGCTATTATCCTTTTTAGTCGAAACCAGTCCAAATTTTAAATTTATACAAATTTCAGGAAACAGTGTGCACCAATAAGACCACCGGCATAGATATGGCCATGTGGGGTTAGGCATTTGTGTGGGATGTCCAACCAAATAAGGAAGCGGTAAACTTAGCAAACTGACTAAATATTAATTAAAGAAGTAAAACGAAAGGGAACTTATTGTTTTGCTCTGTCATATGAGCGATGTCGTGAACATGGGAATAGATTTAGCATGTTTAGGGGAGGACTGGTAGTCGACTTTAAGGCAAACACGCATATAAAAGTATATGACGGAGGGTAAAAGATTGGAGAATTACGTTTTACTTTTACTCTTCTGCTGTAAATGTGAACGCAGGAATTACATATACCTGGATCCGACAGGTGAGGTCGGGGGAAAAGGAAGTGTGGGGCTCGGGGGACACGATCACCTGGGCAAACAAATTGCATTATAGGCCTAAATGAGAACGAACTATTTTAATAGGGTCGGGTAATTCCCATACAGGTTAATATAGAAGTGTCCCATAGGCATGCTAGGTCAGTGGATACAGTATAGATACACAGGTTTACGCATGCAGAGTATCACAGGTTTTCACAGCTGTTCCAGATTTAGTTTCCAGTTCTGGCCTAGAGAAATTATTTAGCGTATTTTCTGAAAAGGGGCGAACAAACTAGGGCAAATATGAGTGTGTTTTCTATTTAGAGTATATGAATTATTTGTAAAGATTTGATAATACAAATAATATTAAAGCAAAACGGAAAGAGAGCTCTACAGGACAGTTCTGTTCATGAGGTGTATGCTAAAGTATTTCCTTATATGAGTACACGTATAGGAAGGGAAACTATCAGTTTATATCTTAGAACGGGCGACATTTAAAAAAAAGAGGATAGTTCATGACGATTAAAGTTTTCCATTAACTATACAGGCCGTGTTAATCGATTTTGCAAAGTCAATGAAGTCGTATAACTGAAATTGAAATACAAAATTACTGGAATGAATATTTAATTTCATACTGCGTTAAAATATTCCTACTTCACAATTGATTAATGTTATCATTATAGACAATCCTCTTAAGAGAATTGCTACTTTGTTTTTTACTAAACCGTTCCTTTAAGACACTTGAAATCAATATGTATGCTACTATACACTGTACTTACCCTTGCATTATGAAATTGATATTAAGCTGCTCTCGATTCTTGAGTTAACAGCGTATCATGTGTATTTCAATTCCGGAAACAATTCAAATTGAAAGGACAAACAATCCAGAAATATAGCCTTTTAGTGGAAGTATTTCTCACTTACACTTTGTGATAGTACTTTTGTTCATAATAATATGCATCGACCTCATGTCTGTATGAACATCCTTTCAAACGGGTTAGATTACAAACGTTGATATTGTGTACCGAAAGAAATATTCATAATTTGTTCGTAATTGTTCAGTAACAGATGTTTAAAATGATTGTTTTCTAAGTATGATTCATCGTATTACTTGTATGCGTAGAATTAAATAATTGTTTACTTTGTGTTGATATTCATTTTCCACAAGAGATTTTATTAGTTTTGTATAATTTCAGTCACAGATGTTTAAAGAATACCCTTTTTCCAGTGTAATTGACCTTACATCATGTATACATATTATAGTCAAAATTACAATTTATTTTATTGTGTCATTTTGTGTTATTTTTGGCTCAATTCGGTTATATAAGTTTGCCAACGAGTTCACACATATTTGATTCAGCTGGGATACAGTGGCAAATTTGAAGCAAAACATTCTACTAATCAATATACAGTTAAACCTGTCTTATAGTGGCCACCTGTCTATAGCTGCAGCCAACCTGCCTATAGTGGCCACCAAAAGTGATCCACAGCAGATTAAAACAATGTAATGAAACCTGCCTATAGAGGTCACCTGTCTATACAGTGGCTACTTTTCTTGTCTCCTTGGATAATCATTATACACAGGTTTGACTGTATATGAACCATTGACGCCTTTAGACGCATTTCCTGATATCAATTGTAATACTTTTCATTCAAATTGTACGCAAAATATAACACAAATAAACACTAATTGTATTTTCTACATAATGTATATCTACTAGATATCTTACACGGAACAAAATTTAATGAAGCACAATAAAAGCACATAATGATTATAAAACAATGGGTAATACAAACGCAGCACTTAACCACATGTATGGTGCTAAATATAAATATAACATTGATATACTTTTTGACAAAGCATGCGCGTGGTTTCGATAGGAAGGCTGTGGTGGTTGTGGATTTGTTACGGTGAAAAGGACGCAACATCGGTATTCCTTAACCCGTTAACTGCCTACACAGGAACTTGGCGTATCAAGTACTAATTATATTGAAACTATACGAAACGTCGTAAGCAACGGGTTAATTTACAGACAACGAGTAACGAGATGCGACACCTGGAATCACGAAACATAATAGTAACGACCCCGTCAAAATAAACTCTCCCGAAACCATCCGAAATTCTTGAATCATCCTTTTCCAGGATTATCTTAATTATGTTTGTTGTTATTATGTGATTATACAGGACTATAATCATACAATCGATTCTTATTCAACATGTGAATGCACTGGCAGTTTACTTTTCGATAGAACCGTGTACGGGACGACAAGTATTTTGAATCGGAAAGCACGACGTGGAGCAATATAGGCTTACTACGTCCACATCTACCTAAGATAAGTGGTCATTTAAAGGGAACCGCGCGTGAAACTACGTGGTGAGACAGCTACTTTGTCCATTCGGCATTTTTCGTTGAACTCCGGTATGCGCATGCGCATCCTAATCGAACGCTGAAGATCGTTGTTTATTCAAATTAATCCTTTTCGCAAGCACACTGACTGATAATTTCTGCATGGCAATATCTGAAGAAGCAGCCCATGAATTTTCCTTCTTTTTTCTCGTGTAGTTTCACGACATTTCCCTTTAATTAAAGAGAGTGAACGTGTTTTCAGTCATATGCAATGCTTGTCAGCAAAATTGGCTTAAAATTCGTATTCTATTTAGTAAATATTTGGTCAATATTTTTGTCGATGCTTGAATACAACATTTTGCCAATGAATTCTTTCATTTTCCGTTGCCTGCCAACAAAAATTGTATCTGGAACACTTCCCATTTGTTCATTATTCAAATTTGCTGGTTAGTGAAAATGTATTTTGACCGGGCCGTGACATGAATGCCTACCTGTCGCATAAGGCGTGCTTCGAAGTGCCCACCAACTCAAGTACGTTTGACGCAGCCAATAGTTTTTCATTACATCTGAAGACAATACCGTTTTGTAGAGAGAAAGAATTAAAGGAAGAAAATAACAAACTGAAAGAATGCATTCGTTAATGCATTGATAGATATATTAATGAACGAATGAATGAATGATCGGATGAGTGAGTGAGTGAGTGAGTGAGTGAGTGAGTGAGTGAGTGAGTGAGTGAGTGAGTGAGTGAGTGAGTGAGTGAATGAATGAATGAATGAATGAATGAATGAATGAATGAATGAATGAATGAATGAATGAATGAATGAATGAAATTATTAATTAATCAATACATAGATTAATCAAGTAATGATTGAATGAATGAATAGATGGATGGATAATGAATACAAATGTCATAGAGAAAGCTATTCTGTTAAAAGTGCTTTTCATAGAGTTATGAGGATAATATCATAACCGTTTCATTATCCCAATTCCTAAATTTTGTGAGTCGATACCCAATATTGATCCTAACAAAATGAGCTACAATGTTCTCAGCATCTCAATCTATGGCCTATTACCAGATGCATGCACAGAAACATTATAACAAAGTATTACAAAAAAGTGTAGCGAGTGAAAAAGTTTCTCATGACGTGTTTGCCAAGTTTCATAAAATGTTCCCGAAGGAACTGTAAACAAAAAATGTTTCAGGATCGATCAGGCATCGCAATTCGTTACCCAAACAAAAAAGAGAGATAGAAATATAAAAAAGGAAATAAATTGGTACCTCCACCATGAGACAAAGGAGCCGCGCGACGCATACTGACAGGCTACGTAAGCAGCTATCATACAAACCATTTCCAAATCTAAAGGTCAAACTATGATACAATCATTTCTTGTTTCACAAAATAGTTGATTCATAGAAGCTTTCTACGAAGTCAGAATTACCCACTCCATCAGTATAGAGTGCAGGTAACTTATCGAACCAGGCGAGAGTTGGTGCTATAAGAACAAGCTAATGGAAGGGGTGCATTTAACACCCCTCCCTAACACCCCTCCCAAATATATATCGGTCTTTGTGGCTCAGGGGGTTAAACGTCCGTCTCATGATCAAGAACCTGTAGGTTCGAGCCTCAATTCTGCGTTCCAGCCGTGTGCACGATTATAGCCTGAAATTAGCACAGGTCCACTGGACCCGGGCCACAATAATCAGTTTCGGGCAACCAAATTTAATTGATGCTAAATTTATTCTACTGGCCCGAATGAGTCACCAAATAAAACTGAGTTTGTAATGTTTGTCATTGTTTGGGGCCGTCAGATTCAGGTTTCAGGATACTATAATGTGTAAAATATTGTTTTGACTTGCCCGACTGGGCCATAATGTTTTTAAAAAGGCATAAATTGCCTTTAGAGTTTATTGTTTATTTATTTATTTATTTATTTTCCGAACCACAAGTAAAAAAAACAGTAAATACAAAAGATTCGGAGGGATGCCCCATTCAGCGCCGTCTATGCAGACATTGCTGTTCTACCATGGGGTCCCTTAACAACAATATACTAACAATAATTAACAACAATTTACAATAATTAACAGTAACTAGCAATATAATAAAAAATGAATTTCAACAAACAATTAACCAATTGAGTATTGATAATAAGATAGTACCCGCAAAATTGTTTAAAGAGCAAGGGTAAAACACTTCTAAGTAAGAGGGTAAGCAGGCCTGCATCATATTACAGCTGAAGTTGTTAAAATGGTTAATGAATGGTATACAAAATTACATGGGCACTATAACACGAAGGAAATCACGCTTTCGCCAGTGGCCATTATCGAGGCAATGGTTGTGAAAATGGAGAAACGTGTACAACTAATATAGACCTGATAAAGAATCATTATGTTCCAATTATGTACAATTTTTATCAAGAGATATTCAAATTGATTACCACATTTCGGCAATCCCGGTAGTTTCGTTCCCTGAAAATTTATGTAAATATCGATAAGTTTACTTCAATAATGACATGAATATAATAAGCATTTATAATAAAGTGGGGTTTGTTTTATCAATTAAGGGGTGGTTGCTTGCTTTATTTCGTTCTGCTTGCATGCAGCCTCCAAAGACACATTAATATCCAATGATAATAATATAAGCTTACACCTGTCCATATACATGTATGTTGGAGTTGGCAATTCGCCAATAAGTAAGTTCAGACTAAAACTTACCCTTTGCCCTCAGCTCGAAGAAGTCGGGTCTCTCGCTGTCATCGTCGGTCGACTTACTCCTGACCCGGAGGCTGACCGGGACGATGCGGAGCTGACCCTCGCTAACCGTCCGGTCGACGAGCCGCCGACGATCATTGAGCAGCCTCATAGCTTTGTTATGATGACCACCACCGCCGCCACCACCACCAACGCCACCACCAGCAGGGTTCCCTTTCAGCCCATTGTTGGCATCGTTGTTGGTGCCGTCGTCTCCTTCTTCACCCCCTCCGCCGCCACCGCCACCATTACCACCACCACCACCGCCGCCGATATCGCTAGTATCATGACCGGCAGGCGACCTGGGGATCGTTTCCAGCACCTCGTCCTCTTCGACCGTCTCGATCCGGTTCGAATCTCCGTGCATCACCCCATCGGCGGAAAGCCGAGTTACCAGCGGCATCTCTCCTTTTGTTCTTGTAGACTATCCAGTCACGAGATTATCTACCGTTTTTCTCAACGCACTCTACTGAAAAGTCTCTAATCTAATGACTATAGTATTTCTCTCTTTTCAAAAGCGTTGCCGATCTCCAAGCCTTGGTGATGAACACGCGGATGACGTTAAAAGGTGAAGAACGCGAAACCATTAATTTAAAATATCAAGCGGCACGGAGAAAACGGAATCACGCAAAACAAAATACAAAGGACTTACTGTTCATTAAAATAACGAAGTTCTGTTTCCCTCGATCGTTCTGAAATCTCATTCGCAGTATGCAAAAGGGCGCTCCGTGTGTCATTCATTACGTTGGTGACTACTTAATCGGTCGAATGAAACAGATACAGTTCCGTTGAAATTATGTACCAGTTACACAAAGTCCCTCGTCAATATTTCTCGCTATATTAAGTTTAGATAAAGCATAAGGATACACACATAGATATCGAGAGATATATCATACAGATAATATAGGCTGACCACCAAGCGCTCAAAGTTTCGTTTTAAATATTCTGTGTCTTACGTGGAAGCCACTTGCGGAGCGGCGTGGTACTAGTAATCGGAAGAATGAAAATCTGGAGATAGAGTTCTCCCCCATCGCCCCGTTACTGGGGTTGTTGTGTATCGCTTGTTACACGCATGCGCAGTGGATCACTTCCTCCCTGAACAAAAAATGCGTATGTGGAAATAACGTCGTGTAGTCCAGCGGCATAGCTCCCTATATTAGCCGAATTGTTCACTTTTGTCTAAAAGCATACAATTTGGCACACATGTAGAGTAATGTATTTTAAGCAAATTTGGGTATTGAGCCCTCGGGAATTTTGCCCAGGAGAGCCGTGGCGTCCATTTTTCAAAATGGCCGCCATTGACTATTAAAGTGATAGAGGGTTATGTTAATATATGCATCATTATTCATCCTATTCTTCCTAAACAATTCTATTCAAGTGCTAACAACATTAGACCATAAATCAAGAATATAATTTAGTCCAAATCAATCAATATGGAGGCCATTCTTTTCAAAAGGGCCGCCGTTAAGTATTAGAATAATACAATTTTGTTGAATATTTGCGTTATTGTTCTGAATCTTTATAAACTAGTATATTCAATGTTCAAAACAAAATGACACAGCTAGTACAGCGCCATGTTCACGGACCGGTGCACTCTATTGTAGGTGGGGAAATTGCTCCCCAGTTGACTGGTAATGCGGAGAGGGGCATTGAAATGACTAAATTACTTTTTTCAACACTCCCCGTTTTTCTCTGCACCTGTTTCTCTTTCTTTTTTTAACTCTCACACTGCTGTTTTTGCGCACAATTGTTCTATTTTCAATAAGTCTCACGATATCTATAAACTGCATGTCGTCCGATGAGAGTGAGAAGAGCATTAAGTTGACTTTTAGCTAAATTGAGATTGGCATACTATCTTGTAGGTCGAAGCCTTCTCTATGTGATTTCAAATTGCCAGATAATAGTTATTTCTAGTTTGTGGAGTACTAATACAACATTAAAGGGAGACAATTTTTGTTTGCACAAGTTTCCTGAACTTTAACGTGATCAATAAACTTAATGAGATTGTCCAAAAGTGATATTTGAGACTTTAAACTTCATTGTAAGATTCTTCTGAATAATGTGTGATATTTTCATAGAAAAAGAACAATATTTGCCTAGTGAAACAAGTCAAAATTTATGTAAGATTTTATCCCCGATTGTTCGCCTGAGGTAACCAAATTCGGTTACTTTGTACTACGATCGAAAAGCATACCTTAAAGGGATCTAGTAACTTTGTTGACATGTGCAACAAGTGATGAGTGGTTGATACAATGTATATTGTTGTTATCTGATATGTCAACTGGGTGTTGTGTGAAAAAGTTAAATGGACGTTATGTGGCCAAGTAATAAGCAAAAATGCAAAGCGATATTTACTTACTCATTGCACTGACTTTGTACACGGTTCAGACGATCCCATGGATAATTTAAAATATAAACACATCAATCGTAAATATCTTTTTAACGAAAGGGAAATTTGAAAAACCAAAACCTGTCCATTGTTTTTATTGTTTATACGAATACAACACGGTATGAGAGAACCGCTAGAATTCCAATTGGATTTTGAGGATTTGGACAATGTTACTAAGTCCCTTTAACGGTTTTCTATTCAATCTTAAATATCTACATAACTAGGGAGACATTAAGAAAATCAAAACCAATGTAATTGTTCTGTTACCATAAGCCAAACACCAAAGTACAAGAAAAGTCAGTGTGAAATTGGTTGAATTTGACAAAGTTGATTATCTCCAAAGTACAAAACTTTACGTTGCGCCCTTCAAAAAGTACAAAGTACAACAAGTGTATATCTGGTAAAAGACGAGTTACATTATTTTTTTGCTCATAATTTCGACTCTAATAAACATCCATTGTGATGGAATCCTGGGCTGGTTTCATGCAAGATTGCCAAAGTAAACAAGGCACGATATTAACATATTAACATGATTAATATTTCGTGGTGGCATTTGTTAACTTTATTGTGAAAGAATCGGGGATCATGGTTGAGGGCAATTCTACAGAAGGCCGCAAATACAAATTATGTTTGCACAGAAGTAATTCACACACATGTATTTGAGGCCTCTTTTAGTAAATCCATCTCAATGCATGTTGGTTCTATTTTAAAGGGATAGTAAAATGTTGGTCAAATTGAATTTTAGTAACCAAAACCTGCACCATAACATTACAAACTAATCATGCTAATAGTTATAACTCCACCATGATCGAAAGGTATAAAACAAATAGCAACGACTAAGTAAAAAAAAGTCTGTTATCATTTAAAAACACAAGAGGGCGATCTCTAAAAACCCTTTGGTTTTAACCATTTTTAAATAAAAAGTTGTGCATGTGATGTTTTGCTAAAATAATGATTAAATAAATAGCTTGCGTTATTGTTCTGAATCTTTCTAAACTAGTATATTCAATGTTCAAAACAAAATATATTTTAACAAAATGTCAATATGTAAAAAAAACAATACACATGGCGGCCATTCTGAATACAAAATAGCGCCCATTATGAATTACAGTACATAGGGTTTGTGTAGATACATGCCTAGTTATTACATGTATTACGTATTTGGCTTTCTAAGAATGATTGGAATGGGGTTGGGAACTTGGGATAGAATGTGTCAATCTGTACACATCAATAAATATTATAACCGCCATTTTTACAAAATGGCCGCCAATCATTATTATTATCATTTGGGTATAACTGCACGAACATGACAGTGATCATTATTTGTCCTACTACTTAACTAATTCATTGCTTGCTATTTGGTTGCCTCTCGTTGCCACATGATTTAATCAACAGTCACCTTCACAGAAGCACAGTCCAGTGCAAGGCAGATTCGCTTTCTTGCACTTGCATCGCTTCTTACACCCTTTCTTGCATCCACAAAATACCAGTTCCTGGCAGGATTTTGCTGCCTCGGGTAGCTCGGTCCAGAGGGGTTCGAAGGATCCACTGTCCGTCCTAATCCAGTCCAAGTCTGATGGTGAAGGCAAGTCAGGTCGTGGATTCATGGCTTGTCCCCAAATGTGGCCACCTTGGAATACAGCACCTCGCACATACTGCTCTCTATAATGCTGCTTGTGTGGGTGGGATGCGGTGAACAGAGTTCTTCTTCGGGAAAAGCTTCCTTTACGCTCTGTTGGCATCTGTGGCATCTGTGGCTACTTGCAGGGCCATCTGCCAGGGTAATAAGGGCATCGGTGAGCTCTGGCAGAGCATTCCAGGTTGCCCATGCTGACTTCTTTCCATGCCCAACAAAAGCTGATACAGTACCACATCCTGTTAAGGCATGGAAGATATAGGCAGAGCGTAAGCCTTCTCTGGTCCCAGTGATGCAGACATTTCATGGGCTGGCAGATAGCAGAGGGCCTTTCCTGTTCCATAGGCAATCCAAAGTTCATCCTCATCTAGCAATCTCTGAGCTACCATCACAGCCAACACAACAACATCGGTATCCACAGTCCGGATAAGTAACTTGTGGTGACTATGTTGGGCAGCATGAGCCACATGTACCATCATACGAGTGTCGGCCTCTTCGTGACTACAAGGGGCAAGCATGTTGATGTCATTCTGCTGTGGGACACTCAGCACTTCCTCTCCATTAGTGACGAAAAGTTCTTTGCTCTCTTCGTGAAAGGACGTCTGCAGGTTGGAGAGGAATCGGAATAGTTCAACTTTGTTGTCGTCCACGTCTATTGTAGCCTAAGATGCTGACGGAAATTGACAAGATCATTGATAATAATAATGAATGGCGGCCATTTTGTGAAAATAAAAGTGGCGTTTATAATATCTATTGATGTGTAAAGATTGGCACATTCTATCCAACCCCATTTCAATAATCCTTAGAAAGCCAAATACGTAATACATGTAATACTTACGCATGTATCTACACAAACCCTAGAACTGTTATTCATAATCGGTGCCATTTTGTATTCAAAATGGCCGCCATGTGTATTGTTTTTAACATATTGACATTTTGTTTCATATATAGGCTGCTCACCCAATGTTTTGAACATTAAATAGATTAGTATTGACAAAATCAGAACAAGAATAACGCAAATATTCAACAAAATTGTATTACTCCAATACTTAACGGCGGCCTAAAATGGCCGCCATATTGATTGATTTGGACTAAATTATATTCTTGTATCATGGTCTAATGTTTTTAGCACTTGAATAGACTTGTTTAGGAAGAATAGGACGAATAATGATGCATATTTTAACATAACCCTCTATCACTTCATTAGTCAATGGCGGCCATTTTGAAAAATGGCCGCCATGGCCTTCCTGGGCAAAATCCCAGAGGGCTCTATATCCAAATTTGCTTAGAATATATTTGTCTACATGTGTGCCGAATCTCATGCTTTTAGACATAAGTGAACAATAATTGTTCAGCTATGCCGCTGGACTAGTGCACCACTCCCCTGGCTGTACAATTTCGAGAAATTAAGAATTCATTGCTTCTCTAATAATTCTTGAAATGTATTGACACAGTATAATTATCATCTCAAACTGAGTTTGGGTGCAAGGAGAATTGATGTCTGAATATTATACAACCTAAAAAAAGGAATTGGACGGTATGATTTTAGCAGGTGTCCGGTGTTGTAGCAAAAAAGGGTGAAATTCTTGAAGAATTTTAGCCTTCTTTAATGTAAATGTGCCCTTTACATGCACCATTTATTAATTATTGTATTGGGCAAAACAGCCGTTACAACAATTTCCGAATGTAAATACATTTCAACATTGCAAATTAAATAATTAGTAACGTGTTGGTGGAGCTTACATTAATGGGATCTAGTAACTTTGTTGACATGTGCAAAAAGCGATGAGTGGTTGGTACAATGTATATTTTTGCTATCTGATATGTCCACTGGGTGTTGTGTGAAAATTTTAAGTTAAATGGACTTTATATGGCCGAGTAATGAGCAAAAATGCAAAGTGACATTCACTAACTCATTGCATTCACTTTGTACACGGTAATTTTGACATCTGAACACTTCAATTGTAAATATCTTTTTAACGAACGGGAAATTTGAAAAAAACTGAAACCTGTCCCATGCTTTTTTTTTTTCATAAGAATACAACAAGGTATGAGGGAACCGCTAGAATTTCAATTGGATTTTGAGGATTTGGACAATGTTACTAAGTCCCTTTAATATGGCGTGTTGATTATCAGTAACTAAAAAAGAATGATAATAAAAATACAATCATTGTGTTACTTCTACTCCGAACTATGAAGGATTTAAATACCTAATAATATCTTTTCTTTGAACACTGCTTGAATCCATGTTGCGAAAAACGAAGGAAAAAAAAACAACAGGAAAGTACATGAACCTGAACGTTTCCTCGTTCTCGTCATCTATCAGTGAGCGTCAGTACATTGGCGTAGCCAGGGTCATGTGGGGAGGGAAAGGGGGGGGGGGGGGTAGAGAGAATACGGGGCAGCGTTGGCGTATCCAAGGTCAATCCATGCAGGAGCTAGACCCGGGTAAGGGGATGGAAGCAAATAAGGGGGCGATCGAGTATACAAGAAAATGGGCAGGGGGGGGGGGGGGGGGGGGTAGGGCAAATACAGGGCAGAATCCGTTGGTGTGTCCAAGCCCAACCCATGCATACACTAGACCCGGGGGAGGGGAAGTGAGAGCAAATAAGGGGGCGAGGTGAAGCTCATGCTAGTTTAATATGAGCATGAAAGAAAATGGGGGGGGGGGGGGGTTAAAAACAGGGCCAAATGTGTTGGCGTGTCTAAGCTCAGCCCATGCAGGCACTAAACGGTAAAACCCTATAGGATGGGGCAATAAGGGGGCGAATTGCAGCTCATGATCTAAATAAAAAACAAACTATTGCCCTTCTTTTCATTAGTTCGTGTGTGATGCGACTATATAGGATGTTGTAATGGGTTAAGAGATAATCAGACAACGAATGGGAGCAAATAAGGTTTTTCATGCTGAGGGTAACAATACAAACATTTAATAATAATATATATTTCTTTAGTCTAGTTATTGGTAAAAAGATTGAGGATGGCAATATGCTCCCCCCCCCCCCCCCCTCCCCCTCCCCTCCTCTTTTCCAATTACATGTCAGTCAGTCCCTCGAATCATTTTGACCAGCAGAAGGACACTAAATGGTTTATAAAGTCTAGATGGATTAAGCCATTCTGCTTCTTATAGTTGCAGTATAGCGTATGAACAAACGAGACGGATGAGGGGTTATTGCCCTCTTGCAGGAAATCTTGCCCGAACCCTCATCCCCAGTCATCATTCCATAAACCAATCAGTTGAGAAAAGAAATACATTGGCAACAATTAAAGGGGTAGTTTAGTTTTGGTAGAGAGGGCGCTGCACATCACAATTTTTTTGTGAGGTAATGGAAAACCGAGTGTCGAATTTGAGAGAACATGCAATTTTAATGGCAGAATAAACTGTATTTGGCCAAAATCGACCCAGAAACGGCTGAAATATCAATAAATATATCTGACCTTATAATTATTTGGGGCCCAAATAATTAGCTGATTTTTTCAAAAAATTAAAAAAATGCTTGCACTTTTTCAAAAATTGTCAAAAGCGTTTTTTAAATAGTTGTTGATGATCTCTCTATTTAATCATTATTTCAATAAAACATCACATGCATAATTATGTATGAAAAATTGTAGAAACTAATGCCTCTTAAGAAAGCGCCCTCTTGTGTTTGAATGGCTCTTTTTGAATGATAACGGGCTTTTTACTGAGTCGTTTGTAATTTTGTATACCTTTCGAGCATGGTTGAGTTATACCTATTAGGTTTACAATGTTACTGTCCAGGTTTGGTTACTAAAGTTCAGCCTTACCAAAAACTGTACTACCCCTTTAACCACAGATGATCGTCTTCCTTCGTAGAAAATATGATTTATGCCCCCGCTATAGTATTATACCCACTTCGATTCGTTCAAGGAAAATATTCCCCACCGCCTTTTTTGCAACTGTTGGTTCGTTGACTAAAAATTGCCCCCATTGCCTCCTTCCCTTCATTGGTATAGTAAATGTGTCCCTGTCTCCCTTATTCCCGTCGTGTAAAATATGCCCCTATCGCCCCCCTCCCCCCACCCCCCCCCCCCCCCTCGTCTGAGTTGAACCCAGCTATACTCCATGCACCGCTTAACTGACGTCACACATGTTTGCAGTGACGAATCGAAGTTTGCCAGATTTTGCCAAAATCCTTCGCGAATTGCAATGTCAATTTTCGGATGCCGGATTCGAAGCCATCAATGTTTATTTTGTGCTCCTAACCCTCCTGTTCAGTAAAAAAAAAATTCAGATTCTACATTGACGGAGATAGCAATTTGCCTCAATTCAACATTCCCTGGTATTTCATACTATATATAACATAATAAACGAGACAAATCAATCGTTATAATGAGACAGTGATCCTCACTTTTTGTTTTATTCGGCAAACATCATAGAACATGAATTAACAATTTAACTTTGAGTAATGATACAAGATTATAACATAACATTGATTAATCAGTTTAAAATTATATAGGTATAGCCTTGAAAAGGGAAACTACATGGAATGTGTAAACATTGTGCATTTTGTGAATATCATTAATATAGAGTCATTCTTCAAGCCAAAACAAATATTGACCAAGATCGTTTACCATGAAAATGGCAAACCTTTAAGTTTAAAAGCTATACGTTCTCATATAATGCTGCTTTATTTGAGAGATTGAGAGTATGATAAGAACATAATAAAATAATCATCTTTGTTTGCAGTCGTACAAAAACAAATGGCTTTCACACAAAAACGTGGTTTGCTTAAAAATGAGTGGTAAGAAGTACGACGGCCTTTTCTGCTGTTTAAAGGGATAGTTGAGTTTTGGTAGAGAGGGCGCTAGACTACTTTTTTTTTGGTGAGGTAATGAAAAACTGAGTGTAAAATATGAAAGATCATAATATTTAAATAATAAAATCATCTTTGTTTGATCAAAATCGGTTCAGAGACGGCTGAAATATCCATAAATATAACAATTTGTAATAAAGCAGGGGCCCCAGGTTTATTAGAGAATTTTGAACCAGCCGTTAAAAATTCAAAAAAATGCTTCCTCTTTTCAAAAAGTTACAAAATAGGTATTTAAATAGTTGTTGGTTATTTCTCTATCTAATTACTATTTCAACAAAACATCACATGCACAATATTTTATTCAAAAGGGTTGAAACCGATGAGTGTTTAGAGAGCGCCCTCTTACGTTTTAACGGCTCTTTTTTTAATGATAACATGATCTTTACTACGTCATTTGTAATTTTGTGTTCCTTTCTAGTTATAACTATTAGTTTGTAATGTAATGGTGCAGGTTTTGGTTACTAAAATTCAGTTTCACCAAAACTGTACTCTCCTTTAATACCAGAACTCAACTATCCCTTTAATGCCCCCGGCCAATCTCCACTGTTAAATTATTGCGCCCCCATTGGCAAATATGAAAAACAGTTAACACCATGGTGTTATCATTTGGTACAGTATACCTGTTTGTGGGAAATTTCGCCTCCTACCCTTCATAACAATCTGGTTCCGCCACTCATGTATATCTTGTTGAACAAAAGGAGTAGGAAATATTAATTCTGCGAGGTGACACACTTTTCAATCTCACTACTTAGAAAACGCCTATTTTCGCACATTCAAAAAGTACATTTTAATGTAAAACGTGTTTTTCTAACCAACTATATAAACCAGCTGCCTGGTTTGAGGTTTTATTCTCGCGAAATGTTTCTTTCTGGAATGATATTATTGCCACAAAAAAAATACATCGTCAGCTGCCATGACAGCTGTCCATTCAAATATTGTAACAGGCATGCCATAAAGATAAACACATACAAAGCACTAATGTGAAGGCGTGGCGAGGACGCACTGATGATGGAGCATGGCACTCATTAAAGGGGAACAATATGTACCTTTTAATTGTTATAATATTTTATTTTGTCTTTGTCAAATTATTCAAGATCACGCCCCGCCCCCTCCCATGTATAGTGATCCAGTATCAACATGATTAACGCCTGCTAACAGGCTAATAATTATCAGGCGATGGCGACTATCAGGTTAACCTAATAATTATCAGGTTTCAGGCGATGGCAAACTATCACTTACTCGGCGATCTGGATGTATACGCTATCTTTCCTCAGCTTCGCTTCGGAAAGATAGCTACATCCAGATCGCCTCGGAAGTGATAGTTTGTCCCACCACCTTCACCAACGGTAATTATTTGCTTATTATATACATGTCTATGTTATTTTCTTTAATAACCCCCTCGCTCTTGCCTATATATATACCTAACAAAAATCACAGAACGCGTTTAAACAGAGTATTGTGTAGCCAACAATCACCGTATTTAACCCCTTCCCTATATACACGAACCTGTCGAGCTTTGTACAAAGACTTTGCAGGGCATTTAATTTAAGAATTCAAGGGAACGGGTTAGATATTAAAGGGGTAAAGGAGCGACTGCCCACGCCTCCCCACCTCTCTAGCATTCATAACTATATAGCTGCCTCCACATTCTCATAATTATTTTGTTGTATTCTAATTATGTTGTAATTTCTGTTTAAAAAATTATAACTTATAATCTTTGTTTTGTATATTATATGTGTTTTTTTTAATGATGAATGAAATAAAGAACAATGTCAATTTCAATTTATCCTATAGGTGCAAGGCAACTAGAAGGCAGGTTGCAAGGATTGCCAGAGTTAATCCCTCATCAGACGAGCGTAACGTCTTCCCGTTTCATGGTCAATTTGGCATGGCGAATCTGTTGCGACCACACCAGCTTGGTATAGTCTTGGTAGAAGATTACAATAGTTTATCATTCTGCCATCGAACAACATTATAAAGCTGCTGCAAAATAATAATAATAATAATAATAAAAATAATAATAATAATTAAACTGTTAGTTAAAAGGCTTGTGTATGATGGTGTACATAGAATGGTGCGCGTTATACGTACAAATATGGTCGGTACACTTTTAGTGGTTGGTCTGACTGGTGGCTTGGACAAGTGTTTGATATATTTGTTTTAAAGATTTCTACCCTTATATACATGATATATGACTATGTTTGCCAATTTGTAAAATAATTGTGGGCACACCCCAACAAATTCATTGAGGGAAAGCCCCCCCCCCCCCCCGAGCAAAGCTACAATGACTCAGTATGATAGTTCACGGACACTTTTCGACATACACTCACATACGACCACTGGTTTTTTTAATTTATTTTTTTGCAATTATTATACCCAAACAAAATGTTACCAAATGCCTTTGGTTGAGACTACGACAAGAAGAGTTAAGTTGAGCTGAGCTCTCTGGCTCCTTTACACGCCTTATTTGACACGCGAGTCCGTCTTCAGATGTAAAAACAAACCACGACGAAAATGCCGCCATCATCTCATCATAATGCGATGACGGTGTTGTTTTTGTAATTAGAAATATTAAAATTTTCTTTGATGGGATTCAATTTAGTTCAACCCGTTTATTCCTGATCAGCGATACCATAACTGAGTTCAGTGGCGTACCCAGGATTTTTCCAAGGGGGTGGGGGGGGGGGGGGGGGGGTTATGTTGTAAATAATATTCGAAACCGAGAACAAGGAATTTCAACATTTTCGAGCCCGAGACCGGGATTTTTCGCAAATTTTCGAGGCCGAGACCAGATTAATGATGGTCGAGACCGCTTAAAAGTGGTCTCGAGACCGGCTAAAATATGAAAAGGGGGGTTCAAACCCCCCCAAAACAGTTATTTTTTGGTCAAAGGGGGGGGGGGAGGGGTTTGAACCCCCCCCCCCCCCCCCCGCGTACGCCTATGACTGAGTTATGAACGTGGACAACTGTGTTGCCGTGGGCGATGTTGTCATTATATATAGCACTTCTTTACATAATTATTTATCGGGAAAATTAGTGGAGATAATATCATTATAAGTTATGGTTTCGTCACGCCATTTAATGCGGATCAATTGATAAGTACATGAGAATTTTACTTTTGTAATTATACTTCGGCATATTATTAGTTAGAACAGAATGGCAATGTAATTACAGTTTTTAGGAGCCAATTTTCCAGTAAAAAAATAAAGGGTTGTACAACTTTAAAATTGTGGTACATAACATTTTTTTTTAATAAACAAAGCAGAAGATTTAATTTGATTTTAAACTACAAATTACATCTCCGTAAACAAAGTAACACAATATTATTTAAACATATCAGCAAGAACTTTAAACAAAAAAAGAATTTACATGCAAGAATTTACATGCAAGACCCACTGGTTCAACAATACTCCTCGGTAATTAAAATGCATGTGTAATTGTAAGGTTAATTTTATACTGAGTTGGGGCATCACCCATTTGCACTAAAAGAGGTGAGAGTTATGCAACAAGCCTCTAAATTATAAGGTTCAGAAACATTTGGCAATTCGAATTCATTATAAAATCCAAGTTATTTATAAGATTGCCCAAAATAATATCATGCACGCATGTTGCCTCCTTTCAACCCTTCGAAAGACATTTCTGGGGCATTATATTTCTCCTCATAATAATTATAACCCTCTTACTTCCAATCCATTGGTCCAATACAGACGAAACGTACGCACACTGTCCTGTATAGGGTTAATCATTATGAATGATGCTGTTTAACGATTGATGGCCTTGTTGGAATATATACGAAAGAGGACCCGGTCTATCCATGAACAGGAGGGGAGGGGGTGGGGGGGGGGGGGGGGGGTTAGGGTGAGGCAATGATGCAGATTGATGTAGCTGCAGCATCCTCCTGAGTTGTCTCCTTCTTCTATCTTTCTTATTTTGTATCCTCTTTCTCCCGTTCTTAAACTTCTTCTTCGGGGAGTAAAATTGAAAAATAATCGAATCAAACGGCATCGGAATTTTGCTTAATCGCGAGATTTGGGTCAACCAAAATAGTGGATACGCGGCTGTGGGGCTGATAATGAAATATTACCAACACGTACAACGAATAATGCGTTCAGTCTGTGTCTGTTGCATTTATCATTTATTTTCTTTTAGCAACATTATGTATTCGTGCGTGCCCACGCGTCGCTTATTATTTGATTTGCCATTTTTACAGCCGATTGTGTTTATCGGCATAATTTGAGGAAATTAAGATGAACGTAATTAGAGTGTGTTAAAAAACACATTGGAAAAGAACATCTGAAAAATTGGTTTGACCTTTTTGCACAATTCTTTCACAATTAATTTTGAAGTGTTTAAAATTGGAAGGTATATGAATGTGTTGTGCTCAATTGTCAAGTTGCACGTATTACGGAAAAGGGGGACAAGGAGGCGACCCACTCGCACCCCACTCCCCACCCCCCCCCCCCCCCTTCCCCCATACGGTCCTTGGTGTTGTTGGAAGTGGTTTAATTTTGCGAATACAATTCATATTTACATCTAACAATAGCACGATAAAATATATCGTAAAGATCGTTGCAAATGCAAGAAGAACATAACGAATGATATAATGCAAAGTATTGTCCCTTATGTGGAGGATTTCGTCGCAAAATAAGCACTGGTTTTGACAATTATTTCAAAGTAAGACCACCATTCAATACGACACAATGCATTTTGAAAGGATATACTTCGCTTATTGCATATTAAAGGACATTTTTGAAGATGATTAATGATACAAATCTATAACCTATTACGTAGTAATTGTATTGTTTTCAGCAGCTTCGTATTTTGCACATTTCTCATATTGACAAAGCATGGAGATATCGCGTTCTGCAACTGAACTCTTCAATTGGTATATAAGCAGTGTCCCATTACCTTAATTGGTCAAAGAGAGAGAAAAAAAAAATCAAAATATTGTTTTTCCCAAAAAGAAAATATTCTGAGGCAACAGTCGAGGGGTTTTATACAAATACTGCATCCTTTATTATCGTCGAACATTTGGTATACAAGGGCGCCTGTGGCAATTATCAAACGCTCTAAATACTAGCTGGGAGATGTTCCGGAATACATCTAATCGAGCAGATCAGATTTCTGGAGAAAATACAGTGTTATTCTTAGTCCCATGAAGAATTTTGAAATGAAGATAATATAATAGTTCTATATTTATAACGCGCACAACGCCCCGAGACACTCGCGAAAATAAATTGATATACAGTATAGTTGGATATGATTAATCGTTGAGGATATTGACGCCTTTTTAAATATGCACTCTAACTAAACGCCGAAATAATGGGCATTAACCCATTGAGAAGACGGAAATATTATGATGTACCAAACATTTTATCCATAAACATAGCAATATAGGAGGTTATTCTGCCTGAAATGCCTAAGGAATATATAGGTATGTGCTCTGTGAAGGGGAAGTATATAACGTAATGAGAGGGTTATAACTACATGGATTAGTCGCAAGATGCGGAGGACTCAGGACTGTGTGAAGATAGAAACACAGCCGGAAGACATTATACTAGTTTAACAATGATCATTCCTATATACCTTCAAGAGTCCCCCGAACAACATAGATGAACACTTTCGCAAGTATACGTTTGGAGGATATTTTAATGTGTATATTATTGCATGTGGGGATTTTTTTTTTTCAATGAATAAGTTCTAAAGGGTATGAACTTCGTCGTGCGTTGTATTCTGTGCTAATATAGACCCTAATGACATTTAGATGCGCCTATTTGCATTATTTGTGTTTACCCCCAGGGGGTTTTCAATGGTTTTCCGCTTGGGAAAAGGGAAATGTGTCATTTGTGTACGTTGTTAGGCGATTTGCTATTTATTATATTTGTATTAGTAATAGTATTATTGTTATTATTATTATTGTAGTAGTAGTATTAGTAGTAGTAGTAGAAGTAGTAGTAGTAGTAGTAGTAGTAGTAGTAGTAGTAGTAGTAGTAGTAGTAGTAGTAGTAGTAGTAGTAGTAGTAGTTTAGTAGTAGTAGTAGAAGTAGTAGTAGCAGTAGCAGTAGTAGTAATAGTAGTAGTATTAGTAGAAGTAGTAGTAGTAGTAGTAGTAGTAGTAGTAGTAGAAGTAGTAGTAGCAGTAGCAGTAGTAGTAATAGTAGTAGTATTAGTAGAAGTAGTAGTAGTAGTAGTAGTAGTAGTAGTAGTAGTAGTAGTAGTAGTAGTAGTAGTAGTAGTAGAAGTAGTAGTAGTAGTAGTAGTAGTAGTAGTAGTAGTAGTAGTAGTAGTAGTAGTAGTAGTAATAGTAGTAGTAGTAGTAGTAGTAGTAGTAGTAGTAGTAGTAGTAGTAGTAGTAGTAGTAGTAGTAGTAGTAGTAGTAGTATGTAGTAGTAGCTGTAGTAGTATTAGAAGTAGTATTATTATTATCATTATTATTATTATCATTATTATTATTATTATTATTATTATTATTATTATTATTATTATTATTATTATTATTATTATTATTATTATTATTATTATTATTATTATGATTATTATTATTATTATTATAATAGGTTTTCCCGCTCAATTTTGCACTTTTTTCAATCGAATTCATATAGGGTCATTCGAATTCGCGCGTTGCCGCGTAATCGTTGGTATCGGTCTTTCAAATTCCGAATAAGTGCATGCGAATTCATGCATACGCACACGCTTTCGTGAATAGACACAGAAGTTCATTTATGGGCATTCGAATTCGCGAATGTGCAGCCAACTGTCAACGGCCTTTCGCGAATTCGAATGACCATTGATGAAAAGGTATGCACTTTGTGCAAATTCACTTGCTCCTACGTGATTTTGAACGACTATTTACGAATTCGAACGCTGCTTTGGTACGGCGATCGCAAATCGCGCGAATTCGTTTGCTCCTATTATCAATTCGATTGACACAATCGCGAAATTGAGCGGGAAAACCTATAGTATCATTATTAATAATGTTATTATATGACACGAATAAAGAACGTTGTTATTTGGCTGCCTCCTTTTTTCTTTTAATGTTCACGTTATCTGCGTAATACAATTAGGTTGTCGTATTTATCTTAATTTACTTATTCTGTATCTTTAGTTATTTGTTGTATGTTTTCTCTTCACATTCATGATATGTATATCCCTTGTTCTTTTACTGACTTTAAATCTACTCAAAAAAAATCTGATCCTGCATGAAGTCGTCCTTTACATTTTATATACACTCCAACCTTACCAATCGTGCAGTGACCTAATGGACTGATCAATCACATATGCATGCAAGCTCTGAAGATTGAGATTGGCGGCGAGGTATATATACTATATCAAATGCATGATCGTCGTATATACATCTCCGCATTGATTTTGTATCTCCTCCTTCTTTTTTTCGGCAGGTATGCATGCATCTTTACCAGCTACGTATGTATGAGAGAAATTATCAAAAACAAGACAAAAACAAAACAGATAGACAAATAGACGGATGGAGCAGTGAGCGATCACAATTTTGTATTTTTTTTTCTCTCCGCTCCTGAGCTACTCTAAATGAAAAGAAAAATGAAAAAAGAAAGTAAATGTTTATATTGATGAGAAGATTATACAAGTATATGTCCATCCAATCAGTGGCGACCAGTGGCGACCCGAAATAGCAAAGATACACACAGCTGCTGACCGGGGATTACTGACGAGGTCATTTGTTACTCACATCTTCGCTTCATCATCGATTCGATCGTTAACGAATTCACTCCCAAACGTGCCAGTGATCGAGTGCCGCGCTCCGCAAAATGAATTGCATATTGGGAGTCAAAGTTGGTACTGTACGTGTTAAGATTGATCATCATCACCCGCGCAATATTGTTTTTTTTCGGCGGACCGGTCCGGTTTGGCAAAGGGAATTGGGCCACCCAATTTGTTGGTGGCCCAACTAAGCCAACTTGAACCAACTTCAGTGGCCCAAATGAAACTTGGACGTATAGCCCAATGAAGTTCCGTTCCCGTTCCGAAACTCAGCGTTGGTGACCCCGGGCAAGCGCGCTATACTGCTATAATAATGGCGCCATACAAATTTGAATGCAGTCAGGGAACCAGAATATATTTTTAATATGAGTTTATGTTTTTTGAAGTTTACCGCTTTCTTTTTTATCAACGGTTTACAAAATGCGGGTTCCGATATATTATGTTCGTTTACAATATTAATATGAAACCATTGTTGACCCTTAGCGTATAATATAAGGTTAGATTTGTTCATGTTTATACATTTGGCAGGGACTGTATAAAAGGCTCTATTAGCATGTTTGTTTTTAATAGCTTAAATACAAGTTTACCTTCATTCAGACAAAGATATGATAATGTATTATGTCGCGGGTAAAAAGCATGACTATTCCTCTAAGAAAGCGTGACGGCACGACGAGGTCGACGTAGGCGGTCAATGATCAGCGGGTCAAATCAGACATCGATGAGGCTGCATACGTGTGCTTCTATTTTCAGTAAGGGTTTAACTACTTTAACAAACATGGAGCTACACTTGTCACAACCTTATTGGTAGTTGATGGTGATCGCATCCATCCATCCATCCATTCATCACTTTCGTAACTGGCAAGTTCATTCAACTGCATGGTGTTATTCGCTTTCTATGACGTGTACTTTATTGGTGGAACATTTCCATGTCCGGGGCCGGTGAACCAATGTTTGTTTTTGTTATTAAGTTGTTGATGTTGTTGTTGTTGATGTTGTTGGTGTTGTTGACGTTGTTGTTGTTGCTGTTGTTGTTGATGTTGTTGTTGTTGATGTTGTTGTTGTTGTTGTTGTCTTTTTGCTGTTGCTGCTGTTGGTGTTGTTGTTTTTGTTGCTTTTGTTGATGTTGGTGGCGGTGTGTTTTTTTTTGCTGCTGTTGTTGTTGTGATTTGCGAATAAACACAAGTCATGCCCTCCTTCTCCATTGACGATATTACCCTTCACCAAACAAAATAAAGAGAAACATGTAAAAAAAAATGTGTGCACATCCAGACTGCCAAAGTTATAACACTCCTTCCCGAGAGGCCCGAGCCCCCACCATTCCACCGCGAACTGGTTGTCTCTGGCTACATAATATAATGCCACAAATTGGAACGTTATTAGGAAATCTTGGAAAAGAGCTATTCGGTACAATTGAACTTTCATTCATGTTCTCTCGAGTCGCGGCATCACTTGCTCCTCGAAAAAGTGATGGCAAGATTGTTGACTTCATTATAGCTGTGAATCCATTCCCCTCTCTCTCTCTCAGTAGAATCTGGTTCGATTCCCGGCAATTAAAGGCCCAATTTTCTTTTCTCATTCGTTTCATTCATACTGTACGTAGGAGAAATGAAAATAAATCAATCAAATAAATTATGAAAATGAGCAAAGAAAATTGGGTTTCACCGGGATTCGAATCCAAGGCTTCTGGATTGCAGCTATAGACCGGCATACCATCACTAATTAGACAAAATACGGTAATTCTTGTCAATGCTTGTATGTGCTGGTCAGAAGCTAGTAAACCTATAACAGCAAACCCCAGAGGATATGGATTCACGCAAACTACTAGTACTAGGTTTGTTTCGGGTGATTTGCCTTCTTCTTCCTCATATGAAATTTAACTGGTACCAAATATCACCAACGTGTATTAACTGGTACTTTTGTTTGTTTTTTAGTTTTTTAAATCGAACTGGTACCAATTATCACCAACTGGTATTAACTGGAACTTAATTGTTGGTTTGTGTTATGAAATCGAACTGGTACCAATTATCACCAACTGGTATTAAATGGTACTTAATTGTTGGGGTTTTTTTTTTTTTTTGGGGGGGGGGGGAACTTTAATTATCTTTTGGCGGGGGTGTGCCTCAGCCAAATTCGAAACAAGGGTCTAAAGAGCGGGGTTTTTCAAAATGGGGGTCTTAGGAGCGGGGGTGTGCCTCAAAACGGGGGTCTTATAGGAGCGGGGTTGTCTCAAAACGGGGGTCTTAAGAGCGGGCGTGTGCCTCAAAACGGGGGTCTTAGGGGCGGGGGTGCGCCTCACAACGTGGGTCTATGAAAATGAGACCCTTAGGAGCGGCCCTTTTTATGAAAATGAAGCCCTTAGGGGCGGCCCTTTTTTATGAAAATGAGACCCTTGGGAGCGGTTATGGGCGGCGATCTGCTTTTTTTGGTGTACAAATGTGACCCTTAGGAGCGGCGGTTGATGAAAATGATACCCTTAGAAGCGGCCGGCTCGGCTCTGAAAAGTGGGTCATTGGAGCGGCACATACCCGTATTGCCAATATACACGAGTACCCCCCCCCCCCCCCCCGGGTATTAACTTATGCTGTTGTTAAGGCCCAGTCCCATACTGACGATTTTCACGGCGATTCGCAACGATTTGACATTCGTCGAGAAAATCGCCATGGTCGTGTTACATCGTATCGGTTCTTCCCCCAAAACCGTTGCGCATCGTGAAGAAAATCGTGAAAGCGGAGCCAAAATCGCCGTCTTCAACTGTTCAAAACAATCGCCACGCCACGACGATTTTTACCAAAAACTATTGTATTTACCGTTGCATAATCGTGTCACGTCGTTCCACATCGTTGCAATTCGTTGCGACTCGTATCGCTTCGTCGTGAAGATCGCCGCTTTCCGTTTTTGAACTGACCATAGGCGTAAAGACTTACGTAATACCTATTCATCACGAGAGGGGGAGGGGTGAATGAATAGATCATCCCCCTGTTGAATTGCATTAATGACAGATCTACGCCCATGGAACTGACTCAAACAAGTCCGATTGTTCATATGGTGCACTGCCCTATTGTTCCATAAAAAGAATGAAAGGAAATCGTCGCGACATGGCGATAGTTTTGAACAGTCCCAAAACATTCGTGGTGCTAACACGATTCATGGCGTCCTTCGCGATGCGCAACGGTTCGCAGAACGAATTACAACGACTCGCAACGAACTACAACGACTCGCGACGACTCAAGCGATTTTCTCCACGAATGATAATTCGTTGCGAGTCGCCGTAAAAATCGCCACTATGGGACCACAACTGTTTTTTTCTGCCACGATTTTTCTACCGCAATGGTTAAAGACAAAAGAAGGACGAACTGACTCGTCGAACAACGACGAAGAACGAATATTCGTCTTGAGTCGCCGTACAATTCTTCGAAATTCGTTGTTAAATCGTGGCTAAATCGAGTCGATTCGTTCTAGTAAATCGTTGCGAGTCGTTGTGAGTCGCCGTGAAAATCGTCAGTATGGGACTGGGCCTTTAGTGGTCTCCCTCGATCGTCCTGGTTTTCCTTCTTACAGCCCCCATTTTGTATCACCTTCACCTCATTACAAACCTTCCATTCCTTATTCCCATGTTCTATGATTCGTTTCCTCACTTGTCTTGGCCCCATTGCAGAAAAGAGATACAATCGATTGTATGTTACAATAGTCAGAAAATTTGCGCGTTTCGACTAATCATATTTTCGCATTTAGAACACATGATCTGACTTACAATTAATGTTTAACTTACAATCGATTGTATCTCTTCTGCAACGGGGCCCTGATCTCCCAGTTCATAATCGTCTGATCACCCTCAAATTTACCTCCTTACCATTTTTTAAAGGATTTCAGACATGGTCTGCTGTAAAAGGTTGGCCACCATAAATGGTTTCTAGGACCTTCTAGGAACACAACCTATGTGGCCTACCCCGCCAATAAGCTACTGGAAGTTCACAGGACGGGTTTTAAGAAAAACACCCCTAATGCAGCTAAATAATGTGTATCAGCCTTTATAGGGGTCATGAAGACACAGTCACACATTTTGCGCAATTACACCATAACGCATAGTGATACAAGCTTGTTGTTTCAAGGAGGTCCTCCTTGGAGTCCTGCGCATCAAATGATACCAAGTTGAGCATATTGCATCTTCGGTTATTGTGTCACACGTCGTTACACAATGATGTGTCATACACGGACGTGACATTTCGTATACAGCGCTTATGAATAAAAGGCAACTAAATGCTTAATAATGACAAATAAGCTATATTAAGATCTTTACAAACTTGATTTGCATTTAAAATGACTATGAAGATCATTATACAATGACACCAACTATCTAAATTAATACAAATACAAAACAAAGAAATACATAAGAATTTGAGCTGTTAATGTCATGATTGGTTGTATTTCACAACGGTGAAATATTTGAAATAATTGCCAAATGTTACGAAAATCTGTTGCTGACTTCAGAAACATGGAACTGCCTTGTTCAAGCAGAAACAGTTCTTGTGACACCCTTTGACACCTTTACATGATATTGCTGTTCCGGCTTGCTGTGTAGATGACACTAGAACTGCTTTGTCATCATTCAGGGATCATCCGAACCCTGTACATGAAGGAATGTTTGGCTTGATAATGTGCACATTATCCTTGATGTCATAAGCAACACGTTGCAGGCGCAGGAGAAACGTCCTGTGTAGGAGGCAGTAGCTACATGTACAATAGTTGTACAACTCGGTGTTCAGTATAACTCCTAATAAGCTCTCAATTTTCCGAGATTGGAATCTTTAAACTGGTCAGCGTCTGTGGTGTACACATGGTGAGGTATCGTGATTGAGTGATAATGTCATCTGTTATTGCATCGGCCTGGTTTTTGCCAAATCTTGCACTGCCAGTATATTCCAATTCTAGGCTGCCCTTACTCCTCACACACAGCTCTGAGAGATCGGTGAGATGTATACAATTATGATGTTTATGATGTCAGTGACATTGGTATGAACAATTATTCTGACGACTCCGTCATTTTGGACACTGCATGTAAAGTGTTTTGAGTATGACCCTTGTATCAGCCTCCTGTTGCGTAGATTCAAGGGCTAGAGCTTCCATAATATACCTCACTGAGAGAATGACACTTGTTTGTTCCTTCTTTAAATCCACCACCAAGGTACCGAAAGGTTTGGCCTAGAGAAGGTTCAAGTTGTCCATTCACCATTCACAGAGGAAGCTCAGAAGGTGTGTTTTGTTAGCTGATACCCTGAAACCTCAGGGAGCTGTGCATTTGGATTTGGATAGGGAATACCTCTGTTCCTGCTCAGCAGACTTCAGACTGGTCCCACTGTATCAGTCACAACAAGTGTATGATCTATTTCAGCAGCTGATTTGTGTACCACACATCAATTGCTTCTGTTTGAACTCTATGCAATGACGTGCCATATCTCGCACATTGCATCAACCACAACTGCTGTTTTTCTGTTATCCTTGACCTTGACTACAACCTCTTTATCCCTGATGACACTATTCTGACCAGAGTTATGGTGTGGGCTGGATAAATCGAGGTGCAGCATTATGTTTTTGTGTGGACACTTTTCAATGTCCGCTTCCTGTGCCATGTGGACTTCCAGCTGTTACTTTTCAAATGTTGACGTTTCTGGCGGCTATACAAAAAAATAACTGGGATGTTTGATAATGCATTATCAAAAAGAACACACATGAGGGTTTTTGTTAAGAACATATTTTCAATCGGGTGACGATATGACTACTTAAATTGAGAGTGCTAACAAATGTCTTCGTACGTAACGCTTAAAATGTATCACTGGGTTTAAATATCTCAAAAATATAATGATTGCGAAAAAGTTATAGAATAAGTCCTGACATATGCAGCAATTCATTTGTATCAACTCTTCATTTAAAGATTTGAACCGCTCCAAAAAGCGATAAGGGATTTTTTTTATTTAAGTGGTTAAAAATGACGTGTTTTATTTTTCATGAAGATAAAATATAAATGCAATGATCACAAATACTTATTTTTTGGCCTAGTTCCATCACTGTTTTTATTGACACATAATATATGGTGGGAAAATAATGTTTTCCCATGCACTGTAAGGATTACGATCAATCACTCGTAGGAGGCAATTGAAAAAGCAATTATCATGATTATAATCCCTACTTTTCATTCAAAATCATTCAAAATCTGTGGAAATTCAATATAAAGCATTGATACAATTGAAATATAAGTTCATGCTAGGCTAACAAACGATTTGTGTGATTAAATATATATAAAAGGATCAAATATTACAATGGGTCGTTTCGCGCTGTGACAGATGATACATTTTAACTGAAAGGGAGTGCACGTGTAATTTGTATTCAGTGGCGTAGCGACGGGGAGGGGGGGGGGGCATGGGGGGCACGGGAAAAAACACTAGAAAACATATGGGGACATTTTTTGAAAAAACACAGAAATGCATAAGGTGTGCCCCCAATAATTGTACACCTAGGTTGTAGAAGGTCCTATGAACCAGTCTAGAGACCAACCTTTAACATGACGCCATCCGTAAAGCTTTGTAAGCTTTACGGTGTATCTCTTTTAGGAACTAAATAACTGCCTTAATGTAACACTTCAGACACATTTTTGTCCCAACTGGGTGGGTAGTCCTGAATTATTATTATATTTGGAGTACATTGATGAATTGTTATGTATTGTGACCCAACCCCCTCCCCCTTTCACACAAACACACACACACATACCTCCTCCTGTATCTGATTCAAGGGGTGAAATATTAATACAAGATATTCTGGATGGATTTCGTATCATTTTATAGCAATTAAACACATATAAACCAATCATGACACTAACAACTCATATGATTATGTATGTCATTGTTTTGTATTGCTTATGCTTTGTATTTTGTATTAATTTACATAGTTGATGTCATTGTATAATGCACTTAATAGTAATTTCAAATGCTAATCATGTTTGTAAAGATCTTAATATAGCTTATTTGTCATTTTTAAGCATTCAGTTGCCTTTTTACATAAGCGCTGTATACGAAATTTCACGTCCGTGTATGACACATCACGGTGTAACGACGTGTGACACAATAATCAAAGATGCAATATGCTCAACTTGGTACCATACGTGCCCAGGACTCCAAGGAAGACCTCCATGAAACAACAAGCTTGTATCACCATGCATTGTGACGTAATTGCGCACAATGTGTGACTGTGTATTCAAGACCCCGAAGGCTGATACACACTATTTAGCTGCATTAGGGGTGTTTTTCTTGATACCCGCCCTGTGGACTTCCAGTAGCTTATTGGCGGAGTAGGCCACATAGGTTGTGTTCCTAGAAGGTCCTAGAAACCACTTCTGGTGGCCAACCTTTTACAGCAGCCCATGTCTGAAAAAACCTCTTTTGCCCCCTGGGTACCTTGCATTATCATGATTACATTCATATACGGTACTCTACATTATTCCATATTTACACGCCTCATTTTTCCTTACCTCTATCTTGACTCATTTCCATTTTCCTCTTGTTCTCATTATTATACTCATTGTATTATTTATATTTTTATTTTGTAATATTCTAGTCGAATTACTTTAATTTTTTTATTTTTAGGCCTGAAATCGGTTGAAAATACACATGCATTTATGATTTATAGGTTCAATTTTACTACAGGTATTATAGTTTATGGTGGTGTGGGTGTTGTTTTTGTTTTACTACATGTAATATGTAATTTTATATAAACTTAGATAATGCCTAGGCTTTAATAATTCCCCCATAGATCACCTTTCCTTCTAGATGCTTCTGTCTAAATCAACTTCTAGTACATGTAGTATCTTCTCCATCCGTTCAAAGAAAAATTCCCAACTGGCTATAGTGTAGAAGCTGAATAAACAAAATATACGATTACTAACGAGTCGTCGTGCCACAAAACCACACGGAGCGACACAAATAAAGCTATATTCATCCTTGCAAAATCGAAGATGTACTTTATTTGTTCTACTCATGCAGAAGTGCATTTTGTGATTGAGAGCTATTTTCCGTATTGCTTGATTGTATTATTTTCATCTCGAGCTTGGCAAAATTACAAACACCGCACAGTCTAGAGTAAGTTAAAGGGATATACATGTAGTACCGTTTTGGTCTAGAGTGCCACGCTTCAAGAAATAATTAATTTGTGAGGTATAATGGACCACTTAGTGTAATATTTGGAAGAGCACGTGATTTTAATGATCAAAGAAACTTTATTTGATCAAAAAATGGTTTAGAAAGAGCTTAAATATCAATAAATATAACCGATATGAATAAATGTGCGACTATATTTATACAATTTATGAAAAATCTATAAAATGGCTACTCTATTTCGGAAATATACCAAATATGTGTTTAAATACTTAGTAGTTGTATAATGATCTCTCTATTGAATCATTATTTAACAAAACATCACATTCACAATTTGTTATAAAAAAAATGGTTGCAACTAATATGGTTTAAAAAGAGCGCACTCTTGTGTTTTAACGGCTGCTTTTTGAATGATAACATTATTGAACTTAGCTCTTTTTCCACCTTTCGGGCACGGAGGAATTATAAATAATAGTTTTTAAAGATATGGTGCAAGTTTTGGTTACTTAAATTCAGTTTGACCAATCTCTTTGAAGTGTTATTGATGAAATTAAATGGCAGTATATATATGTTCTTACTTACAGATAATGTAAAACTCTTTGCAAATTTGTATGCCACAATATAAGTAGTAGATTTATATACAAAGGATTTTGTTTATTTTGTTATTAAGAAATTGCTTATTTGTCCGATTCTCTTTTACTCTTCTGTTATATTAGCATATCGAAGTGCACCTGTAAAGTGTCTAACTCCACAAAAATTAATTTGAGCTTCCACATTTCTCTTCTACCGTGTTGTTTGGCTTATATGGTGAGAGAAGAATAAAATATGGTAAGAGAAGAATAAAATAGGGTAAGATTTTTTCAACTGCCCCTTTAGTATGAAGATATCTATCATTGATAATCATTCAGCTCAAGAGCGTTTATACACGGTCATAAACGTCATACTGTAATTAGTTGTAAAAGCCGACGCAAATTTTTGCTTTTTTAACCAGGAAAGCAGTGTTCTTTTTCAATGATACTTTCACACATCATTCAGACAAATCTTACAATGATTTTGGTATAGGATTGAAGTCTCAAATGTCATTTTGGGCAATATCTGACACTTTACAGGTGTATTTGGGGGAATTAAGCATTAATGAATTGCAAAGAAGTCGTTTCATCAAAAATACATCCAGATGGGTGGTGGTGTTCATGTGCCATAACTTACCCAAATAATTGTGCCGTTGTCAATGGCTGAACAAACAATGGAAATTAACCTATTGCATGCCTACGGGAACCTGGTTAGCCCTGTTCTGCACCCCAAATTGGGGTATTGGTGCAGACCCAACTTTTGGGTGCAAATTGCACCCGTAAAGGTGTTGCTATTGTAGCAGGGTTTTGCACCCTTAATGGTGCAAATTTGAACCTTTATTTCTTAATGTGTAATAGGGAACCCACCTTGATCCACTGGCATATTTGCTAAAAATGTCCATTGCTTAGGGGTAGGGGTCTAGTAAAATAGATCATCCCCACCCACCTGAACAAAATAAATATAGCATGCATACCTATGCCAGTGCCTATAGCTTTTAAAGATTATTAAAAGAAATAATAATTTCACCAGACTCAAAAGTAGTTGACATTTTATATATCATCATTTAATGTGTTTCGTCATACAGCTCTCTCAAGAGTTATTCGGTCAACTGGAAGGCCAGTGACAGAAGTATTTACATATATATAAATATATTCATATATTCCTTTGTGATCACACAAATATAATCTTGAAATATTCATTAGACTACAACCAAATAATAACATTGTCAAGTATTTGTCTAGAAATATTATAATTCACATACAGATATATAAGGGGATTGAAAGAAATCATTTCTGTTTTCTTATGCACACATTTAGTATCAAAAAGTTGACATGCAAACCTGCCTTCATCTGATCAGTGCAAAAAAAAAAAAATTACTGATACACATTGAAAATATATATCTCTATATATATATTGAAGGCAAAACATGAGAAGCGAGCATTGAAAGACTGAACATGAACTTATTATAAGTGTTATTATTTCGGTAAAACTAATTTTGAAATAACTTGTATTCTACACCAAACTTAATTACCGAAAAACAAACAGCTATTTTCATTTGGAAAAAAATCTTATTTCCTTATTTTAGATGATAACCAGAACGTCAATGACGTAGCGCTCATCCGGCATCTCGCAACATCAAATATCGCAAATTTCATGTGGTACACTTTTCAACTGGTCAAAAACTGCCCTGGAAGGGACAAAAATATAAATTTGACGCCCCAGAAGGAACATGGGAAAAAAACTAATAATACTACTAATAATAATAATAATAAATAAATAAATAAATTTAAAAATGTAAAAAAAATAACCCCAATTTTTTTTTTTTTAATAAAATAAAAAAAAATAAAAAAAAATAAATAAATAAATAAAAAAAAAAAAAAAAAAAAAAAAATAAATAAATAAAAAATTACCATAATTAATTAATGGAGAAAAATTTCAAAATTCTGTGTACAAGTTTGGTGTACCAAAGCTAGCTCTACCAGATAAAGCAAACCAAATAAAAATCGGTCGAGAAATGAAGGAGAAGAAGCATTTTTTGTGATTTTTGGAATAAATTTGCATAAATTACCATAATTAATTAATGGAGAAAAATTTCAAAATTCTGTGTAGAAGTTTAGTGTACCAAAGTTAGCTCTACCAGATAAAGCAAACCAAATAAAAATCGGTCGAGAAATGAAGGAGAAGAAGCATTTTTTGTGATTTTTTGAATAAATTTGCATAAATTACCATAATTAATTAATGGAGAAAAATTTCAAAATTCTGTGTAGAAGTTTAGTGTACCAAAGTTAGCTCTACCAGATAAAGCAAACCAAATCAAAATCGGTCGAGAAATGAAGGAGAAGAAGCATTTTTTGTGATTTTTTGAATAAATTTGCATAAATTACCATAATTAATTAATGGTGAAAAATTTCAAAATTCTGTGTAGAAGTTTAGTGTACCAAAGTTAGCTCTACCAGATAAAGCAAACCAAATCAAAATCGGTCGAGAAATGAAGGAGAAGAAGCATTTTTTGTGATTTTTTGAATAAATTTGCATAAATTACCATAATTAATTAATGGAGAAAAATTTCAAAATTCTGTGTAGAAGTTTTAAATCCCCCTCCTAGCCCTATCTTATGAAACAATCAGAATCAAAATCGGTTGAAAAATAACGAAGAAGAAGCATTTTGAAAACTGTGGACGGACGGACGGACGGAAGGACGGACGGACGGACGGACGGAAGGACGGAAGGACGGACGGACGGAAGGACGGACGGACGACGGACGCAACGGCATGGCATAAGCTCATCGGGCCCTTCGGGCCGGATGAGCTAAAAATAATTACGTACTAAAATAGTTGGCAGCTCTGAAGATGTGAATACATATAATATGTTACTGAGTACTGAGAGGTTTTGTGAACAAAACATGTACTGTAACTGGTGCAGTATGGCAATCCGTCTGTATATTAATTTATTTGCTGCTTTAGTTTATAGTAACTCAATGTACGGCTTGATTTTGCTCAGTATCATACATATTATACTCCACAGAGTTTAGCAGGATAAATATCTGGAACGATTCTGAATGGGTTTAAAAACTTTCACAGTTTTCAAATAAACAAAAAATAATAATTCATAACTGCAGACATGCATTTGAAGGTTGTTTCACAATCAATCCAAATGTTATGATCACTAAAGAACCGCAAATATATGCATCTAGATGTATAGTACTGAACCTGTTTCTATCACTCGTTTGTTATTAAACATTTCTTGAAAATGAGTTTATTGTAAAACAAATTATCCTAAGTCATATATACTCCGCAAAAAAAGAAACTGGACACTTGTATAAGTTGAAATATTTCATATTAATGTACGATAAAGTGTACATGATAATATATCAAATTAAAGGGAATTTAGTCCTCTACATGCAGGGTATAACTTAAAGGTGTAATCGTTCATGCATGAAATGCCATGGTCAATTAACACTAGCAAGGTCTGTTTTCAAAAATAGCAAAACAATGGAGGACCACACCATTCGACTGAAATGATCGTAAGCGTTTCACTTAAAACAAGATAAGCGGGGCAAGTAAATTATGACATTAATCAATTTTATTGTTATGAACTAACTCTGGAAATACAAATTTGTCAATAAAACAGGGCCAGGTTATGAGAGCATTACCATACTGGTCTGTATTACAGGCATGAAGCTTGTCTATTTCATGTGTCCCCTGCAATTCTAACCATATTTACCTAGAGAAATGTCATGTTAAAGACTGCCCAACTGTTTGACCACGGGTGACTTCAGGTTTTGAAGATCTTTGGACTACGGTAGAATTCTTGAGAAGAATTTATACCATTTTCATGCTGAAATAAGGGCACAAACTGTGGTATTGACTAATAAAGCTTTGCCATGGACTTCCCCATTTTGTTACTTTTGGATGAAAATAACACCTATAACGTTCACAATTTGTCTTCATGTATACTCTTTATTGAGATGAAGATAGAAAAGGTCACATTTGTAATAACAAATTATGCCATCTCATGAATATAGCGTTTTAGATTATGCTTATCAACATTTATATGGTTGAGTGAATGTTATATTTTTGCTATTTTTGAAAACAGACCTTGGTGTGGTTAATTGACCGTGATAAGTCATGCATGAATGATTTCATCTGGATTTCATGCGAATATTGAAGAGGGTAATTGTATCTTTAATTTTATATACAATATCATATATTTTATCGTTAATGAATACGAAATATTTGGTCTCATACAAGTGTCCAGTTTCTTTTTTTGCGGAGTATATAATACTTTCTATTCCTGATGAAGAACGTCACAGTAATGATCAGGTTTTATTGTTATAATATTAATCATAATTTCACAAGTGTTCATTATTGATTATATTCATGGAAACAAAAGTATTTTAGTAAGAAAATAACCAGTGAGGTACTTATGTTGAGGGGGGTACAAAAAGGGTACAAATAAAATCAAAATAAAGAAATACATAACGTACGTGTCCCCAATATATATCCCTGCTACACCAGTGGAAATAAGTAGTGCAAAGTGATAGGATTCATGCCAATTCATTTTTGTAAGACTGTGATATCTATAACATCCATCATGGTCAAATGAACATCGATCATCAGTGTTATTTGATACTTGCATGAGGACATATGAACACGGTGGAGTGATTACCAAGAACCTATTTGACAGAGATTTGGGAATTAAGTAATATAATGTGTCAGAGATTGAGCGGAAAGCAAATTTTCCAACCTCAGCTAAAGCACTACTCAGACGATGCCTGGATGGGCTGACGTGGCAGATGCGGCCTAGAGCTTGTCCAATTTTTGTTGTTGATTTGAGTATCACATCACCCAGAGTTTAGACTATTACATACAAGTATTCTTTCATATCACAGCTATAGTCTCATCATTCTTCTAAAGACTGGCAGCCCGACTTGTATGTTTCAATTATGCTTTCATCTTTCTTGATGCTGCCCATATCGAATTGTGCTGTCTCTTCTTTTTCTTCTTCTTTTAACTTGAGTACCAAGTAAGCGAGAGTTTATTTAATGAAAAATAATTACAAGTCCTTTTTCTTATCAGTGCCCAATTTGATCGTAGACCGATCATGCCTGGGCTGGCGTGGCTGGTTTTGACTTGTCCGTTTCTGACATGGTCTCATATTTGGTAGCGTCCGTCTCCGACTCCTCGGCGATGCGGGAGAGATGCCCCGATCTCGACTCCTCCGCACTATCCCCCTCCTTCCCTTCTTCCTCTCCGGCCGCATCTCCAAATACCTTCTTCTCCCCCTCCCCATCCTCACCCCCTTCCCCTCCCTCCCCAACAACAGCCTCCTCCGCTGCTTCCACGGGAGGGGTGTTGGACTTGGGAGGGGGGAAGATGACGTACCTCTCGTGGATTAGCTCGTTGGTGATTTGGTCCAGCTGGGACTGGAGGATAGGGGTCACCTGACGGTCCTGGACCACCTCCCAGGTCCCCGCCTGGAACTTGACGGGTAGGGAGAAGAAGATGTCCACTGGTAAGTCGTACCAGCCTGCACAGGAAGGAGGAAACATAAAAGGAAAATGCATTTAATTTGATGTGCTATTTTTCAAGCCTGCGACAACATTACAAATAACTTTGCATTTGAAATCTAGGACAATTTATAATATTCCTAGCATTTCAGGGGCTATATTTCCATCACTCTTAGTCCTTGCATTGTGTACGTTCTTGCAAGATAGATATATTTTATACTGCCATAGAAAAACAGTGGTTCAACAAAAGTAGACTATTTAAATGTTACAAAAATTATTAAACAGGAAAACAAAAACAACTTACAGGTATTAATTTCCAAATTTGTTGATGATCATGTACAAGTATTTTGTTGATTATCTTGGATTGTTGACAATATCATTACAACTCTGATGTACTCATTATCAGCAATTTTTAAATGTATTGGTAATGTTAACTGAATCTATATATAATATTTCTTTTCAAAACTATCATTTTAATGCATTCATTTATTTCTTGCTTACCCTCAGAGTAGACTCCCAGTGAGAACATTTCTCCATCTTTGGATCCATTGTACCAATGAGCAAGCAGACTAGTCAGGGTGTGCGCCTCAGACATGGATGCCCCGTGACTGAGCAGACCTTGCAGGTTGCTTTCATGTGAGATGGTGAGCTTGGGGTACTCAGTCTGCAGCCACTTCTCATCATGGACCACTTCAATCACAGGACGGGAGTACGTCGGAGGACCCCATATGGCTCCCTCGTATTTGTAGACACGGGCCTGGCTGATGTCGGACATGGTGGTACCTCCAACGTTGCCCCAGATAATGAGATCCGCCACACCCGCAGAGTTCACGCTGATCTTCCTCGCAATGGCCGCCTTGGCTCTCCGCTCTTGGAGTCTTGGTGAGACGATGATGTTCTGGCGGGCGATCCTAGGAGCATTGTGCTTGAGCAGAAGGGCCGAGAAGTTCAACTTGCCCCTACCTCCGATCAGCACCTTGACGTTTTGCTCCGCGAGTTGGTTCAGGATGCGCCCGTACTGGGCAAACTGCTCACACCCGGCATTGCTGACAACTCCAATCTTCCCACTCTCCTCTTCCGTGAGAGGAAACTCGTCCAGGAAGATGGCGAGATGTACTCCCGACAGAGCTGACACTGCATCTGTGCAGACTTGTACACCCCTGAGCAAGGGACAGGCCAGATCAATGGCTTCCATGCACTGTCCATCGACAAAGTCCTTCTCTGCAGGAGTGGCAAGAAGCCTAATGCTGACCTCGCAGTTCTTTCCCAGGACATCTCCCCTGGCTATCTCGTTCACCATGTGGTAGGCAATGGGGCTGGAAGCGTTGGTGATGCAAACCTGCAGGGGCTTGCTGAGACTCAGTCGCTGCTGCTCCTCTGTGTCCACGATGAGCTTTGTCTCCAGGTTCTCTGCAGATATCTTGGTCATGTCTACACTCTGCTGTTTGGAGGAGATGCCATAGTAGCCAAATGCGTACTCCTGGAACTCATTGGACCCTCCAATCAGCACACCCGGCCCACCTCTGTCCAGGAGTTCTCTCCACACTATCGGTGACTTGCCATGGGACCATTTCTGTTCTTTACACAGACTGGCAAGCCATTCCTGATTGAGGAAGTAAGGTAGAAATTATGTTTATTTAGATTTGTTTACGATTCTGCATGGTATCGAATAGATACTGTTCTAGTTACGAAAACTTACCTCATTGTATGGTTTGGAACCATTACTCAGAGATAATCAAAAATTCCAAATCATATAAGTAGTACTATGAATTTTCAAATATGATTATCATTGTGAATAAATGGTTGGAATACAAAAATAATTGGTTATCTGTATTTGCACATTTCTTAATGGAATTAAGGGGTATTGTGTGTTAATATAATCATACAAAATAAGGAAGAATCAGTTTTAAATGGTTTGCAGACATAAAAAAAACATTTTAATAAAGTTCTGCTGCACAGGGGGTATACTCGACTACCCCTCGGTTTACTTGAAAAGGAGCAGAATTTTGACTTAAATTTGAACATTTCAGAAAAGGGATAGAGACCCACAATATACACCCCTACAAGACAAGGGGTTAACTGCATATAATACTGCATTAACCCCTTACTCCTTTGCCTGTAAAAAACATGTTAGTGAAAGCTGCCCTCATTGTCCAAGAAAACACTGGGGAAATCCCCTGTCTTCCAAGCCTCAAACTAGATGTTTTCACACTATTGTCCAATTTGATGCTGACATTAATGGTCTTATGTTTGGCTTTGTTAGCTGTTAATCTTCTAAGTAGTTCAAAGCTGGTTGTAAAGAATTCCTTAGAATCACAAATTTACCTATATTCATTGTTACACCTTGAAATGCAATACAAAAGCTATAGTATCAATTGTAGACATACCAGTCAATTCACACATTTACAGACAATAGACACATATGTTGCAATATCCTTTCACTCAGCCTGTCATTGCAGTTGTTCTGCAGTTTCAGTAGGAATTTGAGAATTTTACTGGGCAGAAGCCTAAACATGTGAACAACTGGTCTACTTTTGTATTTAGAGGGCAGTACAGCTTTGAGGAGATCCACTCTTCCAACTGAAGATCAGAATGTCTCAAATAGGAATTAAAAGTACTTTTTACATCAGAAGGCTCAATGTAAGTTTCAAATTGTGTTTAATTCAACCCTCCTACTATCCACAGTTGAGTAATTTGGTGAGATAATACTTTATTATAGCTAGAGATAGTTTTACATTTTTGGTTAATCTCACAAACTTGTTTACTGTGCTTTATATATGGCATAGGTCTTAGGGTGCACATTATACACATACTGTGTATTGTTATTGATGCACCCAATGCTGTCACTGTCTACACTATAAATAGCAATTCTCACCTCCCATTCTTTGGGCTGCTTTACAATTTTGTGGATAGAGAAGTCCGGTAGTTTGGAATCGAGTTCATCTGCTAACAGTTCCACTCTGGCATAGTAGGGGCAATTTGCCTTACCTGTGGAGAGAAGAAATTAAATATTATATATTTAATTATAAGTGAAAAGAAAAGTAGGGACATGTTTCACGCATATTTTAAAGTTAAACTTAAACTCTACAATAGTAGTACTATAATTAAGAATTAAAATTGTGGAAAGCCATTACTCCGACATGCAAAAGTTGTTTTAAAATTAAACTTGCCTGTTATCAAGGAGATCTAATGCTCTAGATGTAAACTGCTTAAAACTTAAAAGTTTTTAGTATACTTTTGGGAACCATTTATGCATATTAGTGTTGCATTTTCAACTTCTTTTTGACATTGCCATTTATATTATTATCATTATAAATTGTGAAATTGTAAGGGTAGATTTGCATCATGTTTGTTGTGTTTGATTTGTATGACACTGCCAGAAAATTGATGGGTGCATAGAAATTTAATCAAACTAAAAGGAAAACATTGCTATTTTAAATGAAAACATTATTTTATGTTTCAATTGATCCCATAATAACAGCGATTCATAATGCTTGCGTAAAGACAGACTATATTTTTTGTTGCAATGCAAATGACTGTGTGCCGCCAATGGCAAATGATTCCTCAGTCTGCATTTGTGCAACTCATGACATCATGCATCATCAATGTAGGCCTACATCTTACACAACACACTAAATCACTGTCTAATATACAGTAAGCCCCTTGACTTGCAGGGGTGTGTCTAGATCGACAAATCTATCGCTTTCATGGCCTTTTTGACATTATTATTGTTATTTTCACTATCGGCATTCTAGCGATAGACGCAACCCATACACTTTGCCTTAAGAGCCAAGAACACCGTAACTCTGCAGTACAGTTAGTTACGGAAAATCAGTTGCATTCAAATACAAAACACCACATTCTCACACTTTGAGCGACATTTGTAGCCCTATCAATACATTTAGGGCTACTATAATACTTTAACTCACCGATCTTGTGTGTCGCTATACATGTCATTCTATAATTACGGCGATTTGCAAGATTTTACAACGATTTTCCATCACTCTTCATCGGTCTTTCGCCGTTCAAACTGCCGTTATCGTACACAGATGCAATAATTACGTCATCGTACGGTATCGCTAGCGTGCACACAAAAAAAAAAAAACAAGAAACGACGCAAAATTAAAATGAGTTGTTTGACTTGACAAACTGTTACCGCTACCGAATAATTATTGGAATCACTGGCCCACAATTATTTGCTAAAAATGTAGCGGTAACAGTTTGTCAAGTCAAACAACTCATTTTAATTTTGCGTTGTTTTTTTTTTTTTTTTTTTGTGTGCACGCTAGATACCATACGATGACGTAATTATTGCATCTGTGTACGATAACGGCAGTTTGAACGGCGAAAGACCGATGAAGAGTGATGGAAAATCGTTGTAAAATCTCGCAAATCGCCGTACCGTAGCTACTCCAGTAACGGATCACTTTTTGGTGGATACAATTTCTTGCCAAGACAAAATATTTTCTATGGACTATCATACATCGTTGGAAAGCTAAAATGGTGCAGATTACGAATATTGTCAATTCAAACTCATTCCGCCACTAATAAGCAAATCACTGCGCGTTTTACGAACCCCTTACGTTACACTAGTAACGGATCACCACTACACCAGTAACGGATCACCTGGCTTTATTAAAAAAATAATTGACCAATTATCTTAATTTTTTCATCAAAGTGTTAGCAAATAAGCAATTAATATCCAGGAAAAATGTTACTTCTTGAACGTGCTTCCTTATTTAGTTATTAGGAGTTGAATTCTGCCAAACATGATCCTTATGAAATGTTAGCAAAAATCACACAAAAACATGATTTTACCAAAATATCCGAATAATTTTCGATTTTCAAGTTAGAAATATCAAAGATTCTAGTGAAATACATTGTTTCAGCAAAACAAAATTAATTCTGATCTTTTGTTTTGATTTTATAAGGATTTGAAAATGGGTGATCCGTTACTGGTGTAGATAATTTCTGCTGTAATTGTACATTAAAATTTGCCTTTTTTTACTATAAGCCTGCACCCAAACACCCGGAAAATGCTGTGGGGTGTATACCAGAACATCTTTCTGGGTTAATAATATATGAATTCTAGATCCGTCGGCATATTTTTGTTTTTTAAACATCTTATTTTTAAAAATGTTTTAATTTTTTTTCCCGTTTTTTTCTTGAAAATCTGAAATCTGTACATTTTGTCACTAGATGACACTATTTTGAAGGCTAATGTCTCACTTTTGCGAAATGATCATGGAACTGAGGTTTATCACTTTTAAAAAGGAGATGATAAAGTTGATATTAGATGCACATTCCTCTTCCAGTTAAGAAAATTAAAACAGATAGTCACAAACGTCTTCATGCATCAATTTGGGTAGGTGATCCGTTACTGGTGTAGAAACGGTAATTATAGAATGACATGTATAGCGACACACGAGATCGGTGAGTTAAAGTATTATAGTAGTCCTAAATGTATTGATAGGGCTACAAATGTCGCTCAAAGTGTGAGAATGTGGTGTTTTGTATTTGAATGCAACTGATTTTCCGTAACTAACTTTTACTGCAGAGTTACGGTGTTCTTGGCTCTTAAGGCAAAGTGTATGGGTTGCGTCTATCGCTAGAATGCTGACAGTGAAAATAACAATAATAATGTCAAAAAGGCCATGAAAGCGATAGATTTGTCGATCTAGATTCTAGGACTAGGGAGTAGGGTGTGTCTAACCCGTCTTCACAATCACAATGACAATGACTGACATTTAGACAAAGTCAAATAATAATTCTCTGTGTCCTTCTCTGAATCGTCGAATGATGATCATTTGATTTGTCATTTTCAATCACATTCACAATCACTCACACTCACACTCACAAGTCACAGTTAATAATTTCATTTTTTTCAAAATCTCTCGTCTTCTCGACTTCGACTCTCGAGACTCAAATAAACTCAAGTCAAATTTAATACTAATTCACCAAATGGCAATATGAATCGTATTAAATCTAGCTGATTTAGTATAAGTTCAATGCAAAGTATCAGCGTTCACTATGATCAAAGCAAGTCTACAACTTTAAAACAAAATAACCAACATTGTGAAAGTTGTTCTTATGTCCAACATGATTCTCAATATATGGGGCAATATAGTCCAACTTTGTGAACTATTTGCTACACTGAAAACAACCACATATTAACTAGCCACAAATTAGGTTAGAACTCTACATTTTACATGCAATTTTTACATATATAAACGTTCAATTCTTTATTAACGGAAGCGTGCATAACACTTTAAAATATATTGAGCAGTATGTCAAAAGAAGTAATTTTTACCTGCAATGACAAACTTCGCCATGTCAAAATTGTTTTCTGTTGCCAGGTAGTTTTATTTGTTTGTTCGATCGAATTTAGAGAATTAATTGGCGTTACTCCAATAATGAGAGAGTGCGCCCTCTATTGTCGTACCGTGTACAATAAATGTTAGTAATGCACACGTGTTTCGTCGGGAATTGCCGTAGCTCCTTTTCTTGAAACTACTGAGTGTATAATTGTACTTTATTCGAACACATATCAAATCAGAATGGCTTCAATTAAACCGAGGAGGAGAGGAGAATCAAGTTTCAAGGAACTTGATGCTGAAATGCAGCGAAGTTTCAGTATGAAAATGGGACAACTGAAACGTCTTGTAAGTATGACGGCAATCCGTGAATGCGCTGGTGTGTTTGTGTTTATTTCTGAATTCTGTAGCTAAAGTTTTGAACTCCCATTTGTTAGCTTATTTTGTCTTTTTCACTTACGTCTCAAACTTCCAATACAAATTTATCATCAGATAATTTAATAACACTAGATATCATGGATATTAAGACAACTATGGTTATGTATATTGTAAATTGTTTCAAAATACGATGCCACTATTACTTTAGTAAGTAGTAGAAATCGGATACTTGTCCACACACCGTCTCCGAAATCGGTGACGGTGTACTTGACAAAACTATTCAATTGCTTGCCAAGCGTTTCACAAAAATCATATATATTTTATAGACAATCAGCAAGAAATTGAATGCATGTATGTGTGAAGGATATTAATGTTCTCTTAATTTATTTTTCACTCAGTTCTTACTGCTATATTTTCATTCTATTGTATAATTGTGTTGTGTGTTTTTTTTTTTTTTTTGGGGGGGGGGGGGGGGAAATAATATAATTATAAACAGGCACTGCGCTTGTATGGCACCATTTATCTGTTTCAGTTATAACATGGATTAAACTCTACTGCAACCGCAAAAATACTTTTCATTTCACAAGGGCTATTTTTTTTTATTTAGAAAGAAAAATCGCCCCCCCAATCAGACCCCCCCCCCCCCGTGGGGCGTGTACATGTTCACGAAACGAGGCACATCTATGCGACCAGTTGGACCATTTACACACAATATACGAAAATGTGCTGGAGATCGCATACCGGCCATACGTACCAGCAAATGCAAACAAACTTTCGTTTATGTGATCCACAATTCATATACTTTGATAATAATTACCGACTTTGTTGTTTTGAAGACTGCAAAATGTAGAAATAAAAGATTATTTCCCGTCCGTTTTTCTTACCGATGCGTCCTAAAACACCGCGTTCAACAGTTGAACGCAACAGTGTACGAATGGCAGGTATTGTTATCTCCAGCGCATTAGCATAAATATTGCGTGTAAATGGTTCACCTGAGTGAACCATTTACTTTGTAGATGTGGTGTAGGCTGGCATTGGCATTGCTCTGGCTGCTTGTGTGGGTTATGGGGGCAAATCGCCCTTTGCCCCCGTGTATTTTTTGCGCTGCAGTAGAGTCATCTGCTTATTTCATCTGCTCGCTAATATAATACTGATGATCCGATTGTCCTGGTTTTAAATTTAATGATTTATTTTGTATGCCCTACGCCGGATTTTAGGGTGACAGTTACACTTACAGGGATCAACATAATCACGAGTGCTAAAAATACCTTTTTCATTATCATAATGTAATAGTAATTTTTTCTCAATTCAAGTGTGAACAAAAAAACAGGCACTCTGGGCTATTTGTCCTCCAAAATGCCAAATATGAGCCCCCTTTAAATTTGCAAATAGTCCAATGCAATACAGTGAAACAACAAGCCCCTTGGACCCATTAATGTTACCTTGTATCTGCCTCGGCCTTAGGGCTATTATAGAACCTAGACCTGTGAAATTAGTTTTAACTCAATTATGTACCTCATAAAGAGGTTAAAGGGGACGCTTCCCCACCTTCAATTTACTTTTGAATACATAGTTCTCTACACATTCAAACATAATTACCTCTGAACGAAGGAGGGGCATCATTCAAAGTCACTGGCTGTATCGGCTTATCCCATTCATCGCGTACGGTACAGCAAGGAGGCTGCCATTATATTTGTTGAAACCCGGATTTTGTTAGTGCTAAAACGTTACGTCACACCCGAAACAAACGAGCTCTGCCTCTTTTTGTTAGCTCTCGCAGCTCGCAGGGTTTGTGCACAACAAAAGCCAAAACGTGAGCCAACAAAAAGACTTGATCTGGTTTGACGTCACATTCTAGAGCAAACAATTCCAAATGAAGAGTTTCATAAACATCAATGGCAGCGCCTCCAAGCTGTACGCGATGAATGGGATTAGCCTGTACAGCGAGTGACTTTGAATGATGCTACTTCCTTGCCCAGAGGGCCAATGTTTGACATATTTGCATGAAATTCTGTGTAGAGAAGTTGATCAAAAGAACTAGATGGTGGGGAAACTGTCCCTTTAAAGAGGATTTCTCTAAAGAGTGCTTTCTTCATGCAGGTGAGGTTGAAAAGTAGCCCAAGTAAATAGCATTTAATTTTTCTCTTTTTTTAATTCTTGCAGAAACAAGATGTTCATGAGGACGATCCAGATTCGGGTGTTGTCTTCATCTCTCGCATTCCCAATTTACAAACATCAAATGAACAAATTAGTAATAATACATTTTGATTGATGGAGACCTTTACTCATTTGTTGTAAACTTTCTTTGCTAATTCTTGCAGAAACAAGACATTCATGAGGAGGATCCAGACTCTGGTGTTGTCTTCATCTCTCACATTCCCCATGGCTTCTACGAGCCCCAAATGAAGAAGTTCTTCGCCCAGTTTGGCAACGTCAAGCGACTTCGTCTTAGTCGAAGTAAAAAGGTATAACATGCAAAGAATATGTTTGTTTTCATAATGTATGTCAGTTATTTCTGCAAGTTGGAACATGTACTTGTATTTAAGTCATTGGACTTTGAACATCTGTAATTATTGATACTTTATATTGTAAATTATTTATGTCTAGGAGGGATAACTTTCAAAATTTAGTCCATATAAGGTAATTTCTTCAATATTGAGGACATTTTCAAGAATTGTTTTGAGGTGTGTTTTCAAGCAATACCAACAAATATTTCCAAAACACAAATTCTGCCTTGAGTATAGAAAGTTAGTTTTTTATCACCCAAACAGCCATGTCTTCATCAATTATTGAAATTTCTATTGTCAAACTTGGTATATATTAACATTTATTTCTTGAAGCTGAACTATTTTCAACTGGTTTACAAATATGAATTTTGCCTCATTTTGTTTCATCTTACAGAGTGGTCGTTCAAAGGGCTATGCATACATCGAGTTTGAATTCAGTGAGGTGGCCAAAGTGGTGGCAGAGACTATGCACAACTACCTCATGTATCAGAAGCTGCTCAAATGTGAGTTCTTAAAAGAGTTTGTCAACTGTGTAGTCATTAGAAATGTATAGTCATTTCAAGGAATAAAAAAGGAGAAGAATTATCACTAAGAGTCAAATTCTCTGTCTAGATTTGAACCAGTTCAGGCAATTTGATTTTAAAGCAAGAATTTAAGAGTACTAAAAAAAATTTGTCAGGAAAAATAAATCACTTGTAAACATTGCTAAACAGTAAACAGGAATGTTTAAAAAATAAATTCATGAATGAAAGGATAAGGCAGCCACAATTAAATACATCTGGCTGGAATAATGGGGACCAGTCCAGTCTGTCTTGGTACTCATGAACATGTCAGGTGTGGGTGTTTTGATGTTGCAATTGTCTCCACATTATACAATGAGCTTTTCAGCATTGCCTCGGGCTTGCAGATGATGAGAATAACAAAATCAATTTCACCTCTCACATGTGACGGTTGAATGAACGTAGAATCAATTCTCTGATGCAAGAAATAAAGGACCTGGCAAGTCTGTTTGCTTGACTAAATGGGCAATATCGCACAAAATCATTCAAACCATGACTTTTGCTAGAAGAAAATTTATTTGCAGGTCTTTTAAATATAGTCTTCCATTCAGCGTTTATGATATCCCCAAAGTTATACATTCACACTAGCATGCATGCATCATAAGAACATATTTTCTTTTTGATTAACATCGTTGTGCATTTTATTGCACTTTCTGTGATGAACTTTTTTGTTTGCCATTTCAATTTTACATTTGCTCATGATGAATTTTGCCCTGCAAGGTTTCTACGTGCCGAAAGAGAAACTGCATCCGGACACGTTCAGGGGCTGCTTTCGCCACTTCAAGAGGCCGCGCAGGCGAGAGATCGCCTCGGCTAGGAACAACAACTTCATGGAGAGCGGGAAGCCGCACATTTTGGAGAGACAGAAGAGGAGAGTGAAGAATCTGAAGAAGAAGCAGGATAAGCTGACAAAGATGGGGTTGGATTTCAAAATTGAGGGCCTAGTGAGTACCTAGAATCATTCATGATCAACCATCTTAATTTCTATGGGCTGAGTTTACATTAGGTGTGTGTAATAGCTCATTGACTTTTATGTATTTTGGCACTGAGGGATAGTAATTCTCATTCCTTGTCTTCCCAATTCACAATTCAGCATCTATATTGCAATGCTAGACTTGTTTGCCTTGTGGTCCAGTCGGGAGAGTACAAACAAGACTCCAAATATAGTGGCAGGCATTCTGAATCTGGTAGCCTCTAAAAAAAAAATTACAATTCTGTTATCCTTGGTTTGGCCAACGGAATTAAATGTCAATAAAATTTGGTAGTCCGAAGCTAAATTTATATTGACCCCGGCTATCTTTTGCTAGTTCTTAGCACTGTAATGAATGTACAGTATATTGTAAAAATATTTGGGTACAAAAATGATTCATCTGCGAATTGAGGTGGAGGCATTGCGCGAGTTGGAAAGATCAGCGTACTCTTCTTCTAGGAGATTATTATAGTGAAACTTAGGGTTCTATTTATTCATGTTTTTATAAGTTATGAAGGTGAAAATTTAATGCAGCTGATTTTATTGTGAGGTCCGAATTATAATGTGCAAGTACAGACACAAGTTGAATTGTGAACTATAATCTCTCGAGGGTTAGTGGTGATTTTTTATTTCATTTTCTTTTTCCTGTCCAGGAAACCGAGATGACTCGACTGAAGGAGTCAAACCCACCTGCTGCTAAGGTGACAACATCAAAGAAGCCAACTGCCATCACCAAGGCAACGGGAAAAGCCACCGGCACCAAGAGACCAGGCAAGAGCCCACAAAGGACAAGGAAGCGAGGTAGAAAGAGTCAAGAGAAAACAGATGACGCCGTCGCTAAACCAGTCACAAAATCTGCAGAGAAGAAGAAGGTTAGCGAGAGCACGGAGGAAGGAGGAAGCAAACCTGCTGTGAAAGCAGAGAAAACGAAGAAGGTAGCTGCGGCTGGAAGACCAAAGAAGCCAACAGCTGCCGTAGTAGCAGCAGCAGCAGCAACTAAGAGACAATCTTTGAGAGGCAAACGGGAAGTGAAGAGTGCCAAGGTAGTCCCTAAGACCAGGTCAAGGAAAGATGTTGGAGGGACTGCTAAAAAAGCCAAGCGATTATCCCTGTGATGATCAGGAATGATTCATTTATCTTGGACTCATGATGGCTTGCTTTGAAACTTCATTCAAAACATTTCCCCATTTTAATCATGAATCAATACATGTCACGGAGTCAGTCACCAGTTGTTGCACACCTATAAAAGGAAGGCAGTCCCTAAGACTAGGTCAAGGAAAGATGGTGGAGGGACTGCTCGTAAAGCCAAGCAATTATCCCTGTGGTTATTGAGAACGAATTGTTAATCTTGGACTCATGATAGCTAGCTTTGACACTTCATGGATAATATTTTCCCATTTCAATGACTCGATACTCGGTGACTCGATGCTAGATACTCGACGACTCGGTCGTTAACCAGAGTTTGCACTTAAAGGAGGAGGGCTGTCTTTATTACAGAGTCTAGGAAAGATGGTGAAGGGACGGGTTAGATTATTATCCAAGTGATGATTGAGGATGAACTGTTAATCTCGGGACTAGTCATGACTTGCTATGGTGCATTTCCCAATTTAATCACGACTCGATACTTGTCAGTCACCAGTTTTTGTTGTCTCAATTGTCAAGTCTATGAAAGATAGTAAAGGGACAGTGGGGTGGGGGGTGTTGCTTAAAGAGTTGCGATTAATTGCTAATCGTAAAGTTGGGATTAATCATAAGTCAACAAGTATGCACATTTGAACCAATCAGGTTTGCATATTTAGGCACATTTTCTGACTTGCGTTTAATCGCAACATTTTATAAAACGCCTCCCAGGTCAGGTTATTATCCCTGTGATATTTAAGAATGAACTGTTAATCACAGACTAGTGATGGCTTGCATCAATACATTTAATGGGAAATATTTCCCATTTTAATCATGACTCGATATTTATCAGTCTTCAGTTGCTGCAATCATATATAAAGGAAGGCAGTTTCATTTGCAAAACTAAGGAGATATAATAGAGGGACAGGTTGAAAAACCAAGAGATTATCTCTGTGATGAATCAAAGTTGAACTATTGATTGTAGATTAGTGACGAGTTGATTTGATGACTTATGGACAGTATTTTCCGCTGTATGACTGAATCATAGTACTTGTTACGTTCATTTCTTTTCAGTTTATACATTCTGGAAACAAATACTATCGTGAAACATTATTTGTCACATTGCATATGAATGGATTCATTTTAATTTCTGTGTCAGTTTGTGTACAATTACACAAATAATGTTGACAGCTAAGCCTTCTATGTATTTAAATGTGTTTACCATCATTGGTGTAATTTTAGAATATTTAACGCAAATTCATTAGTAAATTTTCTTGCATATATACACATACTTATGCAATTACCATATTTCTCTGAATAACAGTTGACAACAGAGTGAAATGTATGCTTTTTTATTAGAGGATTTTTGTTCTTTTTTTCTTTTTCTTTTTGTGTGGGGGGGGGGGGGCTTGATGGAATGGAGGGTGGATATTATAACTATGTGTCTTCCACAAACTCAGAATGATATACTCCTAATAAATATATAATTTTAAATTTACTGTATTCTTCTGTCAGTTATTCATGGTTAGTTCTAAAGGTTTTGTAGCATTCTGAAGATATCCTCTGATATTGTTCTTGTGACTTGTGTACGTTATTGCCCTATTGCCCAGCAAGTTAATGTTGGAGTTGGGCTAGTAGAACAACAACATTTGTTGCCTACAATGGAGCAAGCAAATTCTGCAAATAAGAACAAACAAACACTTTTCCTTAGTGTAATGTTTTAGACAGGTTTTGGTCACTAAGGCCCGTATTCACAAAGGAGGTTTGTACAAACCATGGTTCAAACCGAGGTTTACATCTATGGAATGCCAATTGTAAACTGATGGAGAGAGAATGTAAATTCCTTACTTGTTAACAATGTTGATGGTACACAAACCTCCTTTGTGAATACGGGCCTATGTATCTGATCGACCTGGTTGGTTTATGTCTCATTTGACACTTAACAAAAGTTCTGCAATTCAAGTTTGAGCGTTGATGTCTCTCAATTAGGTATCATTGTAAAGCATATTTATTCCCCTTTACATTGATGCCACATTTGTAATGATGTAATCATGGAATTTGGAGTACATCTAAATATGGTTCCAAGTCAACATTGAAATGCTGCAAAATGCATTACACAATCCATCCATCAAACAAATAGATAATCCATTTTGCAACATTTTGCTTTTGACTTGGCCCCATAATAAAGTGTACTGCACATTCCATCATTACAAATGGGGCAACAATGTAATTGGGAATGAGCAGGCTTTTTAACCAACTTTAAGTAGCATAATGGACATGTAGTAAAACGAGAGATATCATTGCTTAATCTTGACTTGCATAACTGTTTAACTATACGATGCCTGAACATTCCAAACTTTATCCCCAGCACTCCACCCAACACTAAACCCCAATACAGTGGAACCTCTTTATAACGAGGTCCTTGGGACCATGAAAATTACCTTGTTATTTCAGGGTAAAACAAAAGAATATAGAGCTGGGACCACCAAAATTACGTAGTTATATAAAGAGGGTTTTCTTATATCAGAGTTCTTTATAACTAGGTTCCACTGTACTAATCCCTTATCCCAATACAGCATACCTAAATTCTTGATTTGACTAGTAGATACAAATTTGTGTAGACCAAGCAGCTAGTGACCAGGGGGGGGGGGGGGGGGGGGGTGTATTCGGAAAACGATTTGAAGCTAAAAATGTATTGTATCAACGTCACTAAAATATTTTAGCCAAATTGGTAGGTATTCTGAAATTTTGCTACCAAATATTTTACATTTTTACTTTAAATCCTTTTCAGAATACACCCCATGCCCCATATTCATAAAACCCTGTTAGCTTAGTGTTTTTTAAATGATTCTGTTTAGTAAGCAAGAAACAGTTTTCCTAGTCCCCAACTAGGGTTTAATAGCTGGGTAAGCCTTGGGTACCCCACTAAGTTGACCGTAGTAGTAAGTGGCTAAAAGATTGTATTAAATTCATAGCAGCATCATCCAAAAATAGATTTAGCAAGGAACTTAGCTAGTGGGCATTTATGAATTATGGTTCTGCTAAGTATATTTTGGATGATGTGGCTAGGTATCTATAAACGCACAATCATTTTAGTTGCTATAAATTAGGTATAACTTTGTAGGTCCCTAAGCCTAAGGGTAAACTTGCTAACCCTAGTTGGAGACTAGGAAAACCGTTTGTAGCACACTCAACTATATGATTTGAAATCCACTTAGCATGGAAATAAGCTAGGGGGGGGGGGGGGGGGGGGGTTATGAATATGGGCCCAGTATGGTATGCATGGATGGGTACGCATGTTTGAATGAATGTGTTGCAGCGACTGGTAATAACTTCAAAGTAAAAACAAAAGTGTGATACAGTGGACACTTTGTATGTGGGCAATTCCACGAAAAATGTCACCCAAGGATGGAAAAATGAAACTCATGGGACAGCCTTGTTAACTACTGGATAGTAATGAGGAAGGACCATATTTTGATGACTAAAGGAAAAAGTTTGAAATTCAATGCAGAATATTTTTTGGGGGGGCCATTGAAGTTGGGACAAAAATTGTATGTATTACCCCCAAAAATGATGAAATTTGCATCCGTTGTTTGTGAAATAAAATTTAAAAATATGGATCACTTCAGAACAATAATTCTACTTCTAAAGTTGTTTATGCTTTGTTTTAACATCATAGAAAAGAAAATTGTGTACAAATCTTTACTTTTTGAGAACTGTTATTGGATAAAATCTTGATTCTTACAACATTGATGTGTAATGTCCGTGACGTTTTAGATATAAAAGTTTTTGTAGAAGCAGAAGTCCTAATTCAATTTAATTCAAAATTCATTTGCAAAGCTAGAATGTTATTTCATAAAATATATCAAGAGCATTTACTAAAATATTTGATGGCTTGTCCAGAATGGCGTCACGGACATTACGCCACGGCTGCGTCACGGACATTACATACACAGTGAAAAGTATAAAAAAGCAGAGCAAAAAAATATCAAGTATTATTTTCTTATGTAAATGTCTTACTTTAGCCAAGAAATAAGATAATCCCAAGTAACAGGGGGACTACTACCTTCCTGGTTCAAGTTTTAATAAATTGTATCGTTAATCAGAGATTGAACTTTGAGTCAGTACTCTGAACTATTTATAAAACTAAATTCCTTGCTTAATTTGAACATGCATGTCTCAATAATCAATAAAGACTTGACTATAACTTACTGGGAGGAGAAAGAGATGGTTAAATCTCATATAGTATAATCAAATTGCAAAAATTATACTCTTAGTCCATGATTTTCCATGTGTTATGCCCATGATGTGCACAACTTTTTTTAGATTTTACAATTTTTTGGCACAAAACAGCATTGTACCTCATTAAAAATGTATAATATTTTTTTTAATAGTTGAACATTTGGTTTACTGCACATTCTGTTGAAAAATTTCAAATTTTACAATAATTTTGGAAAAACTTATTAATATTTTTAAAATAATTTTTTGCTAATTGAAAACAAAATTGAAATATAATTTTTGTTCTCAAAACTGTTTGATTACATATCAAATGTACAATAAAAAAAGTGTCATGCACAATGGAGCATTTTTTGCGGGTTATTTCTGAGTTTAGAAAAAGTGGACAAAAGTGTAATGTCCGTGACGCTGAAAATGTAGTCCGTGACGCAACGTTTTGTTGTCTAGATCACATATGCCTGGCACGTTTCCCCCAAAACAACTTGGATTCAATTCATCATTGCCTTGTCTATAATTAAATACCTAAATCACCTTTGTGAGGTCTCACATTACGTTTCACTAAGTTAGCCGTGATCTCCACCACGGTGGAAATCAACTCAACCATTTTAATAGCTTTCGTCAACATTCCATGCCCTGTTAACTGCCCCCCGAGACCTAGTGGTATTATAGAGATAATCTCCTCCGGTTACACGCAGTAAACCGATAAGAACGGTGTAAACGGTGATAAAATTCTACTTGAGGCACGAATCTCTCAACCTCTCCTCAGGCCTGAGAAGCGGATATTTTCTAACTTGGGTGAAACGTAATGAGAACTCACAGACTTTTGCAAAGATGTTTATAGATGCAAAAAGTCATGTCCAAAAGATGTAATGTCCATGACGGCGCACATTACGCAAAATTACTCAGTAACGAATTGGATAAATGTTCTGAAACTTTGTTTGCATACTTAACTAGGATATTGTTTTGTAATCAAAATAAAAGTTAGACATTAGTTAGAGGTATGAATTAGTAGTGGCATTGGAAAGTCATGAAAATTCTCTGATTTGTAATGTCCGTGACGCTGGAGTTGCCCATGTACAGATCCGAACAAGATTGATAAAGTGCCATTACAGTGAAACCTTATTATAAGGAGCACCTTGAGTACATTGGATTACCTTGTTATACCTGATATCTCATTGTATCGGGGCTTAAAGGGATAGTTGAGTTCTGGTAAGGAGAGTACAGTTTTGGTGAAACTGAATTTTAGTAACCAAAACCTGCATCATTACTTTACAAACTAATAGTTATAACTAGAAAGGAACACAAAATTACAAATGACGTAGTAAAGATCATGTTATCATTAAAAAAGAGCCATTAAAACGTAAGAGGTCGCTCTCTAAACACTCATCGGTTTCAACCATTTTGAATAAAATATTGTGCAGGTGATGCTTTGTTGAAATAGTGATTAGATATAGAAATAACCAACAACTATCTAAATACCTATTTTGTAACTTTTTGAATTTTTAATGGCTGGTTCAAAATTCTCTAATAAACCTGGGGCTCCAGGTTTATTACAAATTGTTATATTTATGGATATTTCAGCCGTCTCTGAACCGATTTTGATCAAACAAAGATGATTTTATTATTTAAATATTATGCTCTTTCAAATTTTACACTCAGTTTTTCATTACCTCACAAAAAAATAAGTAGTCTAGCGCCCTCTCTACCAAAACTCAACTATCCCTTTAAAAGCAACAAAAAACATAAAACATAAACCTTTGAAATTACCTCGCTATATTGGGTGCCTCGCTTTAAAGGGATAGAGTTTTGGTATAGAGGGTGCTACACAAAATAATTTGTTTGTGAGATAATAACAAACTGAGTGTCAAATTCGAAAGAGCATACAATTTTAATGACAGAATAAACTTTATTTGATCAAAATCGGTTTAGAAATGGCTGAAATATCCATAAAAATAACCATTTGTAATAATTGTGGGGCCCCACAATTATTCGATAATTTTGAACCAGCCGTTAAATTTGTTTTTAAATGCTTCCCCTTTTCAAAAATTTACAAAAGAGGTTTTTAAATAGTTATTATCTCTCATTCAAATCACTATTTCAACAAAACATCACATGCACAATATTTTATTTAAAATGGTTGAGAGCGATGAGTGTTTAGAAAGCGCCCTCTTGAGTTTTAATGGATTTTTTGAATAACAGGCTTTTTTCTTCATCATTTGTAATTTTGTATTCCTTTCGATCATGGTGGAGTTATAACAGTACTATTAGTTTGTAATGTAATGGTGCAGGTTTTGGTTACTAAATTTCAGTTTGACCAAAACTGTCCTCTCTTAACCAGAACTCAACTATCCCTTTAACAAAGCTGGTTATTAAGAGGTTCTTCTGTATAATAAAGACTTGTCCTGGTCCTTGGATTACCTTGGTTTTCTATTGGAGATTTTTTCATGGCTGATAAAATAACATTTGTTATTTTATAAAGACAGCCAACTTTGGAACCTCATTATAAGAGGATCTGTGGACCATGAAAAGTACCTTGTTATACTGGGCCCCGTTGCAGAAAGAGATACAATCGATTGTAAGTTAAAATTAACTGTAAGTCAGATCATGTGATTTAATGCGCAAATCTGATTGGTTAAAAAGCGCAAACTTTCCAACAAACAATAATTGTAACTTACAATCGATTGTATCTCTTTCTGCAACGGGCGGGGCCCAGGGTAGATATATCATATCTGGGAGAAACAAATATAAAGAGCTTGGACCAGCAAAGTGAACTTTTTATAAACTGGGCCCCGTTGCGGAAAGAGATGCAATCAATTGTAACGTTGCGATTAATTGTAAGTCTGATCATGTGACTAAATGCGCACATCTGATTGGTTCAAATGCGCAAATTTACTGACTTGCAATTAATCGCAACTTTGCAATCGATTGCATCTCTTTCTGCAACGGGACCCTAGTCTTGCATCAAATTCATACAAATGCAGGAACACACATACAACAAAGTAAAGTATGAAAATCAAATTTATTGCAGCACTGATGTAATTCATGTACATATAAATGTAATAAAAATAGATCTTGTGTTCCACAAACATTTCACTTTATACAATTTATGATTCATTCACTTGGCAGTTTCAACATTTAAAAAATCAACCCTTAAAATGAAATTTAAAAGGCATACAATTTAAATGTTGGCAGTGTTCTTTAACCATCCAACACATATCAATTTAAATATAAAACAAACATTTTAAAAAAGGTATTACATATATAGATACAAATTATATATATAAACATGTTAATGCGATTTTTGGTGGAATGCATATGTGGCATATAAGGCTTTATCCCCGAGTGTGGGAAGCATCTTGGCAGATGTATGGTTCAGCAGGGTGCCTTGGGGACATGTTATCGTGTACAATAGAGTGGTGAAGTGTGACGTCATCAAAAAACTATTTTTTAGAATTTCCAAATTTGAACTTCATTTTCCGAAAGAGCATGAAAAATAATGTCCAAATGTTGAAAACCAATCAAATATGTTAAGTATTAGCTGAGATATGCCCATCCGAATGAATTTTTTGTCAATAGGAAATCAGTGTTATAGTACTCTGGTTCGTAACTTTATGAACCAGAGCAAAATAACACTGATTTCCTATGGAAGAAAAATTCATTCGGATGGGCATATCTCTGCCAATACTTGACCCGTTCCCTTCGAGATTCTGAAATATCTGTAGACTTTGTACACAACCCACCCGGTTCCTGTAGTCAAGGGGTTATTAACATATAATACTTCAAATTGAGAAATTCTAAAGATAGATTTTTATGCTGTCATAGCTTCGGTACTCTATCTAGGCGAGACACATACAGAAAGAAACGCACCATAAATTACATCCCCATTGGCCAATCAGTGGTTCAAAATAGAATTAAAAAATTAAACATGTCGTCCACTCATCCACAAGATCACACACTTGAGGAAAGCCCGAAAGCAGCCAAACTTATCTGACCGCACAAAGCTGCATGTATAGAAGGAGTAGGGTGTTAAAGGGACTTAGTAACTTTGTCCAAATCCTCAAAATCCAATTGAAATTCTAGCGGTTCCCTCATACCTGGTTGTATTCTTATCAACAAAAAAAGCATGGGACAGGTTTCGGTTTTACAAATGTCCATTTCGTTAAAAAGATATTTACGATTGAAGTGTTCAGTTGTCAAATTATCCAACGGATCGTCAGAACCGTGTACAAAGTGAATGCAATAAGTTGGTGAATGTCACTTTGCATTTTTGCTCATTACTCGGCCATATAAAGTCCATTTAACTTGAAATTTTCACACAACACCTAGTGGACATATCAGATCACAATAATATATAGTGTATCAACCACTCATCACTTTTTGCAAAGTTACTAGATCCCTTTAAGTCTATTTTGCATATCATCTTGCAGGTCCTAGCCTCCTTTACATGATCGATGCAACATTTTTAGACAATACTTTCCTATAAAAGAGAGCTACATTGGTTTCTGCAACATGATAATCACTGAAAGTAAAAAAAAAAAAAAAAAAGTGACATCGCTTTCTCTTTCTCAACCGACAAGCTATTCATTCATCCTCCATGAAATAAAGACATTGCGGCAGATCCACGCAAGTGCTATAACCTGTTCCCTCTTATCCGCTTTCCCCATCGTCTTGGCGACTGACACTGTCGTCATGGTGAGTGATGTCAACTTCCCGCCTCTTGTACTGCTCCCTGAAGACCAACATGAGGGGTATACAGATGACGGCAGAGGCGAGCATGAACCAGTTCAGCCAGCTAAGGTCCTTATCTATAATAGATAGAAAGATAGGTATAAAATTAGATTGAGAGAGAAATACTCGCATTTAACTTGTTGGGGGTGGTGGCCCCACTCGAGCAATTCGTGAGGGGTATACAGATGACGGCAGAGGCTAGCATGAACCAGTTCAGCCAGCCAAGGTCCTTATCTATAATAGATATAAGAATTACTCAGAAAGATCATAGGCAAAATAATCAATTAGAATGATACTGTACCTATAAAAAGGGCTCGACACTCGCACTGGCCCGCGGGCCCGCTGGCCGGGACCAGTGAAATTGCACTTCGGGCCAGCAAAAATGTATAAAAGTCAATAGTTTGGTTGCCCGATCAGGCAAGCAGATTTTCAACCCGACATTTGACAAAATTAGAAAAACCTTGTTTTCTTCCATGTCAAGCTTCATCTATATAATCACAGGTTTGATCAGGAAAGAGTGATATTTTGAATAGTAAAAAGTTTACTCATGAAAATAAATTTTGGGGCCAGTAAATATTTCTTTCGGGCCACCAGAAAAGGGGAAGAAATTATTTCACTGGCCCGACCGGGGCACTGACAAAAAAGGTAAGTGTGGAGCCCTGCCTATAAGAATGAAAAAGATAGGTACATGTATATATAAGAATCAAACAGAAATATAGGTATTAGTATTAGCAGTGCTTAAAATTAATTTTTTTTCCCCTGTGTCCAAATCTGGCAAGCATTTTTTTTTTTTTCAATTTCAATTTTGTTTATTTAACCATGACATGAATATACATGTACATACAAATGAGTATACATCATAATTAACATAATATGGTAAGGTCACCCTTAGAAGCAGATTGCTTGTGGTAGGGGCCACAAAAGGAAAACAAACTACACATAATTGATACAGTTTAAATGCTTTAAAATAACACGATACAAAAACACATGCACACTCACACATACACATACACACATACATTCAAAATATCCTCCTCTGCTCAAACTTTTTAACATAAATCATTAAAGAATAATTGTGTACATCGTACTTTAAATCGAGATAGAGTTTCCTTAATATCATTACTCAAATAGTTCCATTCCTTATTGTCATTTACAGAGAAAGATTTGTGTGCATTTGTCGTGCGAACTTTAAATAAATGTCAATCATTTCTCTGACGAGTAGAATACGAATGAATATCACTATTAATAACAAAGTTTATATTAGGTATTACTGGCAAAATGATTTTCACATTATAAAAGCGGATGGCCCCGAACGGAAAACATTGGCATCAATTAATTAGCATCAATTTATTGATAATTGGTACAATAAATATTGAGCCATCACTTACTGAGAGAAGAAAACATTGGAAGAACAAGGAATACCAAGGCATATACATTGTTGAGCCAGGTCATCAGCATGGTGGTTGTCTCCTCGCCGACCGGAAATGCGCCCTCTACAGTTAGCTCAAAGAACAGTGGCACCGTTGAGTTGAGGAAGAGCCCAAATAGAATGACGGATGTGAAAATGTATGCTGCAGGAAAAGGAAAAGCTGTTAGTGTAGATATAATCAAGGGATCTTGTAACTTTGTTGATATATGTGAAAAAAGTGATGAGTGGTTGATACAATGTAAGTTGTTGTTATCTGATATGTCCACTGGGTGTTTTGTGAAAATTTAAAGTCAAATGGACATTATATGGCCGAGTAATGAGCAAAAATGCAAAGTGATATTCACTATTAAACTCATTGCACTCACTTTGTACACGGTTTTCGTGGTCCCGTGACATCTGAACACTTCAATCGTAAATATCTTTTTAACGAAAGGGAAATTTGAAAAACCGAAACCTGTCCCATGCTTTTATTGTTAATATAAATACAACAAGGTATGAGGGAACAGCTAGAATTCCAATTAGATTTTGAGGATTTGGACAATGTTACTAAGTCCCTTTAAGACTGTTGAAGCATACCATATAAGGTCCTATACATAACGGAATGATTGATGTACATATTGTTAATTTTCTTCTAAAATGTAAGTTATTAAGTACTATTTTCTACTACTACTACTACTACTACTACCTTGTATTACTTATAACATCTATACATATTGTTGAATTAGAACAAGTGCATATATACATATATTACTTCCAGTTCCCCTCTTACCTTCACTGTATGGAATGTATTTGTTGACTAGGAGCAAAGTCCACAGCAGAGAACCGCAACAGGCAACAATCAGCACAAGTAATATGGCCTTCATCCTTCCACCCAGGTAGTCGGAACATCTGTGGATTACGAAGTATCAGAAGAGGTATTGAGGTTTGTAAGTTTATGGAAATTTAAACTGAATGAAATATATTAGAAGGTCACAGTAGAGAATTATACTCAAACATGCAACAACAATTTATTGCCCAAAGAGTAAATTTCAAAGCAGTTTTTGTAAAAATCTTTATATAAACAGATAAGTTATGATGCATGCTTTCACATGGTAGCTAGGTCATAAATGTGTATATTTCGTTGTTGTTTTTGTGTAGGCCTTTTTCCCAATTCTGTTATTTAGCTACTGACAATTGGGCTCTGTAACATAAAGATTTATGATTAATCATACTATTATTATCATTATCAAATATTCTGCCAAAATTCAAAACAGTTACAGAGTACGGTATACATGAGTTACAAAATGCAAAATACAAACAATACAAAATCAATCGTGAAAGAAGAAAGTGAAGGAAAGGGAGAAAAGGGACAGTTACAAGTGGGCCAGGGCTCACAAAAGTAAAATACTTTACTGTTGCCCAGAGACATGCGAGCCCTCACAAGTAACTGTCTAGAGAACATAAGTTTTTAACATATTTAAAATAACAATATTTCAAAAGTTAACAAGACAAACCTAGACAAACATACCACTAATCAATTGATAAAACAATTAATCAAACCATTGATTGAATGATAGTATAATACAGGGTGTCTCAGAAAGAATGCAACACCTACGATCGTTAATTTCATAAACACCATCGACTAAATGTCATAGTTTTTCGTTTGATTGGGTAGAACAATCTTTTTCCAACAAAATGATACCATGATCATTGATTTTGGGTAAGGTGTTTGGATCCTAGGGCCCTTTTTCTGAGGCAATGTCGTTTCCTATATTTGCTATTTTTTCGTCTCCAGCGATCCTCGAATACTGAGGCATTTTCGCCCAAAGGCCTCCCATAGAATTAGTTCCACAGACAAATCGCATGACTGATTTCCCTTTGATAAGGAAGACAATGTTGCGTAATCGAGTACCCGATCGGTATGGCTGACATTGTCTTCCTTATCAAAGGGAGAGCAGTCATGCGATTCGTCTGTACAACTAATTCTATGGGAGGCCTTTGGGCGAAAATGCCTCAGTATTTGAGGATCGCTGGAGACGAAAAAGTAGCAAATTTAGGAAACGACATTGCCTCAGAAAAAGGGCCCTAGGATCCAAACGCCTTACCCAAAATCAATGCTTATGGTATCATTTTGTTGGAAAAAGAATGTTCTACCCAATCAAACAAACAACTATGACATTTGATTGATGGTGTTGATGAAATTAACGATCCTAGGTGTTGCATTCTTTCTGAGACACCCTGTATATCATGAATCTCTAACTTTATGGGGCCCTGAACAGTGTAATCTGACAAAATGAAGGGGTACACTACATAACTTATTCAATCTTCTTTGTTTATATACTGTACAAATAGTAAACTGTTTTAGAAGCTACATGTTAAGTAATGATTTCTCACCTTGCTGCTAACACACCCCCAACAAGTCCTGCGATGTTGGTATAAAACCCAAGCCAGCCTGCTGTAGTCTGTAATTAGACAAACATTGATAACATAATTTCAAACGTTGGAAAATTCACCAGGAATATTTTGTTTAACAGATGAAAATGAGCATAGAAAATGGGCTTTTCACAGAAATCGAACCTAAGACCTCTAGATTGCTTGATTAGTGCTCTGGTGACTACTGGATGCCTCCACTATTTTCTAAATCTAATCAGTTCATTGGCTCCTCAAGATCCATACATGTACCAAGTTTGATGGCAATCCGTCAATCGGTTTTTGAGATAATGCGACCGCAAGGACGGACAACTCCAAAACAATGGGCCGTATGCATAAAAACAAGCAATTGCTTGTGCTAGCCTTTTGCTTGAATCGGTATGCATAAAAACAAGCAATTGCTTGCAAGCAAAAGCATTTGCTTACAAGCACAAGCAATTGCTTACTGCTCGTAAGCAATTGCTTACCAAACAAGCAATTGCTTAAAACCGTATGCATAAAACGAACCTTTTACTTGTCTTGATAAGCAATTGCTTGCGTTTTGTCAAGCACATCCAGACCAGCTTGAGCTCTTGCTTACTCAGGGCATTCGCGTTTAAGGATCAAATTTTCGTACCGTTTCAGGATGATTTCAAGCTCCATATTCCAGAGGTTATGTTGTGATCAAATTCCTGTTATTTTAGACTTTTTACGGCAATTTTTGTCCATCGATCTGCACAGAAACCCCCCTGATGCTCCGCGCTGTTTCCCCCCTATTTGCGTAATAAAAAATACTGCTGCCAGGTCGGGCACGAAGCGTTGTTGCCCTGCAGTGCGATGTTCGCACAACCGTAACGATCCTTTGTCCAACACGTAAGCAATTGCTTAAGCAGTGCAAGCAAAAGGTTTCATCAGTACAAGCAAAGGCTTGTGCATACGAATTTAAGCAATTGCTTGAACTTGATCTTTTGCTTGACAAGCTCTTGCTTGTGCTTAAAGCATTTGCTTATAAGCAATTGCTTGTTTTTATGCATACGGCCCAATGCCTCTGGCTACCGTTCGTTGCGGTCAAGGCATTAAAAAAAAAAAAAATCAGAATAGTTGTTCGGATCAGCTTATTTTCTGGAAAGATTAATCCACACAAGTAACATGACGTTGTACCAGTCTATGGTAGTCAAACCCAGGGGCGTAGACAACGGGGGGGGGATGAGGGGGATGCATCCCCCCCACCTCACAAGGTGGGGGGGACGACATGTACAATCCTCCCCCCCAGGTTTTAGGGAAGGATATTTTTTTTTGTGTGTAGCTGTATACGAGTGGGAAAGAAAACATAATTTGTATGAGCTAAGACTTGTTAATTCTAACGTTAAAAAGGTAATTTATACATCAACTTTCAATTTTTGCTGCGCGCTTTGCGCGCGAACAGATTATCTCAGTTTGTTGTGTAACTTGTGTATGGTCAGGGGTGAGTTTTTTTTTTCTGTATACCGGGCCACGTAGTTCCAGTGTAGGCTGGCATTGCTCTGGCTCTAATGCTGTAACCGATCATCGGATCGGCATGCCGATCCCGATCCGATCATGGTTGATCGGATAATTTTTGACGATTTCCGATCATGCAGAAAAAATCGGAAAAAAAATTGGATCGGAAAAAAATAAAAAATAAAAAAAATTAAAAAAAATTTTCTTTGAAAAATGATCCCCAAAAAACATATTTTGGGAATATAAATTAATACCAAAGCAACAAATTATATCCATATGAATAAGCCCAAGGTAATCTTGTATGGTTATGCTTTCATTTAAAACTGATTACCTCTCCTTTCACAAAATTTCGCGCCGATTCTGAGCTTAGTCCCATGTGATTCTGAAAGGTTACGCCAAATTGATCACATGGGACTAAGCTCAGAATCGGCGTGATTAATTTTGTAAAAGAAGAGGTAATCAATTTGAAATGAAAGCATACCCGTACAAGATTACCTTGGGCTTATTAATATGGATATATGTTGCTTTGGTATTAATTTATATTCCCAAAATATGTTTTTAGGGATCATTTTCCAAAGAAAAAAAAAACGATCCGATCCGATTGCTGCGATCCGATTTTCATCGATCAAATTTTGCCGATCCGATCAAACGATCCGATCATCAAGGTCAGTTACAGCACTATCTGGCTCCTTGTGTGACGTGCACCAAATTGCACCATTTCAAATGCAAAATCTTCTCCGTGGGAGGGGGATACCCCCTCTCAAACCCTCCCTATTTGGCCCTGCCCCAGCCCTCGGTAGCTTCGCCCCTCGGGACTCATTCTTGGCAATAGGCTAAGTTGTTGGATCATACATAATGTGGCATAAGGTGATGTTGGAACTGTGTATGATGCTAAATATAAATACAATATTTGTGTTGGGGTGCATATGTGTCAATTATTTGTTTTCTTCGTGAAAATATGTTTAAAATTTCTGGTCGATCAAATCATGACACGCTTTCCCAGATACAGTCAATGTTAAGCCCGAATTTCCTATCTAGGTACGCACCAGAATGCACAATTTCAAGTCAAAAAATGCAAAATCTCCCTAGCGTGGGAGGGGGGACACCCCCATCCCACACGCTCAGTCACTTCGCTCCCTATATTGAGGTGCATATTTATTAGTGTGTCAATTATTTGTTTTATCGTGAAAATATATTTAAAATTTCTGGTCGATCAAATCAAAACACGCTTTCCCAGATACAGTCAATGTTAAGCCCGAATTTCCTATCTAGGTACGCACCAGAATGCACAATTTCAAGTCAAAAAATGCAAAATCTCCCTAGCGTGGGAGGGGGGACACCCCCATCCCACACGCTCAGTCACTTCGCTCCCTATATTGAGGTGCATATTTAGTGTCAATTATTTGTTTTATCGTGAAAATATATTTAAAATGTCTGGTCAATCAAATCATAACACGCTTTCCCAGATACAGTCAAAGTTAAGCCCGAATTTCCTATCTAGGTAAGCACCAGAATGCACAATTTCAAGTCCAAAAATGCAAAATCTCTCTAGCGTGGGGGAAATGCCCTCCCACACCCTCCCCCCGCTCAGTCACTTCACTCCCTCAGGCTTTGTCGCTTTGATCCTTGCAATGTCTCACTCTCACATCTAGCTCAAAGTTGGCAGCACTGCGAGTGTGGTTGGGCATGAGCCCCTATATACACACAAAATCCTGAGCCCCCATAGGTTTTGCCCCCCCCCCCCCCAAAATCCAAAACTGCTTTCGGCCCGCCTGGTCACGACCATCTTCACATCTACCCCCCCCCCCCCCCCCCCCCCCCCCCCACTGAGAGGACTTTCAAGCAATTGTCTTGGTCTCGATAAATTGGTCTTGGTCCGGTGAACGGCAAATCATACCCCCCAGGTGTAAGAACCTGTCTACGCCACTGGTCAAACCTGTTGAGTATGAAGACTACCAAGGGAAACAGCAAATTGGTCTCATAGACAAGTGGTCTTTAAGGACAGGTAATTCATTTTGCCACAAATTGATTCCTATTGAATCAAGGAAACTTGATTAAACTTGAACCTTTTAATCAAGGACAAGAATGTCTTGTATGGTTCTTTAACCAGGGCCCAGTTGCAGAAATTAGAGATACAATCGATTGTAAGTTACAATTAATTGTAAGTCAGATCATGTGACTCGATACGCAAATCTGATTGGTTGAAAGGCGCAATTTCCTGACTTACAATCGATTGTATCTCTTTCTGCAACGGGACCCATGTGTTTCCTATAGGCCTTAACCTAAGATAAACTGTATGAACATGTGTATTACTTACTTGGTCGATCTCATCTTGGAATATGACATCCATTTGGGATGCCCACGCGTTGTATGCTCCAGTGATTATGCCATACGCTAGCGCTGGAATCCAAAACGATACTTTCCTGGAGGGTAAAAACAAGAAACATTATTTGATTTCAATAATTACCTTCTAAGTTCATAAAGCAGGGCTTAAAACAACTTTTTCCTGCTCTTACTGATTGGTTGGTCAACGCGTGAACAATTAAAAAACTATTTCCAATTTTTAAGATTGGAAAACAAATTCAGTGCCAGGCAGGGGCATTTTTAGGGGGCCTCAAGCCAGCTAGAGGCCAGTGCCTATACTCTGAGCTGTGCATAATAAGCCAAAATATGACTTGAACCAATCAACGTCAATAAATCTTGAATACCACATGTTCTAATTAGGTTGAGCCCCAAAATCAGCCACAATTTTTTTTTTTTTTATTAATATAAAATTGTACTCGATGACTGGGCATCCAAGATAACTAGGCCATCTAATGTTTTGGCAAGCACAGTTTGTATATCTCTACTCTACCTGCCCAACCAGGCCACCTAAGGTTGATTTGTAGCTCTGAATTGCAAGGCTTATCGTCTTGTTAAAACGCTTCGTAGTAGCAGATTCCCTGCATCAGAGAATTCATTGTACGTTCATTCAACCGTCACATGTGAGAGGTGAAATTGTTTTTGTCATTCTCATCATTTGCAAGAAGGGAATACTTACAAGCTCTTGTCATTGTCTTTAAATTGGCATTCTGCATGATACAGTAACAACCTCTGTTCAAACAGTTGAGGAAATTAGCTAAATCACTAAAAAGTGACTGCATAAAGTTTTTCTGAAAGTGACATTTGGGTCTTCAATCATATACCAATATCGATGTAAGATTCTTCTGAATGATGTGTGATAGTTTCATTGAAAAAGAAAACGGTTTACCTAGTCAAAACAGATTTTTTTTTTCACCTACTGCCCACCAACTCTGACTACAATCAAAAAGTGTTCCTGAATAAAAGATATCTCCATTAAAAGGAAGAAATTTGAAAAATCAAAACCCATTTCATTCTTCTGTTACCATAAGCCAAACAACAAGGTACAAGAGCATTGTGGAATCTCTAAGTGATTTTGGTGAATTTGACAATATTAATGGATCATTTTAATAGTATGTATTTTTTGTTTGTATAGTTTTGGATCATAGGGCCAAGTAACATACAAGAGGCCTTGACAATTGTCAACTTGTGTGCCATGTATTCAAAGCAAGTCTTTAAGAACATTTATATCACGTTGGCAGCTGGTCAACAATTGGACAACTTAATTGTCTTACTTGAGGATGGCAACCATTCCTGCCCTCATGTCCTCTCTCTTAGTCTCAGCTGATGCAGTCGGAGGTGTGACGGGGGCGGCAGGGAAATATATCACAGCTGCCAGGAAGACGAGTGCAGTGAACCCAAATTCTAAAAGGGAAAACAAGATTTAAAGATAATATCATAATTATAAACCGAACACAAAAAGTAACTTCACCCCTAAGAGATATTCATTACTTTATGGCTGAATGAGCACAGATTAAAGACAAAATGGCCCAATTCAAAAGTCACAAGGTATTGCGCGTGCCTGTACATTGTTTTGAATCCGCACATGTGGCGGAATGCATTGATCATGGTTTATGAAACAATGCTGTTTGATATTCCATTCATTTTGATTTTTTGATGGCACATGTGGTGGAATGCATTAATTGCAATTGTAAAACAGTGCATTTTTTAATTTTCCAACTCTCAATAATTTATAATGATGATAATACTTTTGCGAATTTTGAAATATGACTATTTTTTCTGTAATGTGTGCTCACTCAACCATGGATTAATGGTTACCTCTTATTTTTACACATTGTTTTCCTAACTACCATATGGATATATTGGCAAGACGAAATCTTGAAACGATTTCTGGTTATAAAATTATGGGCAATTGCTTAGGGGTGAAGTTACTTTTTGTGTTCGGTTTAGATTAAAAATCAGGTAAAGCAAGGAAATACATAACTTTAGATATTAGTAAACAAGTACAGAAAAGCCAAATTCTAAAATGGAAATGGAAAATATACAGGGAAAACAAACGCTTGCAATTTCGTGGCAATTCCTGCCACTTCAAGTCATTATATCATAATAATGGAAATAATTCATGTTCATCTGTTTTGACTGTTTGAAATTGGGTCATTTTGTTTTTAATCTGTGCTCATCATTCAGCCATGAAGTGATGAATATCTCTGATTTTCACACAACATGTACATAACAACTGTAGAAATATTGCAGTAAGACAATATCTTGAAACAATTATCGGTTATGAAACAATTAGGAGTTGTTTATGGCGAGGGAGGGGACTTACTTTTCGCGTTAGGTTTTTACGACTAGAAGTGACAGGAGTTATGCACTTATCAGTAACAGTAAGAAACTAGATGGATCTTCGGCTGCACGCAGTCGAAATGTTTGCATCCGCCATTGTGCGATTTATATGAGAGTTGCCTTTGACCTTTGACCTAGCGACAATTAAATCTAATCAGTTCATTGGCTCCTTAAGACACATAAATGTACCAACGCTATATTATTTCTATGAGCAAAATTTTGTGTTACGCAACATTGCCAATTCAACACACACTTGTATCACACTAAATTCTAAGGACAGGAAGTTCATGAATGAATAAACTGCGTGCCAGAGGCAGTGCCTGGGCCACGCTTCCCCGTCATAGCAACCATAGCTTTATGGTTCAACTGAGAATTCCATCCGCTTGGGAGGGGGGGGGGGGGGAGTTACCAAATGGAAAAGTTAGTCCCGCCAAGAACAAGAATTTATTTGCTTACCTATAAGCAAAAGTTGTTTGATCTTGAGCAAGCATTCGTTGGTGTCCTCTTGGCCTGTCAGGAGAATGATAAACATTACGGAAACAAAATTAAATTAGATCCATAAAACAAAAACATTTTGTCCTACTGCCTACCCATTCACGACTTACATCCCCTAGATTCCAAACTTTACACTTGAATCTATTGCCAGGAGCAGCCCACATTAAGCCCTCTGCAGACAGAGCCGACTCGACCCAATTCGCCTGGTTTTCATTCGGATCGGCTCAGTTTTCAGTGCCTCGCGACACACATTCTGCCAGTCGAGAGACAGTCGGATGCCAGTTGGGGCCGATTCAACACGATGGAATCGGATCCGACTGACCGGGCCCAACTCTAGCCTGATTGAAACCAGTCGGATTGGGTCGAGTCGGCTCTGTCTGCAGAGGGCTTTAGTGAACACATTCTGTTCCTGTTCACTCTTGCATGCTCCTGTCTAATAATAATAATAATATGACAAATTTATATAGCGCTTATTAAATGCAAACATGCATCTGAGCTCTATAAAGAGTGTGAAAATAGAGAAGAGTTTGAGCTATGACTGATAATGTTTAACCCTAACCAGGCCGGGGGGGGGGGGTGGAATCCACCCCCCCCTCGACTTTTCGCGCGATAATTCCGCAACGCGAGCAGGTATTACCGCGCGACTTCATGAGTTTTTTCATTGAAGTCTTGCACAACTTTTGAGACCAAATTTGCGACGACCGGGTATACCGTTCTAAAGTCACGTGACCTTTTGTAAGTAAGCGTCGGCCCGAAAATCGCTAAATTTTTTGATTTGTGTACAAATCCTATGGAAATTGAGTTTTTCCTAGAATAGACAAAACCTTCATTATTTTTCATTCTAATCACTGCAATCATTTAATTTGGGGCTAAAAATTGTTGAATAATGGTTAATAATTTATTCCATCGAAAAAAACAATAAAAAACAAAAGTAAAAAAACAAAGAAATACACAAGAAATTCCAAAAACAAAGAAATACATAAGGAATTTTTGGGCTGTCGTAATTTTTAATGTTGAAAACCTTTTAATTTGCATAATTAAGTAGAAATTTTGTTTTTTTCAAAAAAATAACAATGCAATCTTGTAGATTATGTCGCAAACTATCTGTGTGCCAAATTTTGTGGCAGCCGCGCGTTCGGCGGCCGAGATCTCAGGGGGGGGTGGAATCCACCCCCCCCCTGGCTATAGCATAGCCAAAATAACCCGGCCTGGTTAGGGTTAATAACCTCTTCATTTTGCTCGTTGTATGTATATTATGTTCCGTGTATAGTTGTGTTACTTGTCATTTGCCTCTATAAAGAACAAGTTAGGTTCAACAGCTGGGCCCCGTTTCATGAAAGGGTCTTATCTAAAGACCATCCTTACTGTCACGTGACTATGTCTGAATTATGTACATTATGTACTCCATTTGACTTGTAAACACTTGATATCATTAGCCTTTTATAATAGCTACCAAGGAGTTCTAAGCACTTTGTTCTGTTGTCTGAAAATACACTTTATTTATACTATATGGTCTTATGTCACAGTCAACAGCCACAAAAGGCCCATATCTGATCATGTTACGGTAAGACAATTCATGACTGCATTTATAAGACTGACCTGTTATGAAAAATGACTCAGATGCTGTCACAGGAATGCTGCATGAAGAAGAAGAAAAAAAAAACAATTTCAAAAAAGCAAAGAACTACCCACATGAGACACAAGTGTAATACTTTATTTGTTTGCATATAGCAAGAGAAGTTTTCATTATTTTAAATGGATCTATAGCATTGCATTGTAAAAACTTACATAGAACTCTAGATACAGTATCAGTCAAAATAAACTAACCACTTTACTGTAGTAATCTGCAGTACTAATCCCTAGTAGTGTCACGTACAAAGCACTTCTCATATACCTCGTTGTATTTGTATTACCAATACAAGCTTGGAACGGGATATGGTTTTCTGAGTTTCTCTTTTTTTTATAAAGATATTCATTATTGATGTGTTCTGATTTGACAGTCTCACTTTGCATTTTCGCTCATAACCTGGTCATAATATGACATCAATTAACATGGAATTTTCACACATCAGATTACAGAAAAACTCATTTCATTATAAACCCTTCTTCAGTTTTTGCACATGTCAACAAAGTTACTAGAGGCCACAGTGGCAGACATGGCCCTATATAAGCTGCCACTATTATTATTATTAAAGTAATTCTTCATAATTCTTCATACATACACAGTTGTTGTTGTCGTGTTCGACGAAGTCACCTCTCCGACAATCAGTGGACCAATCAGGAATGAGCATGCAATGCCCACGACTGCAACAGTTGAAGCTAGGGCCGTTGCCGTGGTTCGCTCGTTGGTCGGAAACCAAGTTGCAGAGATGGATGTGACGGCTGCCATAGCGACTGGTCCGGCAAGTCCAATGAACACATGCCCTAAGTGGATGGTCCTGGAAGATTTATAAATTTGGAAGAAGAAAAATTTGCCATCTTATGGTCACGATCAGCACGCACTGAGGCGAATGCACAATACACACATAATATGCTCTCTGTGCTTCTAGACTACGGGCTATATGGGTTATCATACGCTGCACTGCATGCTAGGCATGCATTGCATTGGCCGTGTTGCCCAACTCAGTTGTATAATCATGCAAAAGCGGTTTGAGTACTAAGTTCGGTGCAATCTAGCCATCTATAAATTATTGAAGAAAGCTTCACAGAGTGGCGCTGATGGGCCTCTAGTTTAATTCTACATCTCTTAGAGTTTCTGCTCCTCTTCATCTTCTTCCCTTTCTTCATCAGTCTTTGTTATTCCTCTCTTCCTGTTTTCTTTTAAAAAACAATCTGATTAGTAACACTTCTTGTTACAGACATGTTGCAATATTGCCAGTTAATCATTAAAGTTGATATCCAGTTTATTGATGAAGTTATCATTTTGTTAACACCACCATTCTCTACAATTTTACTCATTCTCTACTCCTCTAGTGTGTGTTTTTTAGATTATATTAGAATATCAGGATTGGTCCTGAAAAGGCTTGGTCTGGGCTTGGGTCTATGGAAAATGCATACCTACATGTTTATATACAAATGTTTTTGTCTTGAATGCGTTTCACGTACTCACCATTTCATCATGGGGATAGGTACAGGGATACATCTGACGCCAGCACCCACCACTAGTAGTCCGCCAGTCAGGAGAATTGCAACTCTCAGGCCTGCGAAATGGCAGAAAAGATAACAACAACTTTATATATGGTATCCCTGACTCCATAATTAACCCATTCAGGACTGATTGATTTTGCTATAACATGTGATCTCCTTAGACCCAAGCCCAAGTATTTTCGGGACCAGTCCTGCTGAACGGGTTAAACAAACTAAACTAAAATTAAACTAACCAGGGCTAGGACATTTAAGGGTGCAGGTGTAACAGAAGTATTGTGTTATGTCAGTATGCTAATCAATAATGGTCGAGTACAACATCATTTCAGGTGTAAGTCTTTATTCAGAATCTACACAACGATGCTACTCACGCAGTGAGCTATATGAGGAACACTTGATATGCTTACAGTCTACTCTCAATATGCTGAGTGCACACGTGTACGTCGACATCAACGATGTCCGATACATACTAGTCTATAATATCAGACCCTAGTACTATCAGCACAAGAAGAGGATGCTCAGAATAAGGGAGAAATGTGTGTTTATCCTGGACATGGTCATACCCACTTCCCTAGTATGCAGTTATGACCATTTACATTATTGTAGATGTGGCTCTACCTACCTTTAGCGTGTAGCAACCAGGAGAAGAAGAAAGCAGAGACAAGATACATGATTGGTCCCCAGTTGGCGAGTAGAGCGATGGTAGCTGCATCCCATCCCAGTACTGCAATGGCTGCGAGAAATAAATGAAAGGAACAATATTATACACTTATATTTATAAGCATGATTGTTGGCTCTTGCAGATCACAAGAAAAATGACAGATCCATTTTCCACACTAACACAATGGTTGCGATAGCTACGCTTATTGAAAGAGAGAGAAATAAATGGGTAGATCTTTTTTCTCTCTGGCTGAGTCAGAAGGTTACCAAGCCTTTTTCGAATTGTCTGAATTAAATTATCATCAACTAAATAAGATTGCTGTCTCTTTGTGTCAGTCAGCCGTAATACGTCGACTTCATCAATGAACACGGTCTATAATTAAAAAAATATATAAAAAAACAAATGAGAAATAATACTCTTGATCGAGATTTTCCTATCTTACACTGTACAGCAAAAATTTGTTCTTCAGAAGTTTGCCTAATTTTTCCCTTTTTTAGAGGATTTTTGGAGTAAAATAATACTCTTGATTAACACCTTGACTACGGGAACCGGGTGGGTTGTGTAAAAAGTCTATATGGGGATTTCAGAAACTCGAAAAGAACGGGTTAAGATTACAATATAGCATAATCCTCTATCAACGAAACGTTTTACCTGTGTCTTCGATTGGCCCCCATGTGTTCCAGAGAAGGGACTGGATGAATACCACCAGCGAGTAGATGGCCAGGATGTACCACCTCTCCGCATACGCCACGTAACCTCCGTGCCTCCCATCATGCAGCTCTGCTTGGATATCCAGGCCCGACCCCGATCCTCCTCCTTCTCCACAGTCAGTCGGCACTGAACTGATCTGACATCCAGAACTGGCGAGTCTAGACTGGGAGACCGAGACTGAATCATGTGCACCTTTGGCATTGTCTGGTCCAGATCGAGAGATTGCATTGCCTGGGTGTCCAGAATCAATGATTTGAGATCCTGTACTTTCTTGAGAGGACTGGGTGTAGGGGCCATTGCAGCCTGGACTAATATCTGGTTGTTCTACATCTTGTTCAGATTGTAGAAGGGGACTTTGATCTGAATCTGATTCTCTCGGTGCATTTGACCCTACTAGTATTTTGTCAGGCATGTTTATTCAGTACTGTCCCTGAACCCCTTGCCTACGGGACCCTGGTGGGCCATGTAGGCCTACAAAGTCTATGGGATTTTCAGAATCTCGAGGGAAATGGGTAAATCTAAATCATAATTATTCAAAGTACATGCCTAGAAATAAGAAATTACTAGTCAATATTTCACTAGTGTTATGAACTTCGATTGCAAAAACTTGATTGGAGGTGCAGATGTACTGAACATACTCATACTTCTGATACAAGTATGTGCAGAAATATGTATAAATGTCTATTTTACAAACTTGAACAGTCAATATTTTGTTTGTATATATCTGCATGTGAGTAATAAATTGCCAAATTGGAGAAAAACAAATCCATCCAAGCCCTATTCCTATTAGCATGATCATCAAATTTTGTTTGTAAAAATCTAACATTCCATGCTTTAGATGCTCCCAATTGCAGAACACTTGAGTTGGATCATCCAAATGGCATTACACCCCTAAGTATCACCAAACATTGGGCTCCCTAGGCGCGCACACCCTAAAACCGCCACGTGCCTGCACCTGTATATCTCACTTGCAGAGTTTGTTTGCAGTATGAGCATACAGATCGAAGAAGAACCCCTGGCCCTGCAAGTCAAGGCAGGGGCTTATAAATCCATCCACAAGTTATTATACTGCTGTAAGAAAACAAGAGAAGAAAGGGATGTAGAAAGGAGAAAAACACAAAAAAAATGTATTCATGTCACAAAATAATGCACACCTTATGCCAAAAATCAAACAATCAAGTTTATTAATTGTATTAATTTAATTTTAGATATAGTCATGACGATACTCATCCTACCAGGACCATTTACAATACGTTGTAATTAACATGTACATTTGATAGTTACTAACTAGTACTAAAAAGAACATACACACACATTTGGCGTAGAAATGCACATAATAGGCCCTACAAATATTTTTTTTATGTCATTACATAGCAATCATTCAAACTTAAACTTAAAGTTAAAGGGGTAGTACAGTTTTGGTATTAGCTAATGCTGTAACCGATCATCGGATCGGCATGCCGATCACGATCCGATCATGGTTGATCGGCTCGTTTTTGCCGATTTCCGATCATGCAGAAAAAATCGGAAGATCGGGAAAAAAAAAAAAAAAAAAAAAAAAAAAAATGTTTTTTTATTTTCTTTGGAAAATGATCCCCAAAAACATATTTCGGGAAAATAAAATGAATACCAAACCAACATATGATGACACACGCGGTACCCCGGGGTACCGTTGTACCCCGGGGTACCACGTTGTGTAGCGCCATCTTGCGTCCAACCGTACCGCAGCTATTGCGTTGTGCATGCAGTGCAGCGCGATTGTATGCACGCTATACCCACAGTACAGCCCTAAAAATTAAATAAATAATTAAACAAAATGGCAGATTTTCGTCTGGTACCCCGGGGTACCGTTTATGTCATCATATATCCATATGAATAAGCCCAAGGTTATCTTGTATGTGTATGCTTTCATTTCAAACTGATTACCTCTCCTTTTACAAAATTACTCGCTGCGATTCTGAAAGGTTACGCCAAATTAATCACATGGGACTAAGCTCAGAATCGCCGCAAGTAATTTTGTAAAAGAAGAGGTAATCAGTTTGAAATGAAAGCATACCCATACAAGATTACCTTGGGCTTATTCATAAAACAAACAATTTTTTTTTTTTTTTTTTTTTTTACCGATCCGATCCGATTTGTTTCGATCCGATTTTCATCGATCGATTTTTGCCGATCCGATCAAACGATCCGATCATCAAGGTCAGTTAGGCAAAAAAAAGAAAAAAATACATGTTTAGCGTCCCCGCCCGCTTCCTTTTTGGAGGCCGCCTGCTTTTTCTTTTCTCTTTTTTTTTTGTGAAAAATCCGAAAAAAATGTAAATTTCGTGATTTTTTTGGGGGAAAAAATGATTTTGAAAAAGATCGTACTTTTAATATAGACTCATTCGTTATTTTGGATAAATGGGTCAGTCGGCCATTTTGAAAAAAGTCGGCCATTTTGAAAAAAAGGGCCTCCTCCTTCCTTTTTTCAAAAGAGCAGGACGCTAAACATGTTTTTTTTTTATATTGCCTTACAGCACTAGTATTACATGTAGCTGAACTTTAGTAACCAAAACCTGCACAGTAGAGGCACGGATTTTCCGCGATCGCGGAAAATCGCGGAAAATCGCGGAATTGACCATTTGAAACGGAAAACGAAAAAAAAAAAAAAAAAAAAAAAAAACTTTTTCGGAGCCCGTTCCGAAAAAAACGAAACCGGGACCCGATGGTGACGGTCGGGAACCAGTGTGACGGACTGAACCAACTCAGCCTTAATCATTAATGAATAAATGTTAAAGATATTTACTCTCTGCCTCTGGCCTGTGGTAAGTCCTTCCTGATATCAGGCATAACACATTCCCCCCAAATTTTGATGATTTGTGGGTGAAAATCATGATTTTACCCTACTCATTGAATTTTGTATGGAGTTCTATGTAAACGGAATTTGCAGTTTTTCACATGTACAAAGTCTATGGCAAAACGGAATTTCCGTTTTTCAGGCAGGTAAAAACGGAATTCCAGATTTTCTGAAACGGAAAAAGCCTTTTTTTGAAACGGAAAATCAGTGGCTAACACAGTCAGAATGCAACTCAGCCCGATTCCACTGTATTTATTCATATCGTATTCATAGATTTCCGAACCGCACGCACCAATGAGCAAAGCAGAGGGGTATTATTTTGAGCTTTATGGAACCTTAACATAGTCTTTAATGAATGAATGTGGTATCAAATGTTAGAGGAAGAATCATATTTTATGTCTATCATAATTAATCAAGTATTAAATCAAATTTTACCAGTGCAATTTGTTGTCAAATATCACCAAAAAATAATAAGTTCAGAGGTGAAAAATAACAGTTTATGCTTCTTGCGTCTCATTGATTTTATAATCATTGTAAAGCATGTTTTATACTCTTTCAGGATACGTAGGTTTTATTTTGTTGCGTTGGATAATCGGGTCAGGAGCCAAGAAAATACCACTCAGGTACAAATTAAGAACAACTAAAATGCGAACGAGCATTCCCTTTGGATGGTACGAAGGGGTGTGTTTGAAGCGGGCCAGTGATTGGCCTCATTCAAATAACGCAATACCAGGCTCCCCTCGGAACAACACGCTGTGCGGGGAAAGAGAAATTCTCTCTCCCCCTCTCTCTTCTTCGCGGGACGTGGAGAATCTGCGTGATGCTGATTCAACCAATCAACGGGCTGGATTGCCGCTGAAAGCCAACAATATGATATTTTATTTTGTCCTTTGCTGGTCTTTGTTGGCTCCTGACCCGATTAAGAAATAAACGGCTTCAAAATTGACATATTTGTAAAGTGTATTAAATTACCTTTCATATGGTATAAATATGAAGGAGACGCAAGTACATTTTGTAAGTTTTCAAGCCGAATGAAAAAGAACTTTCAAAAACAAATTTTGTCAAGTTATTACACTTGATTTTCATCTTTTTGTCGTTGTTGAATGCGACTACTAATGTGTGCAGAGCGAACGAATCGCCCGGGAATCTATTGTCTACAAACGTACGCGTGAATAGCATTGGTGCACTCGCAAATGGTTGGCCCGTATGGAACCAGGAAATAGTAGTGGTTCCGTAAGTGGTAGAAATTAATTGCTTTGTTTATGAATTACACTACCATTTTCAAAATGTTGGGTATCTATTTGATATCACAAAACGGTACTAAAACATATAATAATGTGTTGTTATTTGCCTGGTGGTCCCCTTAACAATAATTTTGTCCATCTTAATTATTATAACCATATAAACAAAGAATCAATTACTTATGTTTTTTTACACTCGGACATACACAAAAAATAAAGAGTTACAAAAATACAACATTCAACATATCTCACTCAAAGATCTGGTGACGGGTATTAATTTGCTAGTTATATGGAAGCAAAGAATGACATATTTTCTACAATGTCATATATCACATTGTACAATTGGTTATTGCAAACTGAAGTTATCGCATTTTTAAAATGATGTATCTCCAGCCGAGTACTATTCGGGTGAGAAAGTTCGATCGTTGGAATCTGAATAAAACGAGCGTTTTAGCCTCATTAAAACATGCTTTGCTCTATGACTGAACATTACAAACTAATAGTTATAACTCCACCATGCTCGAAAGGTAAACAAAATTACAAACGACTTAGAAGTAAAAACCCTGTTATCATTCAAAAGAGCCATTAAAACACAAGAGGGCGCTCTCTAAAAAAGCATTGGTTTCAACCATTTTTCATACAAAATTATGCAAGTGATAAATTGTTAAAATAATGATTAAATAGAGAGATCATCAACAACTATTTAAAAACTGCTTTTGAAAATTTTTGAAAAAGTTAGCATTAAAAAAAAAAAAAATTTAAATCATTGAATAAATTTGGGATCGGATATTAATATTTCAGCCATTTCTGAACCGATTTTGACCAAATAAAGTTTATTCTGCAATTAAAATTGCATGTTCTTTCAGATTCGACACTCAGTTTTTCATTACCTCACAACAAAATTGTGTTGTGCAGCGCCCTCTCTACCAAAACTTGAACTACCCCTTTAACTAAGCTAGCAAACTGAGCTCTGCTAAGTGCTAGAATTATAGATATTGATAACATATTATGGGTTTATAAAGCACCCTTTCTTTCGACTGGAATAAGTGTCACATGTTCCAGAGAAGGCAGTGGCTAAGCCTGTCCTGCATACAGGCTACTCAACTTGTAAATACGTCACGATTTTGTAAATTATATTTTTGGACTGTATATATTATAGAATAAGATTATGTACCGGCCTAACCTAACCAGGCGCCGTACGTACGGCGCTGATCACAGTTAGTACCAGCCATGCTCGTCACGGTATACACACACACAAACACACAAGTTTGCAAGAATCTTCAAGTTTGAAGGAGGCAGACTATACAAGAAGAAGAAGAAGAGACAGGGGTGGGTGCCTTGATCATCGTTCATCTCGTCTCAGACTCAGTCCCAGCCTCTCAGGCTCAGCTCTGACAGCTGACCTGACTGACCTGTCTGAGACTGAGACTGCATGAGCTCTAGAAGTAGAAGTATGCAGCTGCAACGTTCGTCTAGCCAAGGAGTAGCAAGGAGTTATGAGTTAACTCATACATCCTTGGTCTAGCTCGCGCTCGGTCGGTAGCTGTACTAGCGCTACCCTGGCGAGTCGGCGACGAGCACTGCCAACAACCCGTAATTAATCGAATTTACCTGCACTGCTGCACATGCACATCTGCTAAAGCCTAATGTTGGAGAAAAATATATCAAGCTAGCAAATCATTATCTTTTCCTATAATGGGTTTTATGATCTAATATCAATATTCATTTTGTGAACTATGCTTACCCTTCTGTTGTTCTTTATCTGCCTCTACGCATGTGATTTTGATCCCTCTTATTTGGACTTCAGCTCAGCGGTCTTTCAAAGTTCAACATTGCATAATAGTTGTTGATGTTTTTGCTTGTTGTTCATTTTTATGTTCGTCGTCGTTGTTGGTGTTATTGCTGAGATTGCGTTTGTGCCCGTTTGTGTTTGTGTATTAGGGGTGTATTAGTAGTCTATCGGTCTTAATTGCTCCAAGTCAACACAAAGGTATTTTTATGTTGATGTACGATACCAGCAAGCGTTTATATAATTTATGTAGCATACAGTTTACAAACAGGGGGTTATTATTATACAAATGATGCACAGGCATGAGTGGATCGGTACGAATTGGATGCACGAGTTTAACTTTGGTATGGTTTAAACCCACGAGCGCAGCGAGTGGGTTTTAGACCATTTCCAAAGTTAAACGAGTGCATACAATTCTTACCGATCCACGAAATATGCCTGTGCAGCATTTGTTTTATAAAATGGGCGCGAACAAATGTGAAAATCAGACTTTTTCCCAGTAATGGCTAAATTGGCTAAATTTACCGACCCATGGCTTCAAAAGTACTAACCCATGGTTTCAAAAGTACTAACCCATGGTTTCAAAAGTACTAACCCATGGCTTCAAAAGTACTAACCCATGGCTGGGAAAAAATTTGATTTCACATTTTAATTTTTTTTTTATTATAAAATGTTACTTATATTAATTTTAAAATAAAAAAAATAAAAACATTTATAATTTTTTTTTTTAGATGAAATAAAAAAATTATATAAATTTTAACATAAAATTTTGTTTTTGAATGACAATTTTTTTTTTTTTTTTTTTTTAAATCCACGAAATACCCCTGTGCAACATTTGTTTTCATAAAATAAGCGCAAAAAAAATGAAAATCAAACTAAAGTGAGCCATGCATCAGTAAAAAACTTTTACATGCTAATTGACCAATCAGAATGCAGGGATTCTTCTACCCATTTTATAAATATAGCTATCATATAGCCTAGGGCTCATGCCCCCCCCCCCCCCCACCCCCCCCAACTCCTCGCTTTTGAAAACAATCGATAATAATTTTTACTCGGGTCCGAAAGTGTTTGATAATAGCCGGGAAATTATTTGAGGTTTAATCAATTTTAGGGGAATAACTCATATACAATAAATAACAGGCAACAATTCCAAAATGGCCAAACCATAATTATTATTAGGCTCATTGAGTTCATTATTGGACTCGAAAATTTGACTTTATACAGGCATGCAGGGGGGGGGGGGGGGGGGGGCAAACTATGAATTGCAATTAAGACTGGCACGGCTGCAACTATACTGTTTTTGGCGTCATGTAGTTTTCAAGTAATAAACAGGGCGGGCTAATGATTATGGGCATAATTATGTTCACATCATAATAATGGCAAACAATATGGGCGCCAAACTTGAGATTGGGAAAAAAATGAAGTGGGGGTCAGCAATTATTAACATTAATATAACACATGCATTTCAAGGTTCAAGGTTCAAGGTTCATTTTATTTATTTCTTTCACAAAAACATATTTTGTACATAGAATAATAGAACAAACAGCATAAGCAAAAAATTTGAAGTGCAATATTCAGTCAATATACAACCCAAATGGGGTTTTCTAAACAAGTCATGAAAGAAAGAGGAGACCTTAAAAAAGCTGGGCTTGTAAGAGCAAGGTCCCCAGAAAATATAATACATCAATGTTTTAATTACTTTGAAAAATTTTTAAAAAGTAAAACTACCTCATAAGACTATGAATGATTAAACATGGGAAAACGTGGGGAAAATATTTACAAAAGGGATAGCTTGAAATTTGAAAAGGAGAGGCGGAAAATTAAACAAAAGGATGGAGAGGAAAAGAGCAAAATGGAACGAGAAAAACAACAAACAGAGAAAAGCAGAGAAAGAAGAAGGTTCTATGTAGGGGAAAGGGTGTTGGGAAAAATAGGGTGTTAAGAAAAATAGAAAAATAGAAGAGAGAGAGAGAGGGAGAGAGAATGTGAACTACAAACATTTACTAACAAACGAAACAAAACAAAACAAAACAATGCACGTTATCAATAACAAAAATAAATAATTACTTAATATAATTTCTGGTGATATCATTTTTACATTAAATATTCTCAGCATAGTTACTCAATAAGGCCAAAAAAAAATTTGTTTGATTGGCGTAACGGGCAACCAAAAATTATGGTAGGTCGGTCGGGATTTTTTTTTTTTTTTTTTTTTTTTTTTTTTGTCAGCACAAATACACAAAAACACACACATACATGACGTGTTTGCCCTGTTAGCGTGAGTTCCACCTCGGTGGAAATCAACTGGTCACATTTTTTTCTGATGTTGACACTTTTATCTCTTCAGGCAACAATCCCATGCTGTTTTAACTGCCTCCTCCCCCCAGGCCTAGTGCTATCGTAGAGATAATCTTCTCTGGGCTGCAGTTCACTGTATGACCACTAGTCTATGTTTGCAGACCTCTTCATTCTTATTATGACCTATAAACATTCAGACAGCATGTCTATTTAAGTTGTATGTAGCAGTTATCCTGCCTGTAGACTGTAGTGGACACTAAACTAAATTAATTATAAAAGTAAAACACCAGTCTCTTTTGAGGCCAAACACTTAACCAAGGGAGTAGCATTTATTAAACAATCATTCTGGTAAATGTGCAGTGAAAGATTTTAGCAATGTTTTCCCCAGAATGAGAATTCTCTCTCCCAGTCTCTTTTATACACACATCTCGCAAACCTTATATAATACTCACACAACCAATGTTATAACCTACAGTATACTTTTACTGAGTTTAATTACTAAACTCTGGTCTAGCTCGGGTCCACTGGCCAACGACCTTGACATACCTCCTCTCTTTCTCCTCACTTCCTCCTCTTGCTGCCAGTAAATTGACACATCAGCGCCTAGAGGCTAGTGATAAGAGCGAACAGGGATCAAATAAATTCCCCAAGGTCCAATCTGAACTAGCTTGACAGTGGAAAACCCAGACCGCTCGCCAGCGCTGAGGAGAGGTAGTCCCCTAACTACTGTGTAACCTAATGTAACACGTCGAAATTCCAAATTCTATTGCAATTTTTTTTTTTTTTTTTTTTATTTTTTTTTATTTATTTTTTAATAAAATTCAGAAAAAAACTTAGATAGGGTCGGCGTGCATTAGCGCCGGTATTTTTAGGGTCGGGCGGGTTACGCCAATCCAACAATTTATTTTTCATGGCCTAAATGTAATTGCAATTTGCGTTTAAAAACAAAGACACTGACAGAACTAGTTACATCGATAGGAAGTGAGTTCCAAAACTTGGGACCAGTACAAGCCAGCGTATTCAGAGCAAAAGCAGTTCTTACACGTGGTATATGAAGTGCAGTTGCCTGCCTTGTATTATAGCTATGAATTTGATTGTTCTTTCGAAATATTTGTACTAGCGCATTTGGGAGAGTACCATTTTCAAAACCATACATAATTGCGCCTAACTGTAAAAAGTAAATGTCAACCTTCAATGACTTATTACTAAAGAAGAATACATTAGTATGAGCACGATACAAACAACTCTAACCACCCTTTTCTGGGCAACAAAAATCTTATCTAGTTGCGTTTTTAATGACTTCCCCCATGCCAGCACTCCATAATTGAGATAAGGCAAAATTAAAGTAGAATATAAAATAAGCAAAATTTCTTGTGGGACAAAAGAACTTAATTTATAAATTACACCAGTATTTCTAGACACAACTTTACAAATATTACCACAATGAGATGCCCAAGACAGCTTCTCATCAATGTGTAGCCCAAGAAACTTGGTGGAAGTGATGTGTCCGAGTCCGGCATGTCCGAGTCCGAGTCCGGCACATGTGCAAATATAAATAAATAAATAAATAAATAAATAAATAAATAAATAAATAAATAAATAAATAAATAAATAAATAAATAAATAAATAAATAAATAAATAAATAAATAAATAAATAAATAAATAAATAAATAAATAAATAAATAAATAAATAAATAAATAAATAAATAAATAAATAAATAAATAAATAAATAAATAAATAAATAAATAAATAAATAAATAAATAAATAAATAAATAAATAAATGAATACATACATACATACATACATACATACATACATACATACATACATACATAAATAAATACAAAAATGAATAAATGAATGAATAAATAAATAAATAAATAAAAAAAAAAAATAATAAATAAATAAATAAATAAATACATTCATAAATAGATAAATAAATAAATAAAAAATTGAATAAAAAAATGAATGAATGAATGAATGAATGAATAAATAAATAAATAAATAAATAAATAAATAAATAAATAAATAAATAAATAAATAAATAAATAAATAAATAAATAAATAAATAAATAAATAAATACAAAATAAATAAATGATATATTGATATATAAAAGCTGTGAAAGAACTTCCTTCCCCTTCGAATATTGCTGCAGAACTCGCTGCGACACCATTAGTCTATCAGGTTATGTAAAGCAGCAATTTTTGTTGCTATAATCTTGGAAACAGTTTTTAATTTGTTCTAAATACATTACTGATGCAAAAGAGTAATGTTTCCATTTTTTATTTTTGGTCCCAGGGTGCATTTTGGCGATTTTAAAGAAAATTAGCTAATTTGCATATTTGTGAAATAAGGTCAGGGGTCATTTTCTATCTAGGAATAGTACAATATTGATAAAAACTATTATTCTAGGGTATTTTGAGGCAAGGATTCCATTTCCGGTGCTCGTTTGTAAGTGCTGTATGGGAAACACTCTGAAATCCAAGATGGCTTCCCCTAATTTGCATATTTATGAATATTATTGATTTTCAGTGGCTACAGCCCCTAATAAGCAATAATTCCGGATTATTATTTGTCAGTTATGTTCTAAGTATGTATTTAAGATATCAAAGATGAGTTGCCATCATGGCAACCTCTAGCAATGCATATTATTTGCATAATTATGTATTTTACCTAATTTGCATATTCCCCAAAATCGAGTATATTGGGAACCCGGCAAGTAAAAAAGACAAGTAATACCACTTTTCCAAGGTTTTAGGGGGCAATGAATCCATTCATGATACTTATTTACCTGTATCCCCTCGGGAACCCACATAAATCCAAGATGGCCGCAATTGTCATTTTAAAGTAAATAATGCTATTTGCTACTTAAATGGCATTTAATTTATAAAAGTATGATTTGCTTACTTTAAGCAAACAACTACATTGTTATTCAAGTATTCTAGTTGCTCATTCCAATAATTAAAAGTCAAAACATTATAATATCAATTTAATATAACCGAAATAATATAGTCGTGTATCATAACATGTGTAATTTAGGGAGCAGTCATCTTGGATTTGAGATGGATGCCATGGTGATACAGGTAAATAAGTATCAAAAATGGATCTGCTGCCCCCCAAAACCTTGGAAAAGTGGTATTACTTGTCTTTTTTACTTGCCGGGTTCCCAATATACTCTATTTGGTGGAATATTGAAATTAGGTAAAATACATAATTATGCAAATAATATGCATTGCTAAAGGTTGCCACGATGGCAACTCATCTTTGATATATTAAATACATACTTAGAACATAACTGACAAATAATAACCCGGAATTATTGCTTATTAGGGGCTGTAGCCACTGAAAATTTTCAGAGTGTTTCCCATACAGCACTTACAAACGAGCACCGGAAATGGAATCCTTGCCTCAAAATACCCTAGAATACTAGTTTTTATCAATATTGTACTATTCCTAGATAGAAAATGACCCCTGACCTTATTTCACAAATATGCAAATTAGCTAATTATCTTTAAAATCGCCAAAATGCACCCTGGGACCAAAAATAAAAAATGGAAACATCACTTTTTCTCATCAGTAATGTATTAAGACCAAATTTAAAAATGTTTCCAAGATTATAGCAAAAAATTTCACAACATTTATTTATACTACATTAGGGGATATACTACATTGACCGGCCTATGTTAAAGGGATAGTTGAGTTCTGGTAGAGAGAGTACAGTTTTAGTAAAACTTAATTTTATTAACCAAAACCTGCACCATTACATTACAAACTAATAGTTATAACTCCACCATGCTCAAAAGGAATTAAACAATTACAAACGACTAAGTTTCAATGCCTATTATCATTAAAAAAAGAGCTGTTTAAACTAAAAAGGCGCTTTAAAAAACGCATTTGTTTAAACCATTTTAAATAAAATATTGTGCATGTGATGTTTCGTTGAAATAGTGATTAGAGATAATCAACAACTATCTAAAAACCTCTTTTGAAGAATTTTGAAAAGAGGAAGCATTTTAAAACGAATTTTAACGGCTGGTCCAAAATTATCGAATACTTGTGGGGCCCCACATTTATTACAAATGGATATGTTTATGGATATATCAGCCGTTTCTGAACCGATTTGTATCAAATAAAGTTTATTCTGCCATTAAAATGGTATGCTCTTTCAAATTTGACACTCAGTTTTTCATTAACTCACAAAAAATTATTGTGTGTAGCGCCCTATCTACCAAAACTCAACTTTCCCTTTAAGATATCTATAAAATTTGAAAAAATAGAAAACATAAATAAATGATATATTGATTGATATATAAAAGCTGTGAAAGAACTTCCTCCAAAAGTAGAAACACGGAAGACAGTCCAGGGCAGGCAGTGGACTACTACTCCGTGATCCGATTTGGCTGAAATTTATGTGAGTGATTCGATATAATTATTTGAAAATATTGTGTGAAATTTTGATGAAATTTCGGCGAGTGGAAACTGAGATATCCGTTTGGATACGAAACTGCATTAGCGCCAAAATTCCCCGGTCTCGTGCCGGACTCGTCGCCGAGTCATCGAGTCACGGGCCCCGAGTCCGAGTCCGAGACCGAGTCATGAACCTTCGAGTCCGAGTCCGAGTCCGAGTCCGAGTCCGGCACAAACGGACTCGAGTCCGGTCTCGAGTCCGAGACCGGACTCGAGTCACACATCACTGGTGGAAGTTACTCTCACAACATTAACATCATCAAAAAGTACATCTCCAGGTAAATCCTTTAGGGAGTTATCTAACAAAACATGTAATGTGTCTTTTGAAGGTTCAAAGACAACTTATTTGCATGAATCCACAAGATAACTTTCTTTAATTCACTATTAACTGTATCTAATAAAACTTCAGGGTTTTTTATGAGAAAAAAATACACTTGAATCATCTGCAAAAAATATAAAAGATAGGACATCAGATGAAAGATAAAAATCATTAATATATAATATAAAAAGTAGGGGGCCAAGAAGGGATCCCTGAGGGACTCGATCCACAAGATATACGGTAGTTTGACGACTCGAGTCAATTCCATTCAATGATACATAATTATTGTTTCCTGCCAGTTAAATAGCTCCTGAACCAATTAAGAGCGATGCCCCTGACTCCATAATATGACAACTTACTTATTAAAATTTCATGATCAACAGTATCAAACGCCTTAGAGAAATCCAAAAATATACCTAGTATGAAGGTGATTATCTAGTGCTTGAGCTACTTTATCAACAAGGTGTATAGATAGCATGTATAGTGGTGTGCTTTTCACGAAAACCAAACTGGAATTTTGAAAATAGTTTAGTCTTATTTAAAAATATTACTGTTCTATCATTATAAGCTTTTCTAAAATCTTTGAAAAGGATGTCAATAATGAAATGGGTCTGTAGTTACTCAATGTTTGAGGATCACCCTTTTTAAATATTGGCACTACCTTGGCAATTTTCATTTGTTCAGGTACAATACCAGATGAGAAAGCCTTTTGCCCCTTGACTTTTTTATCAGGAGAATCTTTCAATCGGGGGCAAAAGTGATGTGGTGTTATAGTGACATCTATATAATAAAGTCTCTTATTATTACACGTTCAAAACAATATTCGACAATAACCAGACGACCCCATTACGTCAACGTTATGTAGGCTATACTTATGTACGTCCAATACATTGAGTGATTTCAGATTCGGTGTTATATTATAGTGTTCATTAAAGGGATAGTTGAGTATTGGTCAAACTTAACTTTAGTAACCAAAACCTGCACCATTACGGTACAAACTAATAGTTATAAATCCACCATGCTCGAAAAGTATACACAATTACAAACGACAAAGTAAAACCCCTGTTATCATTCAAAAAGAGCTAGGTTCTAGGTCCTCCTAATACGGGACTGAAACTGAATATTGTTTTGCATATGATACGGTACTTACCACCGATTCATTCTCCAATATGTGATCCAACTATCGGTTGGATTAAAATTATGGTTTTTCCCTCTATTCCGCTAAAAATCAGTGATTTATGCGCCTCCTCGACTTCTCTCCGTGTGTTAGCGCGACTCCGAACAGATTTTGAACGAAAGATGATCGCGATGGCCGCCGATGCGAACGGCGAACGGCGCTTGCGATACACATTGTACATGCGCGGTAAGCATAGGAGGACCTAGAACGCTAGCGCTTCGTGCTAGCATCATCTCTAAAAGTGATAGCTGGACGTCAATCACTTTTATATTATATTTTGAAAGCAAATTTCACAACAATGAGAGCATTTGAATGGGAATTATTATTATTTCCCATGTTTTTTTTAATGATCTTTCACATGGAATTGAAATCAACCAAATCAGTTACAATTAATTTTGGGTGGGCACTTCGGAAAATACTAATACTCAACGCTCCCTTTAAACACCAGCGTTAAACACCGAACACGTAATCACTCAATAAATACAAATAACACAGATAATTTTAGAATAAGATCGCTCTGTTTGTATAGTGTAAAACATTTGCGTTTCAAATGTTAAATCACACATTACATAATCAAGATATCATTATTTTTCAAGAAGTATCCAAAAGACTATGATTACTGATATCTCAGCAGGTGGCCATTGCAACAAACTCAAGTCGACAAAACTGGGTTATGTTGTTTTACCAAGAAATAAAAATTGGCAATTTATTCCTAGGTTAGTTAGCTACATGCCTGTTCGAATCTTTATTATGCAATACCTTATATTATCAAGTTTGTAATCTAGCTAAAAACAAATAATGTATAAGTACAACATTGATTTGTATGACATGGCATGGCCAACCATTGTTTGTAAACTTTAGCACCATGCATGTTAGTAAAATATAGGATTTCTCGGTCAATTTCGTAAGTTGGCCATACAAATTCATTTTGTGTGCATTCAATTTCGCCGACTATGTCACCGCAGCTGTATTTTGCAGTTCAAATTCGTTTTTTAGCATTCGAATTCATATAACAATCATTCGAAAACATTTTTTTTGCATTCGATTTAGAACGTGTTGCTATTTCGTAAAATTGTCATTCAATTTAAAGCGAGAACATTTGTGATTACGTAATACCACCTTCCGTGAAATCCGTTGGCGAAATTGGATGCAAATTTTTCTTCAAATTATTGTGGGCGCGTGCCCTCCGCCCCCCCCCCCCCCCCCGTCGCTACTCCACTGTGGGCAACCGTCCAAGCCCGGGGGGGGGGGGGGTCTGTCCTCATTGAAAGGGGGTATCATGCGTGACCAAGAAAACGATGCTAATTAGGGTGGTTTTTCACGATCAGGCGAGATACTCGAGTATCTCGTTTAGGGTCTCAAAATCACCCAAAATCAGGAAATAGGGTATCTATTTTAGGCTGATGAATTACTCGTATAGGGTATCAAAAAGATGAATTACTCGTTTAGGGTCTCAAAAACTCAGCTTACTTGCTTAGGGTATCAAAAATAGTTATAAATAGGGGTTTACAAAAAAAAGATTACTTGCTTAAAGGGTATCAAATATAGTTATGACTTGCTTAGGGGTTTACAAAAAATTGATTACTTGCTTAGGGTATCAAAAATACTTGCTTAGGGGTTTACACAAAATTGATTACTTGCTTAGGGTATCAAATTACCGATAATCATACTTGCTTAGGGTGTATTTTTTGCACCACGCAAATACTCGTTTAGGGTGCTTTTGGCAAGTCCTTGGTCACGCATGATACCCCCCTTTCTATGAGGACAGACCCCCCCGGGCGTCCAAATCCAGTATCTTGCATTAATAATATTGTTCCTTAGAATAGCATCAAATAAGGAATACACAATTAATTTTGTCGATCCGCGAATCAGTCCATGGACAGGAATTACTGTTTTTGCTTAATTTATTGGTAAAGTAATCGATTGACATCGTTCTCGGCTATCGTGGTTGTCATGGTCATGTGAAACGTCGAAGTCCAGTCTCTTGTAGCGTTCCTCGTAGAATAGCATCAGAGGCAGGCAGAACGCGGTCGACCCAAGCATTACCCAGTTCAGCCAGGATAAATCACCATCTGCAATGCAATTGAGAATAAGAACACTTTGTAAAAGAATGATAAAAAATAAATAAAAGTGTGTTCAAAAATGAATAATGGGCTACCGTATCTGTTTTTTTTCTTCTTTCAATTTCACAAACGGAGGCTTCTATATAAATGTAGAAGGGATATATAAGAATTGCACCAGGAGAGGTATAGTTATCCCCCCCCCCCCCAAAAAATAAATAAATAAAATAAATAAATAAATAAATAAATAATAATAATTATTATTATTAAAAAATAGATAAATGAAATATTTAAAAAAAATAATAATAAATTAATTAATTAATTAATAATAATAATAATAAACAAGTGTTGCTGGAAATGAGGTGAATAGACCAAATGGACTCCAAGTAGACCACAACATTAATTAAAAGTTGAAGTTGATTTACACTTACCTAATGCAGGGATCATTGGAAGAACCAGAAAGAAGAGAGCCAAGAGGTTGAAGAGCCACGCCATCAGCATGGTGGTCGTTTCCTCGCCCACTGGAAAGGAACCCTCTACCGTCGCTTCGAAGAATATCGGAATGGCGGAGTTGATGAAAAGCCCGAAGAGGGAGGTGGATACAAAGAGGCTGACTGCAGCAAATAAAGACAACAATGGAGATAATTTATTATCTTATTGTTCTATTTACATTTTCTTGTTTACATATAGTATTTCAGTTCTAATTCTCTATGTACATCAGTGTTGGATGACTAGAGGCCGGCCTTGGCCTCGGACTCGGCCTCGGGGACCCCGGCCTCAGCCTCGGACTCGGACTCGAAGGTCGCGCCTTCGAGTGACGCACCCTCCTCAACATCAAAATGATGTCCTTACATTATAATTATAGTGCCATTATTATTAACATAATGCAATTATCAGATTATAGTTATATTATTGTAATGATAACATTTAGAGGGTCATCATTAATATACATACCTTGCAGACTGGAAAATATTTGAACAACTCTGAGTAAATGATTTTGTTTTAAATGATTACAATAATAAAAGCTACTGTATATACTGTATAATACAGCGAATGTTTACCTTCGCTATACGGAATGTAGTCATAGACGAGTAAGATGGTCCAATACATGGAAGCACATGATGCAGTAAGCATGATGAGGAGGACTAGTTTCATTCTCCGTCCTAGATCTACAACTCTAAAATAATTTAAAGACAACAAATATTAGAATAGGTTTTACGAAGACTGCTTTACACCGTTTACGTAAACAGTTTTGGTATTAAAGGCTGAACTTTAGTAACCAAACCTGGACAGTATAATTATAAACTAATAGTTATAACTCTACCATGCTCGAAAGGTATACACAATTACAAACAACTAAGTAAAAAGCCTGTTATCATTTTTTTTTAAAGAGCCATTAAAACACAAGAGGGCGCTTTCTAAAAAGGCATTGGTTTCAACCATTTTTCATACAAAATTATGCATGTGATGTTTTATTGAAAAACAATTTAAATAGAGAGATCATCAACAACTATTTAAAAAACGCTTTTTGAAATTTTTTGAAAAAGTGCAAGCATTTTTTAAATTTTTTGAAAAAAATCATCTAATTATTTGGGCCCAAAATAATTATAAGATCAGATATATTAATTGATATTTCAGCCGTTTCTGGGTCGATTTTGACCAAATAAAGTTTATTCTGCTATTAAAATTGCATGTTCTCTCAAATTCGACACTCAGTTTTTCATTACCTCACAAACAAATTGTGATGTGCTGCGCCCTCTCTACCAAAACTAAACTACCCCTTTAACTCTTCGTGTTTTCTTTTGTATCCAAAATCTCTTTCTTGTTTTAGAAAATAGTTATATATGAACCTTCCTGAGATAATATAATCCTCCATTTCCCTGAAACCCACGGCTATATATATACGGTATACAAATCGATATTTCGATAAGGCCAAGCGTTATTGGGGGTTTTTGCGGGCATCTGGAAACTGATTCCCGGGCTGATTCCCCTATAACCGGGCAGCTATACTTTTAACCAATCAGATGACAGGATTCTCGAAACGAGGTTTATGAAATTCATTGTTGTATAATTATGTGTAATACTAATGTTGGCAACTGTGTTTTATTCCTTTTGTTTACTTTTATCTATTATAAGTATATATACTTCAACTTTTTGATAAACATGCTCCAGTCCAGACTAAGACTGTTACTATTAGACCAAACGCACCATGGTACGACGAGGAGCTGAAGGAAGCAAAACGACACAGGCGTCGAGCCGAGCGTCGGATGCTCAAATCTGGTCTCTGCATCGACAAGGATCTGTTTCGAACTGAATGCAAGTCATATTATAACAAACTCTTCAATGCAAAATCCAAATACTTCCAAGACGAAATTGCGGAAGCAGATGCTAAGAAGCTTTTTCAGATTGTTAAGAAGCTGTCTTCTCCAAACCAAGCTGCTACCTTCCCCAATCATACATCTGACGAGGAATTGGCAAATGACTTTGGCAACTTCTTCATCGACAAAATAAGTGGAATTGGTTCCTCATTCTCAGCTTCCACTGTCACTGTCACTGTCACTGTCACTGCCGATACCTACACAACATGCAGGCTCTAAGGACTTCAGTCTCTCAGACTTCAATCCTGTTCCTGAAACTCAAGTTAAACACCTGATCAAGTCACTTCCGAGTAAATCCTGCGGCTTAGACCCCGTTCCAACTTGGCTCGTGAAGTCTTGTATTGATGAACTGATTCCTTCAATAACTCACATCATCAATCGTGGCAGCTCAGCTAAGAATATACCTGGACCAGAATCGGCTGTTCCCCAGCTCTCAGTCCGCGTATCGCCACTTTCATTCAACTGAGACAGCCCTGGTGAAGGTTCTCAACGATCTCCTCCTCGCAATTGACAAAGGACTGGAAGCGGTCTTAATATTATTGGACTACTCTGCAGCGTTTGACACGTTAGATCATGCTGCACTTTGTCAACGTCTGGAGGCTGATTACGGTATCAGAGGAACGGTGTTACAGTGGATCATATCCTATTTGAATGGTCGTAGTCAGAAGGTAACTGTAAATGGTGCATTATCAAAACCATTTCCCATCGCTCACGGCGTGCCGCAAGGCTCTGTAGTAGGGCCACTTATGTTCATCCTGTATACTGGCCCACTTGGAAATATCATCAACACTCACAATGGAATCCAACATGCTGTCTATGCTAATGACACACAAATCTATCTCATCCTGAAGCCCAATGAGCAATCTGACGCCATGCATCGACTCGAGCTCTGCATTGAGGATGTAAAAAAGTGGTCTGTCAACAACAAACTTCAACTGAATGAACTGAAAACTGAAATGCTCCACATCACCTCAAAATTCCGGAACCCCACCCAGCTCCCCAATCTTCAATTACAAACAGGAAGCGTCAAATGCTCCGAAAGTTCACGAGACCTCGGAATTTTATTAGACAGCAATCTCACGCTCCAACAACACATCCGTAATACTTGTAAATCTGCTTCATGGGGAATATGTAAAATTGGGAAGATACGGAGATACCTTGACAGAACCTCAACTGAACGCTTAGTACATGCATTTGTCTCATCCCACCTCGATTACTGTAATAGCTTACTTGCCGGTCTACCAAACTCTCACATTGCACCTCTTCAACGTATTCAGAACACTGCTGCAAGGCTAGTCACCCGTACCAAAAGGACCGAAAACATCACCCCTATTCTACAATATCTTCACTGGCTCCCGATCCAACAACGTATTTCCTTCAAAATCCTTTTGCTTGTCTTTAAAATCATCCACAAACTTGCCCCAGCTTACCTTCAAGAACTGATTTCCCTCCGTTCCACATCGACATCATCATCAACGAGACGTTTACGTTCTGCCTCAACCTCCCATCTCCAGCTATGCCCAAGTACCCGCACCATGACAAGATACGGCGATCGTGCCTTCTCCTCTATAGCACCCACACTCTGGAACAATTTACCCATAGATATAAGAAGTGCCCCCACACCATAGACTCTTTCAAATCTTTGTTAAAAACTCATTTGTATACACAATCTTAATTTAGTTATGTATTTGTTTTGTACGTCTGTATTAAGTTTTTTGTTTATTGGTCAATATTCTCTCTTTAATTTCTCAGCGCTTAGAAACATTGTATTAAGCGCTATATAAATGTTGTATATTATTATTATTATATTATTATATACATTATGATATTTTCTTCTTACTTTGTCAGTATTGCCACCGTCGTTCCACCAAGCATTGCCGCTAGGTTTGAAGAGAATCCAAGCCAACCTGCCGTGATCTAAATTTAAGATTTAAGAAGAGAATTATATATTTACAGTCCTAGGGGACCTAGAACTGTTGCAGAAAGAGAAACAATCGATTGTAAGTTACGATTAATTGTATAAGTCAGCAACTTTGCGCGTTTCAACCAATCAGATTCGCGCATCTAGAACACATGATCTGACTTACAATCGATTGTATCTCTTTCTGCAACGGGGCCCTATAGTCTAGCGCTCACTAAAACCACCTGTTTAATTCTATACATTCACCCGTACTCCAATTAAGACAACCTTTTTATGTAGACCATAATCTTGATTCGCTAAAATTTATTGTATATTCATATAATTCAGCAGTATTTTTGCATCATATAATAAATCTGTTAACAAATTAGACCACCTGATTACAAGGACCGCTTTTCTTGACTGACTATAAAAAACACCCTTTTTTATGTAATTCATGTCAATAAACATGTCTTTAAATGGGGTCTTCGTAATGATGATGATGATGATGATCCACAGCATTTGTATGGCGCCATTTATCTGTTTAAACATTCAAAGGCGCCGCTCCTCCAAAAAAATCAATTTACTGCACATATTGCTTGAAAAGAAATGTTTTTAGGCCTGCTTTGAAACCTTCAAGTTTGTCCATTTTGCGAAGCACAAGAGGGAGGGAGTTCCAGAGGCGTGGAGCAACTGACGAGAAGGCACGATCACCATACTTCTGGAGTCGTGTCCGTGGGACGTGGAGTAGAAGACCTGACGAGCGTAGCCCTGGACGAGACTGATTCTTTGCCACCAAGGAAGCAACATATTGATAGAATGTCTACGACTGACAGAGTTAGTCAGTCATTATGAAAATCAAGTCTCTCTTTTTTTAGTCAAACCATAGACTTACTACACAAGTCTATGGTCAAACAGACCAAAGTCTCAACTTTGATAAATATATGTGCAGTCACTGCAGTGTTAATTATCTATCTAATTTTTAATAACCATTAATAAATAAGGTGTTAGACACAACAAATAATCATAATTTTAATTCTAAACTATACAGTATATCCCTTATAACATCCTATCCAGTGGCGTACAGCTACGGAGAGCCCGTGCCCCCAAAATAATTTGAAAAAAAAACACAATACAACAAACATGGTGTGCCCACAATAATTGAGTGCTCACCCCCCCCCCCCCCCCCCCCCCCCAATCAGTCGGACCATGCTACGCCACTGCTCCTATCCTGTCAGCAGCGGCTTTCAACCTTTAAACTAACATGACGATATTATGACCTTGCTAGAGATACATAATTATTTTGCAAAATATTGGTGAATATAATATACTCATTCAATCATCGCAGCATGCTTACTATTTTTTTGTAAATAGATATAATTGAAGAAGGGTAAAACGTGGAAAAACATTTAGTAAAATAGTTCCTAACTGTTATTTAAAAAAACCAATATTCTCATTCAAACATTAATTATATTCATCCGTTTCGTCATTTTTTTAATGAGAGAAATATTATTTTTTTTTAAATGCCAGTATTTTCGATTGAGTGTTTCTTATTTTTACCTGATCAACTTTGTTTTTGAAAATAATGAGGGTCTGAGCCCCCCAACCAGCATAGACGCCCGCACTCATGGAAAATGCCAGGGCGGGAATCCAGAATGATGAATTCCTGAAGACATAAAAGAGAAAAAGTGTTATAAAAATGAGGTCCGTTTATCTTGATCACATATAACTCGATCAAAATAAAACAATTAAAACAAATAATAACACGTTGTGCTGAATCCTCAACAAGTGTTTAACCGTTTATTGCCTAACAAGTAAAACACTGCATGGCGCTGATACAAATCGATACAATAATTGTTCAGTAACGTTATTGCTAAAATTCACATTTCATGTGGGTGCTAACAACATTTTTGTCTTTATGCCGTCTTGATTTTGCCGTTGGTGAAAGGGGGCATGGTAAGGACAAAAGGGATTTTAATCCAGGTGCACTTATTATAATTTGGGAATTTTTTGTAGTTGTCTTGTTTAAATTAGTCCTTTTGCAAGGGACGTACACCAAATGAGCGTAGAATAAGCTATACCATAAACATACGGTATGCTTACTTAATGAGGGCCAGCACCCCTTTCTTCACGTCCTCTCTACCGGTCCTAGCCGAAGCTGTAGGCGGTGTGGGTGGGGCGGCAGGGAAGTAAACCAACGCTAACAGATACAACAGGGCGATAGGGACGAATTCTGGAATCAGGAGAAATATAAAGGTTTTAAATGCAAACAAACCCGATGGAAATCCCTTTCTGAACAATTCTAGTTAATTACGATTAAACCTGCTGAAAATAATAAAAACACTTAGATAAATGTTGTGATAATTTTAATTATAATTATATTCCAAAGTATGATGTCCCTCCCAATAAGATGACATGAATTTTTACATTTTAGGCATTTATTTTAATTGTTTTAATTTATTTATTTAGGCATTACATTTAGGCATAATAATTATTATAGTGTTAATTCTAATCATATCTTCAAAAATATACCTTGATATGCGATATAAGTGGTATTATTTAAAAGTGACTATTGTGTGTTACATGGTGCCTTTGATCTTTAAAATGTCTAAATTGGCATTTATCAGTTATTGCATATAATAAACTCTTCGTAATATCATGGTAGATTATATTTTATACCGTATTGTTATAATAAGGCATACATTAACAAGTCGACAATTATATTATCAACCAATACATGATACATGGCGTACGGATATGGGTGCTGAGGGTTTTCATATCCAATAGAATGTGACATACTAAATCGGCTACCAATAATGTTTATGCCATATTGAAATTTATTTTTCGTTTATTACAAAAGATTTGCCTCAAAGTAACTTACCAATGAGCATGAGAAGTCTGATTTCACGCAAGCGTTGGTGTTTTTCATCGTCATCTGTATAATAAGAAGGCAAGAATATGTAAATGATTTTAAATTTCCCAATACGATATAATACGAATAAAATGTATTAAATAGTATTAATAACGCGTTGATATTTTGCTAATAAGGATACACATAGAATTATCAGGCAATATGACAATTTTTTAATGTATTTTTGTTTGTTTTGTATTCGTGTATAGTTATCATATTATTAAATACTTTACAGGGGTAAGTTTTTCATATAAGGAGCCAAACTCCTTTCTGCTAACCCTTAACACTGTCATATGAATGTCTTTTATGTGTTTTTTTTTCTATCTCTGTAGTTTTGTATTTTATGCATTTGATGTATTTTATGATAAGTGTTGAATAAACTGAATTTATTGAATTGAAAACATATTTCGTTTAAAGTTAACAGCCTTGTTGGTATCATTGTACATGTTATCCTGTATAAAAAGTGTTTCCAGATCTACTGCAAGCGTGGCTTCTTCATGTTCTTCAACTAAAGATCCCTTAAAAAATAAAAATTAAGAAATTAACTGGGGCTTGAATGTTACAAAGGTATACAACTCACAAAACAACAAACATGTAATCACGGTTATTATTTGGAACATTGATATTATTTCATTCATTGCGTTGAACATACCTGGTGTAAATGATGTGTTACACGTGGATATTGTTGTCGGAGATCTAAGGGAAAATGATAGAACGATAGTTGTGGGGATAATGATTAAACAAGAATCAACAAAACGGTATCATAAGAAAGGAAATATCGAGAACACAATCATGTAGTAAAATCGTTCGAAGTCATATAATGTGAACTTACACAAAGATAATCGAGGTCCTTATAGAACATGATGGATAATTAAATGTCTTTGAAACGTTATCAACAAAAAGACACGCATACAGACGCACACACACGCACACACGCACACACGCATACACACACACGCGCACACACACTTTTTTTTTTTTTTAAGTGATTTTTATTCCTCCATATATAACATTTACATTTGAATATACATACTAAACTTTATTTTCAAATTGAGTTGTGTTTTATTCAGTCGAATAAACGTACCCTGACGAAGCCCTATGGGCGAAAATTCGGAGAACTATGTTTTCTTACGGTGTTTTATTTAAATTTTTGTCTCTATTCACCACACCGACGCAGACCATCTTTCTGAACTCTCTACTAAACAAAATATACATATACAATAATAATGAACAAAAATAGAAATAGTTATCTTACATACATAAACAAATACATATCAATTGTATATTCAATTTCCTGACTTCATAAAATAAACATAATGGAGGTTATATAACTAAAGATAAAAGGAACTAAAACATGCTCCTTTACCCCCTCCCCCCCCCCCCCCATTCAGCCCAAGAAAAACCCCATCCCCACCCAACCACCGATCACACCACAGTCACACACATACCTCAGACACCCATTCCAGTATATCTGCTCAATTTCAACCTAAAGAGTAATTAATTAACAATATAGAAAGCTGTCACATTCAATTAAAAGAGTAGAGACCCAGAAACGTTAAAAATAGTTAACAAATTCCCTATAATTCTAACAAAATAAAATTAATCATATTACATGTATTTTATGGTGTTCCCACTTTTGTAAGTGAACTCCTAATTTACCCTTTTTAATAGCCACTTTTTTTTCTTCTTCTTCATAATCCAAAATAATTTTCTGTACTTTCCGTACAGAAGGAAGTACACCTTTTATTCTAAAAGAATAAATAGTATGTTTTAACAATAATAGAGTTACAATACTTAACTCTATGCGATCTACCTGCCAGTCCTACAAAAATTATTTTCCAATCAACATTCCTAATTTCAATCAAATCAAAATATTCTATTATATCTAACCAAAACCTTTGAACGTATAAGCATTAAAAAACACACACACACACACGCACACACACACGCACACGCACACGCACACGCACACACACTTTTTTTTGTTTCGAGATTCGCGATATAATCGAATTCTCAATTATTGTTTTTATTAGAAGATTTCTTCTGAGTGTGTGAAATAAAAAAAAAACTAAAAAAACAAAAAAAACACACACACGTGTACACACACACATGCACACGCACACGCACACGCACACAGAGTGTGTGAAATAAAAAAAAACTAAAAAAACAAAAAAAACACACACACACGTGTACACACACACACGCACACGCACACGCACACGCACACAGTCATATATATTATATATATTATATCTTCTCTAATTCCCTTACTAATGATCCCGCCGCCCCCCCCCCCCCCCCCCCCCCCCCCGCCCTTCCTTCTCAACCTCCCTGCTTACATAGTTGTACCGGGCTGTGTGATACCTCCAACAATCATCGGACCAATTAGAAAAGATGCCGCCATCCCGAGATAGGGGAAAGTGGACGCCAAGGCCGTTGCCATAGTGCGTTCGTTGCTAGGGAACCAAGTCGCCGAGAGTGCCGTTACGGCGGCCATGAAAGTTGGTCCGCTGAACCCGATGAAGATGTGCCCAATATGCACTGTCCTGTATAGCAATATAGGTACCAACAAACCTTATATTAAGAAATAGGATAACGCATGACCATATGATGGATAATATCAATGAAAATGAAGGGGGGAAAATGAGTTTCCCCGGGATGTGTAACCAAGACCTCCGGATTGCTAGACCAGTACTCTAGCTTCCAACTGAGCTATAATAGAAAATATTTGACGGCTATCCGCCACAGAGACCCTTTTAATTGCAAACTGCATCACTTTGGTGATCCCTCGCATATATATATAGCACTTAATTAATTGTCTTCTTATCCTTTGGGTTTTGTTTCTGGGGTTTCTGGGGCGGACATCCAGCACAAGAGCTTTCAAGCTTATATAGTTGGTAGAGCATGCACCCGTCTAGCAATCCGGAGGTCTCGGGTTCCATTCCCGGGGAATTCCAATTTCTTGTATCCATTTTAACAGCAAAAGTAACAATCTATTACAAACAAAAACGTATGAGGCTGTTCCCCTCATCCCTCATCACCCCTATTTGCCCTATATGATTCGTTGAATGGTTCCATTTCAGATATAAAGCTGCTGCAGCTGCTTCAGCAGCGCATGATGATTGTTTCTTGCAAGTTTCACACCAATCTAATTTAATAAACTCATATTCGTAATCAACAATATCATTTATTAGCATTTGATATTTACCATTTCATCATGGGTACTGGAACGGGAATACATCTAACTGCAGAACCAACGCACAGGAATCCAGCTGATATGAGGATCGTAACACGCAGACCTGTACAATAGGAGGAAATAAATCACAACCACAATATAACCAAAAAATTATAATAATAATAATAATCAGAACATCGTAATACGGTAATGTTTATTATTGTGCTAATGCGACAAATCAAAGGGGCGATGTATACTAAAGGCAGATTGTAATTATTATTAGTGCTGAGTCAAATCGAATATTTTGAAAACCGAATATGAGTCGTGTAAAAACGGTCGGATATCGAATATTCGAGGGGAAAAAACAAAAAACGGATTTTTTTTTTTTTTTTTTTTTTGTTGTTGTTGTTGTTGTTGTTGTTATCCGATATAAATATTCTGTCCGTTTTTTCAATTATAATCGGCAGGATAGTGCGATGTTAGTGTACAAACTGCTGTCAAGATGAAAGATTTCGATATCTCTTCATATATTCTTCTAAATTTGGCTCTCACTATACCACTTGTATATTAATCCTCTTACCTTTGGTTTATTATTTGTTTTGTTTATTTGTAATTTATGTAAAATACCTTTACTTTTAACTTTAGCAATAGATAATTTTTTGTTTTTTTGTTTTTTGTTTGTTTTGTTTTCGGATATTCGTATCCGAAAATTTGTATTCGGTATCCGACCTTCACGGTCGGATATCGAATAGCCATTCGATTTGACTCAGCCCTAATTATTATCATGTAGTTACGGGGGACACAAGGAGAACATCCCCCCTCCCCCACCCCACCCCCCGAAATTAAAATTAAATTATATATATATATATATATATATATATATACTCCGCAAAAAAAGAAACTGGACACTTGTATAAGACCAAATATTGCATATTCATTAACGATAAAATGTATAATACTGTATATCAAATTAAAGATAAAATTACCCTCTTTAAGATTGGCATACAATCCAGATGAAATCATTCATGCATGACTTGTCACGGTCAATTAATCACACCAAGGTCTGTTTTCAAAAATAGCAAAAATGGAACATCACTCAACCATTTAAATGTTGATAAGGATAATCTAAAACGCTATATTCATGACATGGCATAATGTTTCATTACAAATGTGACCTTTTCTATCTTCATCTCAATAAAAAGTATAAATGAAGACAAATTGTGAAAATAATCGGTTTTATTTTCATCCAAAAGTAACAAAATGGGGAATTCCATGGCAAAGGTTTATTAGTCGAAACCACAGTTTGTGCCCTTATTTTAGCATGAAAAATGGTATAAATTCTTCTCAAGAATTCTACCGTAGTCCAAAGATCTTCAAAACCTGATGTCACCCTTGGTCAAACAGTTGGGCAGTCTTTAACATGGCATTTCTCTAGGTAACTATGGCTAAAATTGCAGGGGACACATGAAACAGACAAGCTTCATGCCTCTAATACAGACCAGTATGATGATGCTCTCATAACCTGGCCCAGTTTTATTGACAAATTTGTATTTTCAGAGTTTGTTCAAAACAATAAAAATGAATAATGTCATAATTTACTTGCCCCGCACATCTTGTTTTAAGTGAAACGCTTACTATCACTTCAGTCGAATGGTGTGGTCCTCCATTGTTTTTGCTATTTTTGAAAACAGACTTCGCTATTGTTAATTGACCATGGCATTTCATGCATGAACGATTACACCTTTAATTTATACCCTGCATGTAGAGGACTAAATTCCCTTTAATATGATATATGATAATGTACACTTTATCGTACATTAATATGAAATATTTCAACTTATACAAGTGTCCAGTTTCCTTTTTTGTGGAGTATATCTATATATATATATATACACCCTATCAGCCACGGGCTGGTTTTCGTAGGGGTCCTTATACAATACAACAAAAATACATAACATAATTAAATCGTTTTACATTACAGTAATACATCTTAATACAGTTCCTACGCTATCTACATTGAACATTTCAGAACAAAACAAAAATAACAGAAAGGCAAATGGAGTAGAGCCTATACCCCCCCCCCCCCCCCCCACAAACAACAACGGTCATATAATATTTAATACAACAATTAAACAAGCGCTTGATATATACAATTAATCTATTCAAGCATTTTTTAAAGACAGCTAATGAAGTCTGAGAAGATATGCGATTTACTAGAGAATTTCATAATTTGGCACCCTGATAAATAAAACGTCTCTTGCCATAATACGTTTTAGGCCGAATTAGTTCAAGTTGGGCTTCACCGGATCGTGTTTGATAATGCGATTCACGCCTCATAAAAAGTTCATTCAAATACGGTGGCCCCATTTTTTTTTCTCACATTGATAATTATTTTAGCTAATTGTTTTGTTCTACGTGTATGAAGCTTATCCAAATGTAATGATGCGTAAAGTTGATTTGTAGAAAATAAATAGTCAACTTTCATAACAATTCTCAGTGATCTATTTTGCAAGATTTGCAACTGTTTACAATACGTTCTACAAGTGTTGCCCATACTACACAACAATAATCAAAATGTGATTGTATTACAGACTTATAAAATAACAAGGCTATTCTTTCATCAATATATGGTCTAATTATTTAAAGTAAATATAAACTATAAACAACTTTCGATTTTAAGTGTTCAATTTGTTTGTTCCATAATAAATGTTCATCAATATAAATACCTAGATATTTACAAGCAGACACTCGTTTTACAACTATAGAGTCTATATAAACAGGATATTCATTAAAATGATTATTGCATTTTTTCAGTTTGGGTTTAGTGCCTATAATCATAGTTTCACACTTCTTAGCATTAACAACTAGCTTGTTTTCTTTGAGCAATACAGAAATTGCCTTTAAATCATCATTCAGAGTATCAATAATTTGTTTTGGATCACTACCAGAACAAAACAAACATGTGTCGTCTGCAAATAAAGACAATTGACAATCATTAACTTTGTTAGGAAGGTCATTCGTATATAGTGAAAATAGCACTGGTCCAAGTAGTGAACCTTGTGGCACTCCACATTTTACATTTCTCACATCAGATGACATACCATTAATACATGTATATTGTTTTCTCTATGAACATAAATAATGTTCAAACGACTTGACTACTGCAGTATCAAAACCATAAAGTGCTTTTTAACAAAATAGAGTGGTCTACACAATCGAAAGCTTTCTTCAAGTCAATCATTCATATATATATATAAAGATAGGCACATCATTTCATATGATCTCCAGATGAATTAAGACCATGTGGTCCACCTTTTTATTGATGGCGTGTCCAGTAATCCCAGCGGGGGATTAATTAATATATTACCCCATTCCCGTGAACAGTTTATATATTATCAATTACAAATCGACGCCCATTTTATAGCGCACCCAGGATTTGAAGGGGGAGGTTGTTATTTCGTCGGTAAACGTTTCTGAGGCCGAGGCCGAGACCAAGAAGAAGAATACTTCGGGTTATTTGGTTTGTGTTTGCTTGTTTTGGTTGTTGTTTTGGGGTGTTTTTTTTTTTTTGGGGGGGGGGGGGGGGGCGGGGGTAATCGCCCGGGGTTGATAGTCTCATAACCGTTAAATGGATCTAGTAACTTCGTTGACATGTGCAAAACGTGATGATTGGTTGATATAATGTATGTTGTTATTATTATGTCCAAAGGGTATTGTGTGAAAATTTCAAGTCAAATGGATGTTAAATGGCGGAGTAATGAGCAAAAATGCAAAGTGATATTCACTAACTCACAGCACTCACTTTGTACACGGTTTCGAAAATCAGACGGATATTTTATTATCTGAAAACTTCAATCGTTCATAATTTTGTAACGAAAGGGAAATTAGAAAAACCGAAACCTGTCTCATGTTTTTTTTTTTTTTTTTTTTTTTTGCATACGAACGAAACAAGGTATATGAGAGAACTGCTAGTTTGCCCATTGGATTTTGAGGATTTGGACAATGTTACTAAGTCCCTTTAACCGTATGTCCATGGAAGAAAATAAATTAGTAAGGAAAGAGATCATCACAAATATATCAAATGGAAATCCACCGTGTTTTTTCAGCAATGCATAGAATTTATAAATACAAGCTTTTAAATAAAAGTCGGGCCTAAACATTTATTCTTATTAATCACATATATTTATGAATATTTCCGCTGTTTATGATCCGGTTTTGATCAAATTGTTTATTCTGTCTTTTAAATGTGTGCCTTTTTTCAAATATAACACATGAGTTGTGATTACCTTTAACAAAACAAGGATTTAGAGCGCCCTAAAATCAGAACTGTACTATCTATATATTATTTGTTTCATTTAAACTTGGCCAAAAATAATCATGTCTTCGTTTCTTGATCAAGTACTGTGAGTGTGTAAACTATTCGGGAACCATGCCGAAACCATTCCGAAACTGTGCGGAATCTTGTCGGAAACTGTGCGGAACCTTGTCGTGAAACATGCGGGCCACGATGCCGACGATCCGCCTTGTCACGGCTCGTTTCGGTATTGTTTCGGCACTGTTCCCGATGAATTTTGTCGGGAACTAGTCGGAAGCATATTTTAAACATTTTGAAAATTTCGTTCCGCCTTTCCGCATCCTCCCGACTGGTTTCGGTCAAGTCGGAAACCATGCCGATTCATGAAAGCGGAGAAGTGTCAGGGTAGCTTAATGCCCCTGTGACACTTCTCCGCATTCATGAATCCGCCTGGTTTCCGACTTGACCGAAACCATGCGGGAAGGATGCGTGACAGTTGACCGAAACCAGTCGGGAGGATGCGGAAAGGCGGAACGAACTTTTCAAAATGTTCAAAATTTGCTTCCGACTAGTTCACGACTAAATTTGTCGGGAACAGTGCCGAAACAATACCGAAACTATGCCGAAACGAGCCGTGACAAGGCGGATCATCGGCATTGTGGCCCGCCTGGTTCACGACAAGGTTCCGCACAGTTTCCGACAAGATTCCGACATGCTTTCGCACAGTTTCGGAATGGTTCCCGAATAGTTTACGCACTCGCAGTACTTGATCAAGAAACGAAGACATGATTATTTTTGGCCAAGTTTAAATGAAACAGGTATTATAGTACAGTTCTGATTTTAGGGCGCTCTAAATCCTTGTTTTCTTAAAGGTACTAATCACAACTCATGTGTTATATTTGAAAAAAGGCACATATTTAAAAGACAGAATAAACAATTTGATCAAAACCGGATCAGAAACAGCGGAAATATTCATAAATATATGCGATTAATAACAATAATTGTTTAGGCCCAACTTTGATTTAATAACATGTATTTATAAATCCTATGCATTGCTGACAAAAACACGGTGGATTTCGCTTTGATATATTTGTGATGATCTCTTCCCTTACTAATTTAATGAACCATTATAATTATATCTTTAATAAAAAACAGCACTGTAATTTGGGGATGTTTTTCTTCCACGGACATACGGTTAAATGGACCAAATCCTCAAAATCCAATTGGAAAACTAGCAGTTCTCTCATACCTTGTTTTGTTCAAAAAAAGCATGAGACAGGTTTCGGTTTTTCTAATTTCCCTTTCGTTACAAAATTATGAACTATTGAAGTTTTCAGATAATGAAATATCCATCGAATTTTCGAAACCGTGAACAAAGTGAGTGCTGTGAGTTAGTGAATATCACTTTGCATGTTTGCTCATTACTCGGCCATTTGGCATCCATTTGACTTGAAATGTTCACACAATACCCTGTGGACATAATAAATAACAACAATATACATTATATCAACCAATCATCACTTTTTGCACATGTCAACAAAGTTACTAGATCCCTTTAATGGTTATGTGACTATTAACCCCGGGCGATTAACCCCGGGGGGGGGGGGGGGGGGTTAGGGGGTTTAACCCCCCCCCCCCCCCCCCCCCTTGGAAAATGTATCAGTAAAAAAAAGTTTTAAAAAGTGACCAAAAAAATCACTTACGGGGGTTCAAAATAGCACAAAAAAAATCGCCGCTTCGCGGCAAGTGGACAAAAGTGACAAAGAATCACTTACGGGGGTTCAAAATACAAAAAAAAATTTCGCCGCTTCGCGGCAAGTGGACGATGCTCCGCATCGTCATTGGGTCAAAACCCCCCCCTTAGCAAAAAGCTCGATCCGCCCCTGCTTTTGTCTCTTATCTAGTCCCCTTTTTATAAAAAAAAATCTTAGACATGGGTCCCATTTTGTAAAAAAAAACCTGAGACATGGGTCCCTTTTTTCATTTATTCCTTTCCCCTCTTTTCTCCCTCATTTTCTCTGGGATTTTGGGATTTTCCGCTGTGAAATTGCTAAAAATTTCAAGCTCGCTCCGCTCGCTTGTATACGTAAGCTTCATAACGCCATATCATAGGTAATAAGTCGAATATACGCATACAATTATATTGAAACAAATGGCAATTTCCCGCTGTGAAATTGCTAAAAATTTCAAGCTCGCTCCGCTCACTTGCATACGTAACCCTTCATAACGCCATATCATAAGTAATAAAAGGAATATACCCATACAATTATATTGAAACAAATGGCAATTTCCCGCTGTGAAATTGCTAAAAAATTTCAAGCTCGCTCCGCTCGCTCGCAAACGTATTTTAACAACCTCGGGTGTTTATATATTACCTTTAAATAACGACAATAAAACGAGTATACCCATACAATATTGAACCAAATGGTAATTTTCCGCTGTGAAATCGCTAAAATTTTCACAACCTCGGGTGTTTATATATTACCCTTCATAACGCCATATCATAAGTAATAAAAAGAATATACCCATACAATTATAATGAAACAAATGGCAATTTTCCGCTGTGAAGTTGCTAAAATTTTCGAGCTCGCTCCGCTCGCTCGCATATTATTTCACAACCTCGGGTGTTTATCCTTTCATAACGCCATACAATTATATTGAAACAAATGGCAATTTTCCGCTGTTAAATTGCTAAAATTTTCAAGCTCGCTCCGCTCGCTCGCATATATTTTCAGAACCTCGGGTGTTTATATATTACCCTTCATACGCCATATCATAAGTAATAAAAAGAATAATACCCATACAATTATAATGAAACAAATGGCAATTTTCCGCTGTGAAGTTGCTAAAATTTTCGAGCTCGCTCCGCTCGCTCGCATATATAATATTTCACAACCTCGGGTGTTTATCCTTTCATAACGCCATACAATTATATATGAAACAAATGGCAATTTTCCGCTGTTAAATTGCTAAATTTTCAAGCTCGCTCCGCTCGCTCGCATATATTTCAGAACTCGGGTGTTTATATATTACCCTTCATAACGCCCATATCATAAGTAATAAAACGAATATACCATACAATTATAATGAAACAAATGGAAATTTTCCACTGTGAAATTGCTAAAATTTTCAAGCTCGCTCCGCTCGCTCGCATATATTTCACAACCTCGGGTGTTTATATATTACCCTTCATAACGCCATATCATAAGTAATAAACGAATATACCCATAAAATTATAATGAAACAAATGGCAATTTACCGCTGTGAAGTTGCTACAATTTATGTATTATTTATGTATAATATTTTCAGAACCTCGGGTGTTTATACATTATATTGCCCTTCATATTATATCATGCGTAATAAAGAATTTCATCAAGAAACTGCAAAATGGATTGCCCCATTGTATTACAGCTAAAATGTAATATTTAAAGTTCGAAATCCTTAGACATAGGTCCAATTTTTCACAAAAAGTCCTTGACATGGGGTCCATTTTTGACAAAAAATCCTTAGACATGGGTACCTATTTACAGCAAAAGGACCCTTGGATGTGGGTATGGGTTCGGCAGGTCTCAGCCACACACCCGCGTCCGACTATAATCTGAATACCCCCCCCCCCCCCCCCCCCCCCCCGGGCCGGGCGCGATCGCGCGCGTGTGCGTAAATAATATTTTGGGCTTGAATGTGCTTGTGCTAGTATATATGTGATGGCTATCGCCGATCATCCCCCCCACTCCTCGGTACGGATTTACGCCCCTGGTGAAGAGTGCCGAAATGTGTGGGAAACATGACGTGACGATGAGGGCCACGCATCCGTCCCGCATCGTCACGTCATGTTTCCGCCCTGTTTCCGACACATTTCGGCACTCTTCACGCATTGTCCCGTCATGTTTACGCCACCTTTCCGAATTCGTCGTTTTGGTCATTGTTCTACGATACTTCTTTCAACTGGTCACCGTTGATCGGTCGCAGTGTAGCAATCATTCATATAAATGACCAGGTATATAAATGGGCACATCATTTCATATGATCTCCAGATGAATTATGACCACCGTCCATTAATACCTATTGTTCAGCGGGGAATTAATGAATAGATTACCCATTCCAGTGAACAGTATATATCAATTACAATCGACGCCCATTTTATAGTGGACCCAGTACAGGGTTTGAAGGGGGGGGGGGGGGGGGGGGGGGTCCGGGGGTTGTTAGTTCGTCGTTAAACATTTCCGAGGCCGAGGCCGAGACCGAGAAGAAGAATACCTCGGGTTATTTGGGGTTTTTTTTGCTTGTTTTTGTTGTTTGTTTGTTTGTTTGTTTGTTTGTTTGTTTGTTTGTTTGTTTGTTTGTTTGTTTGTTTGTTTGTTTGTTTGTGTGTTTTTTTTTGGTGTTTTTTTGGTGTTTTTTTTTTTTTTTTTTTTTGGGGGGGGGGGGGGGGGTAATCGCCCGGGGTTAATAGTCACATAACCGTTAAAGGGATCTAGTAACTTTGTTGACATGTGCAAAAAGTGATGATTGGTTGATATACCGTAATGTATATATATTGTTGTTATTTATTATGTCCACAGGGTATTGTGTGAAAATTTCAAGTCAAATGGATGCCAAATGGCCGAGTAATGAGCAAAAATGCAAAGTGATATTCACTAACTCACAGCACTCACTTTATTCACGGTTTCGAAAATCCGACGGATATTTCATTATCTGAAAACTTCAATCGTTCATAATTTTGTAACGAAAGGGAAAATAGAAAAACCGAAACCTGTCTCATGCTTTTTTTGTTAATACGAACAAAACAAGGTATGAGAGAACTGCTAGTTTTCCAATTGGATTTTGAGGATTTGGACAATGTTACTAGTCCCTTTAACCGTCCATGGAAGAAAAAACACAAACACGTCCAAATTACAGTGCTGTTTTTTATTCAAGATATATAATGGTTTAATGGTATAATGGCAATGCATAGGATTTATAAATACATGTTATTACATAAAAGTTGGGCCTAAACAATTATCTTATTAATCGCATATATTTATGAATATTTCTGCTGTTTCTGATCCGGTTTTGATAAAATTGTTTATTCTGTCTTTTAAATATGTGCCTTTGTTTCAAATATAACACATGAGTTGTGATTACCTTTAAGAAAATAAGGATTTAGAGCGCCCTAAATCAGAACTGTACTATCTATGTAATATTTGTTTCATTTAAACTTGGGCCAAAAATAATCATGTCTTCGTTTCTTGATCAAGTACTGCGAGTGCGTAAACTATTCGGGAACCATGCCGAAACCATTCCGAAACTGTGCGGAATCTTGGTCGGAATCTTGTCGGAAACTGTGCGGAACCTTGTCGTGAACCAGGCGGGCCACACTGCCGATGATCGGCATTGTCACGGCTAGTTTCGGCGTAGTTTCGGTATTGTTTCGGCAAAGGTTCCCGACAAATTTAGTCGTGAACTAGTCGGAAGCAAATCTTGGAACATTTTCAAAATTTCGTTCCGCCTTTCCGCATCCTCCCGACTGGTTTCGGTCAAGTGTCACGCATCCTTCCCGCATGGTTTCCGGTCAATTCGGAAACCAGGCGGATTCAAGAAAGCGGAGAAGTGTCACAGGGGCATTACACAGTGTGTGACATTATTGCGTGCGCTTGTATACAGTTCCCAGTCATCTATAGATTTAGTTTTTTTAGTTTTAGCCTTTAAACGGTCTCGGGTGCGCATCAAATTAAGAATGTGTCTAGTCATCCATGGAGATTCTTTTTGTTTGACTCTCCGTTTACGTAATGGCGCATGTTTATCAATGACATTCACTAACAACGAAATAAACTCATCGTAAGCCTTTTGTGGATCGTCACATTGATAAACGGGGTCCCAACAGATCATGTAAGCATCAATCTGAAATGATTCTTTCAAAAAATGTTTTAAATCACGATTTACTTTATATTTATGGTCTCTATAGGGATTCATGACATTGTTTACCAACCACACAAAATATCATATAATGATCAGATAATGACAATTCAATTACACCACTTAAGTTACATTTAGATGGGCAATTCGTAAAAATCAAGTCAACTGCAGACTGGCGTAAATCTGTCCGGAAAACACAATGCATTGGGGGGTCGAGCAATTGTTCACAAACGGTTTGTGAACAATTGCTCGACCCCCCAATGCATTGTGCTTTCCGAACAGATTTACGCCAGTGACTGTCTGCAGTAGCAGAATTAGATGTGACTCTTGTGTATTCATTAATTAACTGTGAACAATATTACAATTATTCATAATATCAAACAATTTAAGAGTTTGCCAAGATTTAACTAGATTTAATGCATCACAATTCATATCTCCTAAAATAAAATAATCAATATTCAAAGAATCAATATTGTGAACCACTTTTTCAAAATCATTAAATATCTCATTATTAGCTTTAGGTGGACGATACCAATTTATATAGGTAAAAGGTAACACGTTCTTTATATTCCGCTAGCTGGTCGGTCGGATCGAGGCCATTGAAATGGGGTAGAGTAAAAAATCCGATATAAGAGTAAACCCCATGAAGAGACGGATATTTCTGTCTAAAGGTATAACAATACAAAAGGAATGCCATCAAAAATAAGTGAAATGTGCCAGCTCTCCCCTCCCCACCAGCATACTCTACGCCACTGTTATTAGACTATACAATCATGTTATTGTACCCCAAAAAAATACCTTTGGAGTGAAGGAGCCATGTAAAGAAGAAAGCAGTGCTGATGAATGTGATGCACCCCCAGTTAGCCAGCAGAGCGAATTGACTAGTTGACCACCCGAGAACAGCCATGGCTAGAAAGATAGATAGATATATGAGATAGATAGATATATAGATAGATAGCTAGCTAGCTAGCTAGCTAGCTAGCTAGATAGCTAGATAGATAGATAGATAGATAGATAGATAGATAGATAGATAGATAGATAGATAGATAGATAGATAGATAGATAGATAGATAGATAGATAGATAGATAGATAGATAGATAGATAGATAGATAGATAGATAGATAGATAGATAGATTTCGATGTTTTGACAGTTTATTTTTATGTACGAAATTGTTTATTGTGAGACATGCAGGAATATAATAAAAAAATAAATTAAAAAATATAGAAAGATAGATAACCAAGAATCGTTTCAAGATTTCGTCTTGCCAAGATATCCCTATGGTAGTTAGGAAAACAATGTGTACAAATAAGAGGTAGCACACATTACAGACAAAATAGTCATATTTAAAAATTCGCAAAAGTATTATCATCATTACAAATTATTGAGAATTGGAAAATTAAAAAATGCACTGTTTTACAATTGCAATTAATGTGCCATAAAAAACCCAAAATGAATGGAATATCAAACAGCATTGTTTAATAAACCATGATCAATGCATTCCACCACATGTGCTGATTCACAACAATGTACAGGCACGCGCAATATCCTTGTGACTTTTGAATTGGGCCATTTTGTCTTTAATCTGTGCTCATTCAGCCATAAAGTGATGAATATCTCTGATTTTCGCACATATCAAACATAACAACTGTGCCAATATTGTGGTAAGAGGACATCTTGAAACAATTATCGGTTATGAATTATGGGCTATTGCTTAGGGGGTAAGTTACTTTTTGTGTTCGGTTTATATATTTTTGTATGTATACATGGTCTCAGTTTAAGCCAGGGGGGTGTTTCACAAAGATCCTAAGTTAACTCTAAGTTGGACTTCAAAATTATGGAAAGCTATTTGTAGCCTTGGAATAAAATACATTCAAAAGCAAAAATGCAAGTATTTTAGACTTTTCATAAATTTTACATCAAGAACATGAACTCCCCTTGATGGTAGAAAATATTAACGATTTAAATCAATTGCTTTTGAACAATTACTTTTACAAAAACTAAAAGCTTTCCGTACTTTTTAAGTCCAACTTAGTTTCAACTTAGGATCTTTGTGAAACAACCCCCAGGAGCAACAACTTATACTGAATAACAAGCCGTATAACGGTATATGTTGAATTTATCTCATATACTACATTATTTAAAGTAGAATGTATATGTACTTTCAGGGGCGGATCTAGCTTTTTGCTAAGGGGGGGGGGGTTGACACAATGACGATCTAGCTTTTTGCTAAGGGGGGGTTTGACCCAATGACGATGCGGAGCATCGTCCATGAGCCGCGAAGCGGCGAATTTTTGTTGCTATTTTGAACCACCGTAAGTGATTTTTTCCACCTTTTTTTTCACTTTTTTCACTGATACATTTTCACTTGGCAGCCCAAGGGGGGGGGGGGGGGGGGGGGTTTAAACTCCCTAACCCCCCCCCCCCCCCCCCCCCCCTAGATCCGCCACTGTACTTTGGTGAGACTTTGGGCAAATGCGTTCTAAAAATAATTTGTATATTTTATGAGGGTATAATCATGGGCCAACTGTGCTCACCCGTATTTTCAATCGGTCCCCATGTGTTCCAACAGCAGATCTGGAGAGCTCCGAAGGTGGCGAATATCGCTAGGATGTACCACCTCTGTGCGTACACCTTGTATTCCCTATGGACACTTCCGTCGTACCCGTTACCATGGTAACTCTTTTGCTCCGGCAAATGGGGATGACATTCACTGATGTCAGGAAAACTTGATGACCCAGGATGACTTCCGTTTTGGGAACTGCATTTCTGAGGCCCTTGACCTCGATGTGGTTCCCGAGAGAGCCCGTCTGGTGGCCACTGCCCGTCTTGAGACACTTGCATACCCTCGTCTAGCGACATTTGACCTCGTGAATCGCAATGACCTTCACACTCTGACCTTTGGCCTACTTGGTTTCCGTGATGATGACCTGTCTGTGTTCCGTCTCGTCCACGAAGTTTTATTTCGGTGTTTAATGTCGTGTATTTTTGATCGATGGCCGCTCACATCTATAGCTCATCCTCTTCGTACCCTTGCCGTCGATAATTGGTCAAGTATAATAGATATATCTAAACAAAATAGTTTCACCTGCGATGCTGGACTTCGCAATGCAAGATATAGGCAGCCTCTCCGAACTCAGCTAATTCATCTCCTTCGTATCCTTGCAGTCGACAATTGGTCAAGTAGATACCTTAAACTGTTATTCTGACCTAGGCGATGTTGGATTTCGCAATGCGAGACCATACATACAATCATATCACTTCTAACTCAGCTAGCTAATCTCATTCATATCATTGCAGTCGATAACTGGTCAAGTGGATACCTAAAATTGTTCTTCTGACCTACGATGCTGGACTAATTATTCGCAAAGTGAGACTATGCAATCACATCTTCTTACTCAGTTTATAGCTCATATCCCACTTGATTCACATCCTTGCAATCGATAACTGGTCAAGTGGATACCTGGAATTGTTCCTTCGACCTACGATGCTGGAGTTCGAAATGCGAGATCAATCATGTACTTCCTACTCGGGTGATTCCACTTCACAATTAGACCAGAGTGTGTTGGTAGGGGTCTTCCGGTATTGATGTGTCATTCTCGGGTTCTCAGGTGACAACAGAATTATCTATAAAGTCCTGCGTAAACTGCGCGTGTCATATTTGTCTAGTGTTATATTTAGATGTTCTTGAATCTTAATTAGCTATACATCTTGTTTATACAAGCACATTGTCTCTAATATTTATTTTGGTAATAATTTAGTATATAGTATATAATTATATATAAAAGTATATAATTGTAAAGTAATACAGACTGATACTTGGTACTTGGTATTTGGTAATATTGGGTAATATAAACACAAACTTGAAGGCCAATCATGCAGGCACTTGAAAAACTATGTATAGTTGTATAAAGCTGGTCGCAAATACTTTTATTCTAGCAAATAATTAAGTACTACTGTACTACTGTACAACTGTTTCCCCTTTCGTAAGTGGCTGTTTTAAAGCCACCAAACCCTCGTGAAGAAAATATATCTGATATACTATAGTAAATACGTTTGTCAATATAAAAAAGACTCTATCTCTCACAAATTACTGGTCTTATTTAGTACCCACTATCATATCCATTTGAGATGCACATAAAGATTTCTAAATCAAATTTGCATAGAGGGGTCAATTAGTATACTTTGTACCGATGTCAGATCATGTGCGTGATTGCATGTTGTTTATAAACCTTGCTAAATAACAAAGTCCTTATTGGGACCATGATAACCTTTGTTATAAGAGGGTTTTGTTTAATAGAAATATCAACAATATTTTAGCGAGGTTTCGCTGTATATTTATGTGTACTGTGCATTCAAGAGACGGTCTTTTTCAATTGAATTATTTCAATCACGGGATTCATGTCATCTTGATCGCAATATATACCCATAATCTCCACGTATTTTATGTATTTATATATTACGTGTTCTAACTGATTGTTAATAAAAGTTGCACTTTGAAATGTCTGCAATTTGATATCAGTGGTAAATCAAGTATTTGCTGCACTGAATGTGATAATCATTATGTGTGTACTATTATGTAAAACAATGACCTGCTAAATAAAATCTCAAAAATACATTCTACGGTATGCCATAAACAATTTCTCGGAGGAAATTGATTATTTCATTTTGACATCATGAACATAAATTAACTTATATGTAGGATTGTAGCTACTAACGACTAGTATGTATACAACACACTTTTTCTAGTATACGGACTGCTAAGTTTTCAATGAAAAGACAATGTCGATGTAATTATAGTCTACCAAAGAGAACCAATATCGACTACACCACTTGTGCGAACGTTTTTTTTTCTTTGAACTTCCTCTTAGTTTATCCATAAAATGGTTATATTGCATGTTTTCATCTCTTATACAAATAGTTGTTTTCCTTCTTCATTTCATGTAAGCACTCAATTAAGTAATTTAATCTATTTCAGTTTTTCATGTTTTGTTAATATTTACCCTTGGAATTTTGTTGATAATTATGGTTTCATGAAGAGTTCATACAGTATACGCAAAACATGCTGAAACCATTTTGGTCACATTTTTAGATGAAACTTTTATCATATCATACCACATACCTTAAAGGGATAGTTGAGTTTTGGTAGAGAGGGCGCTAGACTACTTTTTTTTGTGAGGTAATGAAAAACTGAGTGTAAAATTTGAAAGAGCATAATATTTAAATAATAAAATCATCTTTGTTTGATCAAAATCGGTTCAGAGACGGCTGAAATATCCATAAATATAACAAGTTGTAATAAAGCTGGGGCCCCAGGTTTATTACAGAATTTTGAACCAGCCGTTAAAAATTCAAAAAAATGCTTCCTCTTTTCAAAAAGTTACAAAATAGGTATTTAAATAGTTGTTGGTTATTTCTCTATCTAATCACTATTTCAACAAAACAAAACATGCACAATATTTTATTCAAAATGGTTGAAACCGATGAGTGTTTAGAGAGCGCCCTCTTACGTTTTAACGGCTCTTTTTGAATGATAACATGATCTTTACTACGTTATTTGTAATTTTGTGTTCCTTTCTAGTTATAACTATTAGTTTGTAATGTAATGATGCAGGTTTTGGTTACTAAAATTTTGTTTCACCAAAACTGTACTCTCCTTACCAGAACTCAACTATCCCTTTAAAATAATAATACCTTACTTATGGTACATCAAAGGGTCCCGTTGCAGAAATATGCAATCGATTGTAAATTTACAATTAATTGCAAGTCAGAAAGCATGCCTCTATTAACCAATCATTTGCGCATTCAGTCACATGATCTGAATTGCAACTTTACAATCTATTGGCAATTGCATGTCTTTCTGCAAGGGGGCCCAGATGTCGTTTTGAATATATGATTAAAACTAACAAATTTATCTTCTTATTTTCAATGTTTTTCAGCGGGTTTAATCACAATTACATGTACCTTGCGCTGGTAAATATGTCAATATCGGTTATTGCAAATAAATCGTTTGTGTATTATTTTCATGATGTAAATCACACTGTTGAAAAATAGCCATTATCTCAAACTGGGGAAAATGTCTATATACATGCATGTATTTGTATCATTTGTTTGCATTAACCTGTAATGTATTCATGTTTTGCATTAACCATTAATGTATTCATGATGCAAGTACATGTACATTGTTGTTGTATACAATAAACAACAACAATGAAAGCAAAGGACCTAGCTGTGGCCAGGCGTGCTGGGAAGGGGAGTAATATTGCCCCTCTTGGCAAAATTATCCCCCTCCTTCCTAAGGTGAGAACATGCACAATAATCATGCTGTGCTTTAAGCTGCACTAAAATGTCCACTTTGTAATTTAAAAAATGACTCGGGAAATATGGAGTGAAAGTATAAATACCACGATTTATTGCGTTTGTGCATTTTGTGCAAAAATAATAACAGACAATTGTTTTCCTTGTGGCTAGCTGGGTGATTCAAATAATAATAAAAACATTTTAGTGGCCCCAAAACCAACATTTTGTGGCCTTATAAGCAAAGAAAAAACATTACAAATGATTAAAATAATAATTAAAACATTTTAGTGGCCCAAAACCAACATTTTGTGGCCCTATAAGCAAGGAAAAACAAAGAAAAACATTATAAATGATTAAAATAATAATAAAAACATTTTAGTGGCCCAAAACCAAAGAAAAACATTTCAAATGATGTAATACAATATTTAGTTGCCCATTCAGGGCCCCCAGACCAGTCACAAGTGGTTTCTAAAGTGGAATGGTATAAAACACAATAATGCCTCTATCCACTTCGTGGCAGATGAATAACAAATGCTTTCCATTGTTTAGTAATAAAATCCTTGTGAACCACAGCCAATCAGTATTACATGGTGCATATCAATCAAATATATATCTCCTTAACCCATTCCCTTTGAGATTCTGAAATCCCTGAAGACTTTGTACAAACTGTATGACTTATTCTATGTTAGGGGCATGATCAAATGTGCGTAAAATGTATAATATCAGCTATACAAATTATTACCAGACATCAAATATTTTTAAAAATACATCCTTTTATACTATCAGAAAAATATATTACTTTCATACAATGTATAAAGTATTAGATATTCCCATGAAACCCCTCTTAAAAATATTGAATAATAGACAAGAAAAAATACATATATTTGTATATATTATGTGGCAGTGAACATCATGTGAACTGGGATTAGTACTGACCATTCTTTGTTAGTAGTTCTACTTCATCAAAATTTGTGAAAAATAAGTAATAATATGTACCAATACTAGGTATTACGTAGGAAATACATTCATAAACAAAGAAATATCTATATAAAAAGGTGAATATATGACTGGCAGATGACTGGCAGATGACTACACAAAGTATCATATCATTTGGTTTAGGAAAAAAGTGGCTTTAATGATGCTTGGTATATTTCAATGTCATAAGTTCTAATCCAACTTGACATATTTCCAAACGCGTTTCGACCACCAAAATAATTGTTAATTGTTAATAACTAAGCAATTTTGTAAGGTTCTATTTCAGTTTCTATCCCTCATAAAAACAGGTGGGTTGATGAAAACAACTTCTCATGAAAATCTCTTTTATGTTGGAAGGAAATCCACCAGACTGCCTGAACAGGTGACTATTACTACTATGCAATTTGATTAGATTTTATTTCAGTTTGTATCCCTCATAAAAACAGGTTGATTGCTAGAAACACTATAAACTGAAAATCCGGAGTATGAGGCAATAAAGATGATAATCTGCAGTCCGCGAAAGAAGAAAAAAACATCGCAGTACAGCAAGGGGTGATATAACATTTCAAATGTAGTCTTCATGTTATATGGTATCAACCTTTTCACTACCTAGCAATTAAATAGACCACTCAAATTCACAACATGTATGAGATGGACTGGACTGGACTGGCATAGAAATCATGCACAAAAGAACCGATTGATATCCGACTCTGTCACTGTCCACGCTCCTATTCAAATAAACGTTAACCCATTCGGGTCAGTGATTGATTGATTTTGCTATAACATGCATTCTCCATAGACCTCAGCCTGAGTATTTTTGGGACCAGCTAGTCCAGTCCAGAAGGGGTTAAGTTGGCTGGTCAAATGCCCTGCGAGGTACTTCCCTGTGGAACAACCTACTCCTCAACATTTGTGCTTCTGACAATGTTAATATTTTTTAGTCCAGGTAGAAAACCCAATTGTTTATGTCTGCTTTCTTGTATTTATCAATTTCTTACGATATAATCTATAAATATGTTTACCCTGTCATTTCTAAATAAGCCTCTTTTGTAATTGGTCCTTATATTATATAACTATCTATTATCACTATTATCATTAATAAGGACAATGAATAAGGTTCTGCTAGAGACACAATCTACCTGCCATGTAATGAATATTCTGTAAATGTTTGATTGCAGAACTTATAAGCAACTCAACTAACTTTGCTACACAAAAATTGTAGAAACATACTACATTATTAGAAGGCAATTTTAGGTGGAAAGAAACACAGATGGAGGTAGATTAGACATCAATCTTTTGATCTGATTTGCCAAGAAATGGGCAAAATATTGTTTTTTTAGCAAACAAAACAACCTTTTGTGGGAACCTGGTCTGTGATGAGACCCCACGATGACCCGGGATACCAGGGAACATGGTCTGTGATGAGACCCCACGATGACCCGGGATACCAGGGCCCATGTTCACAAATTCTTGGTTTCATGCTAAGTATTATTTTGTGTGCTAGCTGTGGCTAAGAATAAAATGCATGATCTTTTTAGTTGATAACTAGGGATAATTTAGTGGGTACCTAAGGCTTCACCAGCTTACCCTAGTTGGAGACTAGGAAAGTTGTATGTTGCTCACTAAACTGTTTTTTTTTTTAATATACTTTGCATGGAACTAAGCTAGCAGGGTTTAATGAATATGGGCCCAATGTCCCCATGGTAAAAGGATTAATACAATATATCTTAAACATATATACTAATATTTGATAAAGAGAACCGTACGGCAAGACAACTCATAGTCACCCTTCACACAAGCAGAAACATACAAATAATATTGAAAGACTTAATTGGCAGCCATTAAATTTAGTTTTCTTAATACAGATTATATAAAGTAAGGCAATCAAACTAATGTGTTACTGGTTCACACACTTTTAGTAGTATAATGCCCTATGTCCTAGTCGTACAATTTACATAGACAATGCATGTGTTAGCATGTCAAAATTGAGCACCAGCCATGCATTGTCTATGCATTGCCTGTGGCACACAACGGAATGGTAATGTGAGTACAACATCCCGTTTTATCACGAGAAAAATTGTGGCAAGGTATCGCGGATACAAATCCTAACAACATATTGTAGATACCGACTACAGTCAAACCTGTTCCTGTTTTAGCAGCCATCTATTTAAAGTACTCAGCCAACCTGTCTATAGTGGTCACCAATAATGATCCCCTGCAGAGAAAACAATGTTATATGGAACCTGTCTATACAGGTCACCTGTCTACAGAGGCCACATTTCCCTTTAAGAAGTCACTATACAGAGGTTTGACTGTACGTTATATCATGGCATCTTATCGATACTGGAGGCTAAAACCAGGTATATTGGTTGGAAGCCCCCGTAAGAGAGAAATTGTCAAAAGTTATTGCAGATCCTATCCACATATCGGAGGTGCCGATTATATCATGACGTGGCATCTTGAGGACTACCTCCTGTCTTTGAACTAATCAAGACTGGATGCTTGCGCCGGGCATATTGGTTGGAAGTCCAGCGTCATTATCATTGTCCTCTTCCACCTCCTCGTCGGGATGAGCTCGGTCGAACGAGAGACGGTTGTACTGCTCCTTGTAGAGGAGAATGAGAGGGATGCAGATCGCCACGGCACCAAGCATCATCCAATTCATCCAGTCACCAAAGTCAGATGCTGAAATCATAAACAAAGACACCAATTTCTTATATATTAAAATTTGCCATATTTGTTGAAAATTAGAGTAGAAAACAGTTAGGTGGCATAAAAAATTGCATAATATAAGCGGAAGGAAATACATCGATTATTGAACAAGAGACTGTTGTACTAGCTGCGCCTTATATAGGAGAATGGGAGGGATGCAGATCGCCACGGCACTGAGCATCATCCAATTCATCCAGTCACCATAGTCAGATGCTGAAATCATAAACAAAGACACACAAATATGTTATACATGATCACTGTGTAAACTGGGCAATAAGATCAGGCGCCTTGTCTCGAGTAGGGCTTGAATAGTCGCAAAACAAATTTGTGCTGAAATCATAAACAAAGACACCAATTTGTTATTTGACATATTTGTTGAAAATTAGAGTAGAAAACATGTAGGCGACATACAAAATTGCAAAATTTATGCAGAAGGAAATATATTGATTATTGAACAAGAGACTGTTGTACTGCGCCTCATAGAGAATAAGTGGGATGCAGATCGCCATGGCACTGAGCATCATCCAATTCATCCAGTCACCAAAGTCAGATGCTGAAATCATAAACAAAGACACCAATTTCTTATATTAAAATTTGCCATATTTGTTGAAAATTAGAGTAGAAAACAGTCAGGCGGCATCTAAGATTGCATAATATAAGCGGAAGGGAATACATCGATCATCCAATTCATCCACGCAGTCACCAAAGTCAGATGCTGAAATCAACTAGATGGATCTTCGACTGCGCGCAGTCGAAAATTATGCCTCCGCTATGATGCAATTTTCAATATCAAGCCCAAAATAACGTGCACTGAAATTTTGTTTTTTTCAGATATATATTTTGAGTTCTGTGACCTTGACCTATGTAGACCCCAAACTTTGATGGCTACATTGGCTCCCAAGAATATTCAGGTACCAAGTTAGATTGAAATCTTGAGATTTTGTCATTACAAGCCATTTTTGCATATATATTGAGTCATGTGACCTTGACCTTTGACCTCATGGCCCCCCAAACCTAATCCAATCATTGCCACCCGATGTGTATGTAACTCGTTCCAAGTTTGAAATTGATCCGTCAAACGGTTCTTGAGATATCGTGAGAAGGATGCTTTTTTATCGAGTCCTGCGACCTTGACCTTTCACCTCATGAACCCCAAAATCTAATCAGATCATTGTCACCCCAATATGTACACTCATACCAAGTTTGAATTTGATCTGTCAACTGGTTCTGGAGATATCGCGAGAACGAGGCATTTTAAAACATATATTGAGTCATGTGACCTTGACCTTTGACCTCATGAACACCAAAATCTAATCAGATCATTGTCACCCCAATATGTACACTCATACCAAGTTTGAAATTGATCCGTCAACCGGTTCTTGAGATATCGCGAGAACGAAAACGGGACGTACGTACGGACGGACGGACGGACGTACGTACGGACGGACAACCCGAAAACATAATGCCTCCGGCCACTTCGTTGGCGGAGGCATACAAATCAAGTTCAATTTTAAATTAAGTTTATTTTTTCCATTTCTTTCACAAAATGAATTTACAATTTATAATGACATAACATGGTAAAATCAATACAAAATAACATTTATTTACAAAATATAATCAATTGTGAAAAAATGAAGGGATCCACTAGAAAGCAGAGCTTGTGACTTGTGGATCCCTGATGATCCCTGATAACATATACACACACATTTGATCACTGGGTAAGCAGTGCAATAGGATCAAGCACATTGCCTCTTGTAGGGCTTGTATAGTCACAGAGCAAATTTGTGTCACTTTAATTTTTTAGGAAAGGCACCTTTCATTAAAAAGACATTCCGGTATATGCAAGTATGCATGTATGTAATAGTGGATATTGTTATTCAAATCAACTTAATGTGACATAGTATGCTGAACCTCAGTCTCACAGACTCTTGGTCTTCTGGTCCGTAACTCTCCCCCCCCCCCCCCAAAAAAAAAAAAATAGATGGATCTTCGACTGTGCGCGGTCAAACATTATGCCTCTGCTATCATGCAATTTTTATATCAAGCCAAAATTAAGATACACTGAATACTGTAAACTCAATTTTTATGGTAATTCATCAACCAGATCTTGCGATATCACAATTACGAGCTATGTTGGCATATACATGTATAAAGTCCTGTGACCTTGACCTTTGACCTCATGACCCCAAGATTGCAGTGCTACATTGGCCACATACATTCAGGTACCAAGTGTGATTGAAATCTGACATTCATTTCTTGAATTTTTACAATTACAAGCTATTTCGCATCTATGAATTCTGTGACCTTGAACTTTGACCTCATGACCCCAAAATTGTATGGCTACATCAGTCCCCTAAGATACATTCAGGTACCACCTTTGAATGAAATCTGACATTCAGTTCTTGAGATTTTGCCAAACGAGCTATTTTAGCATGTATTTATTGAGACCTATGACCTTGACCTTGACCTTTGACCTCATGACCCCACAATTGTATGGCTGCATTGGCACCCTAAGATACATTCAGGTACCCAATTTTGTTTGAACTCTGACATTCAGTTCTTAAGACGTTGCCATATTACAAGCCATTTTTTCATGTATATATTCAGTCCTGTGACCCTGACTTTTGACCTCATGACCCCAAAATTGTATGGCTTCATTGGCTCCCTATGATACATTCACATACCTATTTTGATTGAAATTTGACATTCGGTTATTGAGATGTTGCCATTACAAGCAATTTTTGCATATATATTGCACCCTGTAACCTTGACCTTTGACCTCATGACCCTCAAAATCTACTCAGATCATTGTCACACCAATATGTACACTCATACCAAGTTTGAAATTGATCCGTCAACCGGTTCTTGAGATATTGCGAGAACGAAAACGGGACAGACGTATGTACGGACGGACGGACGGACAACCCGAAAACATAATGCCTCCGTTAAAATTAAGTCAATGCAGTACTTACATACAGATGGGAACATCGGTAGTACCAGGAAGAGGAAAGCAGGAATGTTGCACAGCCAGGTCAGAAACATAGTTGTTGTTTCTTCCCCAACGGGAAACGAGCCCTCGATGGTGACCTCATAGAAGAGAGGCACAGAGGAGTTGACGAAGGATGTGAAAAGGATGACAGACAAGTACATGCTCACTGTGAAAAAAAAAAGAAAGAAAATCAAAATATTTATATGACATACTGTATACTTGCAAAATTGGTTCCCGTTTTCAGTATAAACTTTTTGAGAGCACTTTTGTATTTGGGTAAAAGAAAGTTATTTATAACACCCCTCTCTCTCAATATTTTGGACGGTTTAACTAATAAGGCAGTTGCATTTATTGCAATAATTGGAGAGATGTCATAACTTAACCACATTATTTTCATTTCCACTCATAATAGTAATAATAATAATAGGTTTGATATACATTGTATATAGCGCCTTTTACATATCATGATCAGACATTAAAGGGATCTAGTAACTTTGCTGGCAAGTGCAAAATGTGATGCGTGGTTAGTAAAATGTGTATTGGTGTGATCTGATATGTCAAGAAAGTAATGTGTGAACATTTCAAGTTACTGTTACTTCAATCGTAAGTATCTTTTGAAGGAAATCGAAATTTGAAAAACCGAAACCTGTTCCATGCTTTTATTGTTAATACGAATACAACAAGGAATGAGGGAACCGCAAGAATTACAATTGGATTTTGAGGATTTGGACAATGCTACTTAAGTCCCTTTAAAGCAAAGCTCATGCATTCGTCAAATACTCTATAACCCTCTCTAACCCAGTCCTAAAAGGGTTCAAGGAATATATTAACTTTGATAAATTCAACCACACTCACTTGGAGCTTTCACATTTCTCTTGTGCCTTTTTGCTTGGCTTATAGTATTTATCGGGAAGACATAACCCTAACCCAAACCTAAATGGGCTGCACACAACCTACCAGTCCTAAATGGAATGTACATAGTAGTCTTTGGTGAGAATTAGAGTTAAAGGGCAATGAAACCCAAGCAAAATGTTGATTTCATAGTCTTGACGAGATTTAGAAGAATAATCTCTGAAAGTTAGAGCATAATCGGGTAAGAAACAAGACAACTATGGCTCTTTGAAGATGTCCATTTAAATTGGCAACGCACTCTGATAAGTGTGTGGACAACTCCCTATATGTTTTGTACACAAATGACAAATGTTCCCATTTTTACAGTTTTCTTCAGTCACATTTTTCCATTCCCCCACTCATGATATGTTATGTATAAAAGCATTCTACAAAACATATGTTGAACTCGAACGAAGGGTAAACATACATTTTGAGAAAATTGAACATAACTGAAATTTTGTGTACAAAATGTATGGGGAGTTGTCCACAACTTTGCCAGAGTGCGTTGCCAATTTGAGTCACTCAAAGAAATACATGGCTCTTTTCATAGAGCCATAGTCTTCTTATTTCTTGACCAATTGTGCTCAAATTTTCAGAGACTATTCATTATATTTAGTGTCTTAAAGTGCATACAACAATTTGTCTGGATTTCATTGTCCTTTAAACTGCCTACCTGTACTGAATGGAATGTAGTCGTTGGAGAGAAGCAGAGCCCACAGACAGGCGGCGAACATCCCCAGGATTAATCCCAGCAGCACTGCTTTCAATTTCCCACCAAGGCAGTCTACAAACCTGGCAAAAGATGTTAAAACATGCAAGAATTAAAAACAAATTTCAACTGGTAAAACTCCAGTTAAAAGTTTAAAACTCCTATGGAGTATTCAGGAGGATTAAACTACTAAGTACCAAGTAACTATGGAAGAATTGAGGATTCACTTGGCTTGATAAAGTCCCCAGGAGGGGACTAAAGCTTGCCAGCAAAGAAATAAGTTTGGTCAAAGCGTAATCTTACATAATGTTGAATACCCAACCCATGAAAATTGTTTGTGTTATAGAAAAATTGTTTTATCAAACTGTATTCAAGTGCAATAAAATCAGTATACATGTACAGTCAAACCTCTCTTTAGTGGCTCCCTGTCTACAACATCCACCCTACATATAGTGGCCACTTCAATGCACAATATGTACGGTCAAACATATCTTTAGCGGCTACCTGTCTATCAACATCCAGCCTGCTTATAGTGACCACTAAAAGTAATCCCCTGAGGATTAAAACAATGTTATTAAAGGGGTAGTTTAGTTTTGGTAGAGAGGGCGCTGCACATCACAATTTTGTTGTTAGGTAATGAAAAACTGAGTATCGTATTTGAGAGAACATGCAATTTTAATGGCAGAATAAACTTTATTTGGGCAAAATCGGTCCAGAAACGGCTGAAATATCGGTTACAGTCCGTTATTCCGAAGGTTCAGTTATTCCGAAGGTTCGTTATTCCGAAGGTTCGTTATTCCGAAGGTTCGTTATTCCGAAGGTTCGTTATTCCGAAGGTTCGTTATTCCGAAGGTTCGTTATTCCGAAGGTTCGTTATTCCGAAGGTTCGTTATTCCGAAGGTTCGTTGATCCGAAAATAAAATCGGGTTCGTTATTCCGAAAATTAAATCGGGCTTGTTATAATACTATAGTTTGTGTTTTGTTTATTTAATTTACATCCTGCATTAAGCATACCCCTCCCCCTTTCCCTCCCTTGGCCAGACCAATCAAACATTTATGTTTATTTTATCTCTTTATATGAAATTATAGCATTATAACAAACCCAAATTCATTTTCGGATTAACGAACCCGATTTCATTTTAGGAATAGCGAACCTTCGGAATAACGAACCCTCGGAATAACGGACCTTCGGAATAACGAACCTTCGGAATAACGAACCCGATTTCATTTTAGGAATAGCGAACCTTCGGAATAACGAACCTTCGGAATAACGAACCTTCGGAATAACGAACCTTCGGAATAATGCAACAAATGTTCGGATTAACGAACCCTATTTCATTTTCGGATTAACGAACACTCAGGTATAGGAAATTTGCGTGTTCGGAATAACGAACCTTCGGAATAACGAACCTTCGGAATAACGAACCGCACCCGAAATATCAATACATATATCTGATCTTATAATTATTTGGGGCCCAAATAATTAGACGATTTTTTCAAAAATTTTAAAAATGCTTCCACTTTTTCAAAAATGTTCAAAAGCGTTTTTTAAATAATTGTTGATGATCTCTCTATTTAATCATTATTTCAATAAAACATCACATGCATAATTTTGTATAGAAAATGGTTGAAACCAATGCCTTTTTAGAGAGCACCCTCTTGTGTCTTAATGGCTCTTTTTGAATGATAACAGGCTTTTTACTTAGTCGTTTGTAATTTTGTATACCTTTCGAGCATGGTGGAGAACTATTAGTTTATAATGTTACTGTCCAGGTTTGGTTACTAAAGTTCAGCATTACCAAAACTGTACTACCCCTTTAAGCCTGTCTATGGAGGTTACTTGTCTACAGAGGCCAATTTTCTTTTTTCCCTTTGTGGTCACAATAATTATATTAGGTTAGCCTGTATATGTAACATTAATCATAATGCACCAATATGGTTATCCTTCCCTAGCTTTAGGGAGCCTTTTCAAAGACAAGACAGTACACACAGATATACTTAAGGAAACCAAATGGCTCATTCGCGAACTCAAGGGGAATGACATACATGTATAACCTAGAAGGAAACAGCTTAACCCATTCAGGACCGATTGATTTTGCTATAACGTGTATTCTCCATAGACCCCTGCCCAAGTATATTAAGAGTATTATAAGAACTGAAGGAGTTAATACAAAGGGATTTCAATGGCTATCTTTAAAGGGACAGATCCACTTTTACAAAACGTCTCAACAGCTTTCAGTTGACGGATGGGGATCAATGTAACACTCAAAAAAAAAATCAGAGCGAACAGCCCTCTAATTTGGATTCTACGAATGAAAAACGAATGCGTCCCTCCATTTAAACTATATATCGGTCAATAAAGGAGTTCAACTGATTTAGCATAGTATTACAACAATATAGTACTAATTCTCGTAAAGGTATTGTGAAGCCGACATTTGTTAACGTATGTCACGGAAAAAGATCTCAAAAAGAAAGAATATATAATTACATGTAGTCAATTTAAGCGAAGTTTGGGTATTTTGCTTGGTAAACGCTCACACATTAGTACTTATGCGCGGCTCACGTAGCTAGCGGGGGTCACGTAGGGGTCATGCATTCCGATCTGGCACTCCGTGAAATCTATGTACGAACTTACTCACCGGCCAAAAATACGTATGTACATAATTAACCGACGTCCCTCAGTTTATTCAGTTTTAGGTCTATAACTCCACGAAAAAGATATTTCAAGCCCTAATTTTTTCAGGCATGCTATTAAATGACATTTCCTTTCATATAAGACAATAACCTCGCAACTTTTGAATTTTGGCTTGCAAAAGTGGATCTCTCCCTTTAATACATTGCTAGCACAGTAACAAGATATGATATCTGCACTATACTTTTTTGCTGACATATATATGTGAACATACAGGAATCGTTGCAGTGGCTGTGTGTATCCACTGACTGTGGCAATACTAGAACTTATGTAAAGCAATATGATAGTTTACTCATGATAATAGCTCTATATCAAATAAGTTATGTTATTATTATCATTATTATCAATATTTAACACTCACCTTGCAAAAGTCACACAACCGATGCCAGCAGCAATATTACTGTAGAAACCTATCCAGCCACAGGTGTCCTGCAGAAAGAAATGCAGATTCAAAATGACACATTTAAACTTGTCCATTTCTGTGTTGTAGTTCTTTGCAGTTAAATTGATCCATTAACTTAAAATTCAACTGAAAATCACTTGAAGCTTCCACATTTCTCTTGTACCTCGTTGTTTGGCTTATGGTAACAGAAGAATGGTATGGAAACGGAATGTGTCCCTAATTATGGAGATATCTTTGTTTGAATGAAAAGCATTCCAGGAACGCTGCCCAAGTCTGATCAAGAATGTCACTTTTATTTTCAATTTTGAAAAACATATAGATTAAATGCACTTTAACTCTTTAATTTGTTAATTGAACAATTATTCTGCATCTTCTGGGATGTACAGCATGTTTTGTGCAACTTTGCAAATCTTGACCAGTACTCATTCAATTATACCTTTAACATTGAAGTAACAAAAGAATTAGCACTGTAGACACTGTCAATTTGAACAAAGAGGGTAGCAAACTTTCAGACAAATGAAAGTGCAATAATAAGAAACAGGAACAAAGCGATTTAAATAACCCATTGCCTACAGGAACCTGGTGGGACCTGTATTATATATACTCTATGGAGTTGCAAAATCAAGTAAGAGACCCATTGCCTATGGGAACCTTGTGGGTCCTGTATTAACCCTATGGGGATTGAAACATCTATATGGGAACAGGTTAACACATTGCCTTCTGGAACCTGGTAGGCCCTGTATAGTTGACCCTATGGGGATGCAAAATCAAGTAAGTGAGAAGTTTTATAACCAATTTCCTATGGAAACATTGTGGTTCCTGTATTGTACCTAGATAAGGATTGCAAAATCAAGTAAGTAAGGGGTTTAACCAATTGCCTATGGAAACCTAACGAATCCTGTATTAACCCTATGGGGATTGACAAATCTAGATGGGAACAGGCTACTAGAAACTGGTCAGCCCTGTATAAATAACCCTATGGGGATGCACAATCAAGTAAGTGAGAGGTTTTTATAACCATTGCCTATGGAAACCTTGTGGGTCCTGTATTGTACCTAGATAAGAATTGCAAAATCAACTAAGTAAGAGGTCTGAACCAATTGCCTAAGATGGGACATTGGTGGGTCCTGTATTAACCCTATAGATGGGGATTGGCAGAAATCCAGTAAAGAACCATTTAATACCTGATCGATATTGTTGTTGAAGATGGACACCATCTGCGTGCCCCAACTACTGAAGCAGCCTGTACTCATGCTGTAGGCCAGGGCTGGAATCCAGAAACTTTTATTCCTAGAAGATTAACATATAAGGGGGGAAGGGAAAATGTCAGACACACAACAAAAATGAACAGGTAAACGACTTGACAAAATTTAGTCCATGCTAAAAAGACAGAAATTACCAATAACTTTTGTTAAAATTTAAACCGTGCCGCACCTTTGAAATTTGACTATCCCTTTGTCTCATTATCAATGCAAATCCCTCTATAAAGGCATCCAGACAAAGTATCTCTTGACATTCCAGTCACAGTACAACTGGTCACCAGTAATATTGTGGACTGGATCATCCAGAACATACAAATGTAATATTACTAGTGACTGGAATATTCTTTGACTGTTGAGCAAATCTTTTGACCTGATGCCTAATTATAGATGCAAAACTAGTCAAGAGGAATTGATTGGATAATGCAAATAAACAATCATCTCTGGTGACAAATCGCAGCTCGCAGGGTATGTACACGAACAAGAGAAGAAACGTGAGCTAACGAAAAGAAGTGGAGCCTCTTTGTTCACTATTTTAGCGCAAAGAATTTAAAAAGTGGGTTTCAAAAACTATCATGGCAACCTCCATGCTGTACATGATGAATGGGATAAGCCTGTACTACAAGTGACTTTGAATGATGCTCTGACCTTGCTTACAGGGCATGTTGGTAATACTTGCATGAAATTCTGTTTTCATGTGTAGAAAACATATCAAAATTAAATTTAAGGTGGGGAAACGGAATAATTGTGAAATATTATAATATAACATATCTCGCATGTCTCCGGGCAATAGTAAAGAATTTTACTTTGTGAGCCCTGGCCCACTTGTAACTGTCCCTTTTCTCCCTTTCCTTCACTTTTTTTATTGACTGTTTGTATTTTGTATTTTGCATTTTGTATACTCTGTATCTGTTTGAATTTTGGCCGAATAAATAATTATAATAAAATTGATATATATAGCACCTAATATGATTGATAATCATCTCTAAGCGCTTTACAATGATATTATTACCCCAGTCATAGGATACAATGCAAACCAGCACACATTGTTTGCGCCATCTCCACTCCCTGGGGAGCATTCCTTCCAAGCGGCTAAGGGCATTGAGAAGATCGTTCACATAAAGGCTTTCACCTCCTACCGGGTCCCTATTTATACACCTGGGTAGAGAGCAGCAATGTGGATTAATGGTCTTGCTAAAAGACAAACACGATGGGCATACTCCAGAGTTCGAACTTGGGATCTCCCACTTGGAAAGCGAGCGCTCTACCAATCTAGCCACACCACATCCGAAAATCATAGAGGGGGGGGGGGGGGGGGCAAATCAGCCCCCTTTAGTCTTTTTAAGGGTAAATCAATTTCCAACTTGATACAGCTCAATACTTACTTGACGAGTTTTAAAAATCCTGGTTTCATGTCTTCTCTTTTAACTGCTGCAGAGGCTGTGGGAGACGTGGCTGGCGCAGCGGGGAAGTAGATCATGACTGCCACCATAAAGAGTGACGTCAATGCAAATTCTAGACAGGGAAACAAAATAAATCTGTATCAGCATACATAATACAGTCAAACTTGTATATATATAGTGTCCACCTAGGTTAAGAGAAACAATTGCAAATTCTAGACAGGGAAACAAAATAAATCTGTATCAGCATACATAATACAGTCAAACTATATATACAGTGACCATCTAAGCTAGCCTAGGGGGAAAAAAATGCATGAGGCCATTAGACAGGTGACCTTTATACACAGGTTCCATAACACTGTTTCTCTCTGCAAGGTATCACTTTTGGAGGCCATTACCATTATATTCCTATAGGCAGGTTGGCCACTAGAATATTGGCCACTAAAACAGGTATATCACTGCCAGGAAGATTAGCTGAAATGTGTGTGTCCCAATTACAGTATATATCAATATATACTGTATATATATATACTGTATGCTTCACTAAATAAATATAATGTATTATTTTAATTAAATTAGTAAGATGAATAAATACTTACGAATTAAGAGAAGAATTTTGATCTCCTGTAGGCACTCTTTCACATCTGATGGGTCGTAATTACCTAATAAGTAAAAAATGAAACAACAAAAATGTCATATATATCATTATTTATTATTATGCATGATTTATTGAAAAAAGAAAGATTGATTATTTGTGCGTTTATTAAAAGTTTTGGTTGGTAATTTGTAGACAGACAATGGTGCGCTTAGAAAGCGCCTAATAAATGTTGCGTATTATTATTATTATTTAATTAATACATCAAAGTAATGTGCAGAAAAAGAATTATTTTAAAGCGATATTCATGCAGTTCACTGGTATTAACACAAAATATGTGCTTGATGTACATTTAAACATTGCACTCACTCATTATTTGTATTCAAACATAGGGAAATTGGCCAGAAATACATATATTATGTTTTAAAATTCAAATGAGCAAAGAAAATTGGGCTAGTTCCAAAGGATTTGTTTTTACTTTTGTCATTGTAAATATATACAATAATTGAAAAACAGTACATTTGGATATGCAGTTAATCTTGAACATAATAATACCGATCTGTTCATTCAACAGACATTGGGTTAGAACAAGATTAATAGGGAATACTTACAGGGAACCAACACCCAAAAAAAAAAAATATTCTTACAAATGAAAGGCAATAGTTTTAGTAGTCCATTTCACTAACAAGCTCAGAAAAATTACGTTTCCTGTCAAATTATGTAATTTGAAAACTCATCACCATACTAATTAATATGTTTTTATGGTTCTACTGTCTCCAAATGTATTGGTGAATAGAATTGGCACACTCGCAAATGTTTGGTGCTTACAGAACCAAGGGCCCTGTTGGTTGCGTAAGCATGTGTGATTAATTGCATTAGTTTTTTTTAATAACACAAGCCTTTGTAAAGTGTTAGACATCTATCTAATTTCAAACAACAGTACTTACCAGAACATAAAAGCCTGTGTTGTTCTTTGAGTGGTGGTCTCCTTTAACCCTTACCTTACAGACACATGACATACAATTTACCAAGAAATAACAAGCCATTAGGTAATTAAGGTTAACCAATCAAGGATGATTTTATTTTAGACCAAAGTCCAAGCATTATGGGGATCACGCGATTCCGAATGGAAACACTGTTATGCCAGCAACAGGATACCAACAACTGTTTTTTTAAACATTTATTTGACACGTTTTAGAACTGCCTGACTTCCTATAACTATACAACGTGCAAACATCACTTATCATTATCAGTACTTACACAACATTGTCATACACTACAGTATTAACCAGGTTCCTACTAGATTTTGCAATACCTATCTAGCGTTAATACAGGAGCCACCAGGATCACGAAGGCAATGGGTTAAAGAATTGACTTCTACATACAAAATCAAAAATTGTAATATAGGACTTTTGTATTATAATTGAACTAGTGACACAAGTTTTACTTTATAGCACCGAGTACAACAAATAAATATGGTTCAGAATAAAATCATACATACCTTCTTTGTAAACTTTAAACATATTTCTTTCCTCATGTAATAGTGGAGAACTGAGTGGAGAGGTACAATAAGAAAATTGGAAAAGGTGATATTACAATTCATGTCACATTTATTTGTTACAACTTTGTTAACTTTCCTATGTCGTGACAGTAGATTTCATAAACAATGAATTCATGCAAAACATCACTTAAATTGAGCAAGGTGCATTCAGATTTCTGAAATGTTTGGATAACAAATACAAACACAAACTACACTCACAACAAAATATGTATCACTGTTACTGATTGGTATTACAGAAATACATACAGTTGTCCTCAAAATTATTCATACCCCATGGAAAAAAAATTCTTTTTTAGATTCTTTATTTGTACAAGCTTTTATGTTGGTACTTCCTGTGTATCTTTTGTCTACTTGTTGCTCTGCACAAATCCACATATGAGTTGGTTAAACTTCATTTGCATAACAATAGATATGGCCAAAAGTTATATTTTGCTCATGTTCAGAATTATTCATACCCCTGACAATACTTCAACAAAAATGTCCTTTTTTGATAGTGCCCATTCGTTTCACTTCCTGCGAATGTGCTAATATTTGTCCTATAGTTATTTCAAGATGTTTCAGTGGATTAAATATCTTTTTTGTTGACCAAATGTTAAATAATGATTAAAAATAGCACCTTTCCAGAAGAGTCAAAATAGCGAAAAGGCGTTCTGGCTATCCTCGGTTTCTGGCCATCATGGCCAAGTAGAAGGGGCTCAGTGATGATCTATGCAAGCGTCTTGTGATTGCCCATAGTGAAGGAAAGGGTTATAAGGCCATTTCAAGGCAGTATGATGTCTCTATGGCAACTGTCCAGAGCACAATCAACAAGCACAAGAGGTTCAACACTGTTAAATACCCCAGTGGGTGTGGCAGGAAGCGTAAGGCGTCCCCCAAATTTGCCAGGAAAATCTGCCGAGAGGTCAACAACAACCCCCGGACCACAACCAAGGCCCTATTTGAAACGCTTGACCAGGTTTCACGGTCCACCATCGAGCCAGTCTTGCACAGAGGAGGTCTCCATAGACATAGGCCTCTGAAGACGCTGCTGCTCGGGAAGAAACATCTGAAGCCTTGCCTGGCCTTTGCTAGAGGTCATCTGAAGCAAGATCCCAGTTTCTGGTCAACCATCCTGTGGTCTGATGTGACAAAGTTGGAGTTATTTGGCCATATGGATGTTGAATACGTCTGGAGAAAGAAAGAAGCAGCATAGAATCCTCGCTCGCTCGATGGTGGACCGTGAAAACTTCGTCCATGCCTGGTCAAGCGTTTCAGTTAGGGCCTTGGTTGTGGTCCGGGGGTTGTTGTTGACCTCTCGGCAGATTTTCCTGGCAATTTTGGGGAAACCTTACGCTTCCTGCCATGCCCACTAAGGTATTTAACAGTGTTGACCCTCTTATGCTTGTTGATTATGCTCTGGACAGTTGCCAAAGGGACATCATACTGCCTTGAAATGGCCTTATAACCCTTTCCTTCACTATGGGCAATCACAAGACGCTTGCAGATCATCACTGAGCCCCTTCTACTTGGCCATGATGGCCAGAAACCGAGGATGGCCAGAACGCTTTTTCTCTATTTTGACTCTTCTGGAAAGGTGCTATTTTAAATCATTATTTAACATTTGGTCAACAAAAAAGGTATTTAATCCACTGAAACATCTGGAAATAACTATAGGACAAATATTAGCACATTCGCAGGAAGTGAAACGAATGGGCACTATCAAAAAGGACATTTTTGTTGAAGTATTGTCAGGGGTATGAATAATTCTGAACATGAGCAAAATATAACTTTTGGCGTGTTACGTAATATTTTCGCTCGTAAACATCTCTGATGGATCTCCATTCGACTAGTACAAACATTCCGAATGTGACTATTTTGATGCATTTTTGACTCGGGTATTCGGAAGTGGGACAGTTTGCAATCGCTACTTATAACTGAGCCAATGGAGATTACGTACCGTGCGTAAAAGTGCGCAAGATGGATCCACGCGTCTAATAACCCACGCATATATGCCTTTAAACACTGGCTCCTACCATTTACACATAAGGGGAATTTTTCACAAAGATTCAAAGTTGAATGCAACTCTAAGTTGGACCTATTATGGAAAGCCGTCAGGTTCTTTGTAATGCTGCTGGAACAGTTCATACATTTTTATAAAAATAATATTTGTTATCATTCTCAAGAAGCCTTGAAGTTATTGAAATACATTTTTTGTTGGTGTTATTCTAAGGCTACAAATAGCTTATTTCCATAATAGTAAGGCCCAACTTAGTCCCCCTCCCCCCAGGCCTTGTCAAAAGGGGCGCAACATAAACCATCAGAAACATCTAAATTCCAAACACCCATCATACTTTACCAACTGAAAACTCCAAATAAAAACTTACACTGTACTTTTGTTTGTGTGCAAGGGATAGATGTCTTGTACAATATGCGAACCAATGCTGAAAGACATGGCATTTCCCAGGAATACGAAGCACGAGCCGATGGCCGTGGCCGACACTCTCTCGTTGGATGGGAACCACACGGCAGAAACGGTGGTCACCCCGGCCATCACAATAGGACCGGCTAGGCCAATTAATATCTGACCAATGTTGGCGATCCTGTTTGACAAATAGAATAAAGAACAATAACAGACTGAAGTCATTGATGATTTAAAGATAAATCCCTGTAATTTACTTGCAAGCAAGTAAAAATACATCCTACTAACACTGGCCATACAGCATTTAAACAGGCAGGTAAAATGGTAATCCACGTTTGGATATCGTTTGGATCAAAATAGAAATTAGCAATCACTAATTTGAAATTAGAAATTAACAATTTGAACATAAACACAACAAAAAAAGTAACTCTCCCCCATATCAAAATAGCGTAACTTTTTAACAAATAGGGTTTGAGCAACATAACTTGGCAGGAATGTTTCTAAACTTATTGGCTAACGTCTCCGTGAAAATGAACTTGATCCGCCATGCCATGCATGAGTGAGCACACATTAAAGGCAAAAATTGTCACTTTTCAAAAGTCACAAGAGTCAAAAAGTGACAATTTTGCCTTTGATGTGTGGTCACTCATCCATGACTTGACGGACCAATTTCATTTTCACTCAGAAGTTAGTTAATAAATGTAGGAACAATCCTGCCGAGTTTTTTTGCTCAAAACCTTTTTGATAAAAAGTTATGTTATTCTGTTTATGAATCATGCAAGCTTTTGTAATAAACACAACAAAAAAGTAAGTCCCCCTAATCAAAATGGCGTCACTTTTTGACAAAAATGTTTTGAGCAAAATAACTCGGCAGGATGGTTCCTACACTTTGTGACTAACTTCTGAGTGAAAATGAAGTTGGTCCATTGAGTCACGCATGAGTGAGCACACAAAGTGCCAATCTTTCCTTTGATGTGTGCTCACTCATGCATGACTCGATGGACCAATTTCATTTTCACACAGCAGTATAGTCAATAAGTGTAGGAACAATCCTGCAGAGTTATTTTGCTCAAAACATTTTTGTTAAAAAGTTATGTTATTCTAATCAGTAGGGGACTTACTTTTTTGTTGAGTTTATTCCAACAATACTGATCAATTAAACCCAACACAAAAATAAGTCCCCCTTAATCAAATAACATAACTTTTTAACAAAAAGGTTTTGAGCAAAATTACTCGGCAGGATTGTTCCTACATTTATTGTCTAACTTCTGTGTGAAAATTAAATTGGTCCGTCGAGTCATGGATGAGTGACCACACATCAACGGCAAAATTGTCACTTTTTGACTCTTGTGACTTTTGAAAAGTGACAGTTTGTCTTTAATGTGTGCTCACTCATGCATGGCATGGCGGATCAAGTTCATTTTCACGGAGACGTTAGCCAATAAGTTTAGAAACATTCCTGCCAAGTTATGTTGCTCAAACCCTATTTGTTAAAAAGTTACGCTATTTTGATTCGGGGGGGAGTTACTTTTTTTGTTGTGTTTATTAGAAAGGAGCAATTTAACAAATTAGGAATAATGCTAGAAATCTGAAATAGGAAATTAGAAATTCCGTAAATTAGAAAATTATGTGACCATAAAAACTAATATAGTATTTAGATTAATGCTGAGTCGGTTCGGTCGATCACACCACCGACCGTTTCAATCGGGACCCGGTTCGGTATATCGGGAAACGGTGCCCCGACAAAATAAATAAATAAATAAAATGTTAAAAAAGAAATTAAGATTATCACTTAATGTTTGGTTACTGTTTATTTATGGGAAAGGCAGTATAACTTATTTGTTAAACTGATGTAACTTTTAATTTTTTAAACGTTTTTCGGCACCGTAATTAACGAGGCTTTTGCCACGCACATGCACACGTGAGTATAGTCGAAGTGACGCTAACAACGCCCGTTGCCGCGCCACGCAACGTACCCGTGTCTATCCGGATATTCCAAGTGATCAAAATTTGCGTGCGGGGCGGCGCGGCGCGGCGGGCATTGACAGTGATAGACTTACCAAGTATGATTTGGGGGAATCATACGAGTCACGTAAGTCATGTTGTTATACTAATCTAACATGATTTATTTTGTTTTCATTTACAGAAGTAACAGAACACATCAGATCAAGGGGATCAAGAAAGACCTGAAAACGGAGTATAAAAGAAACTGAGCGGATGTCCAGAGATGGTCTTGACGGAAAATGAGGGCAACGAAATATTAAGAATACAGTCATGTACTATGTAGGCAATATGATTGACATATAAATTAATTAAATCATTTGGCAGTATGACGTTATGAACCATAATCCATTTATTACTAAGACTGGATTGAAAGCCTTTTTCTATATTTAGGATCGAAAATAAAATAAATACAGAAAGGGAAAAGGGCGGCAAAACGGCATCAGTTACTGGAGAAAAAAATGAAGTTTAATAAATTAAATACGATTACAAATATTCTTATACTATATTAAGTATACATAATCAAATTAATTATGAGTAACCCGGCTATCTAATGCTTGAATATGGTCACGCTGATAATTTGTACGAAGATGAATAATTGGAGGACTATGAATGGATGATATAAATGATGATCGGAATTTTTGAATAAAGATTTTGATTCTGAGGAGTGATGATTCTGATGCGTGATGAGCATGACTTGGTGAAATAAAAGTAAACGGACGATTGTGGCCAAAAACTATGTAGTGTGCGTAGATCGTGTGATATTGATGATTATTATTCAATAAATGTGGGTGTGTGTGAATCGGGGCTTCTGATCTGCATGCAGGCTGCAGCATGCAATGCAGCGTGTTTCATTTTCCTACCGTTTCCGACTGTTTATGCGGACGTCGGGGAAAGCTGCCGAGTAATGCTGTCATACATAATATGATATGAAATCCGGCGAGAGGGGAGAGGGATTGGAAATACGGCGAGAGGGGGGAGCTGAGAGGCGGAGAATAACTTCAGTCGGACACCTGACATGATTCCGCGATAACGACTCTCGTAAAAACGCAAGTAGTGCAAAGGCTCTGCCTTGTTATCTTGTTCGTTACATATTATAATACTTCAACGTCTCTACTCTCTAGCATCATCAGATGCTTATTCATTCTCTCGCTGTCGTATATATACGCCATCGATTATTAAACATTATTACACATACAGGCCAGTTTTTCAATTCAATAAAACATGTATTTTGTTTCCGTCTCGGGCTAGTCTTTCATAGCAGTCATTGTTATACAATCCAGCGAGTTACATGTGCGCACGTTCATACGCGCGTTTACCAATGACGTATTAATAGTAAGCCTTAATAATGAATAGCTTTGTGCGTGTCTAATTATGACGTATGAATACGCAAAAATTAAAAGGTTTGATCAGTAATTTGAGATTCAATGCATCAATTGGCCTTCTTCAATGAACAAAACAGATTAAGATGTAAATAACTATGTTTTGTTCATTTTTATCGTGCACACAAGTCTTGTATTTATTTTCTTCTCATTGGATAAATCATGCAGAACTTTGAAGGAAGGTGTGAGATTGCAACTTGGGAAATAATTCAAGGAAGGGAGTATAAGCATAAAGCGTAAGTGCGTGAGAACAAAAATGAAAACGGACATCTTAAAGTTTTTGAGAAAGAGATATGATGGGTAAGGCATGAGAGAATGAGATACAGCAAGTGAAAGTTCTTTCTCCGGAATGTATCCTTGTGTGTTCTGTCAGATGACTGTTCGTTGAAAAGGACTTTGAACAAACTTTGCAAGCGAAAGGTTTTCTCCCCAATATATGTAAAGGTAAGGAATAAGGTGTGCAGTGTGCACCCAATAAACATTTAATGTAAGTGCGATTTTGCATGCCACCCCCCCCCCCCCCCCCCCCCCCCCCAATTAATACGATACACGTCACGTGCCACATCACATGACAATGCAGTAATGTATATAAACTTAAACCGTGCAAAACCGTCTTCTCCCCGCCCCTCTAGTGCTCTAGTATATGGTTTCTCGTGACATTTTAGAATTAGAGCAAAATATCACAATCACCGTAACCTCGATGTCAAGTCCATGATTGATATTACATTATGTTCTAATACACTACTTTCACATCTCCAGAAAGAAAGCACAAAGTTAAATTTTGCAGGATTTTCATTTTCATGCGAAGAATAGCGTTGAATCGCGAGCCCCTGTTCACGAGTGATAATTGTGTGCAGAACAACCCAGAGGAGAGTCATGAACGTTTAGCGTATCAAGTTCACAATTCGACAAAACGTAAAATACTATCTGTGCTTTTTCTTTGAAGTGTTAAAGTAGTCTATTCAACAGACGATGTAATATCAAACATGTACTTACCAACAATGCTTCGGCTATAGTAAAATATTACAAGTTAACGTGAGAAACCTAACTGTGAAATTGTAGTGCGAGTGTGTTGGCAAAATATGGCGGGAACTGCATGGTTACGGTACGTGTACGGTACCTTCGTACATCACGTGCGCTAGCATATACATGTACAATGCAAATGCAGCACGCTTATCAATTGCAATACAACGTCAACCGGTCTGAGCCGGCTAGCCACGTGTGTTGTGAGAGATTTCGCGCCCTTTGCTAACATGCCACATGCATTTACTAATCCGGCATCAACTAGTCTATTAATGATTTCCTTGGCTTTATAGATGGCGATCGAAATAATGTAGGTATTAATCTCGGGGATGTATTGCTTAAGCTATAGTATTGCTGGTGATAATCTAATTTATTATGATTGTTCAGTCCCAGAAAAGTCACACATTTATACTTACCTGACTTACCTCGGGTGTATAAGTGGGGCCAGCCTTCATGAAAAGTAGAGTTATACATGCGAGTATAGCGACGTTCCCCATGTCGTGATTACGTGATCTCCTAATATCAAGCTGCCTTATCATACCATAAAAGTCACCATGCTTGATGTCATTTCGTGATTTCGTCTCATCAATCACCATCATCAGCGTTTTTATGCCAAAACTATCATCATCATCATCATCATCAAAATAATCATCGTATACTCACTCATTAGTCATTACCAATTCATTACTTAATCATGTTTATTATAATTATAACAATCTTTTGCCATTATCAACATCACGTTTTTCAACAGCATCACCACATTATCATGTTAAGATCTAGATCATCATAAATTCATAATCATAAAAATGATAAAATAATAATATTCACAATTATCACAAGTTCACAAGCCATCGTCATTTTGAATATTAAACTACTTAACTACAATTTTAAATTTATATAATATAATTATATAATCGCATAAGTTATTTAGGCTACAATTAAAATCATCGGTATCGCACATGAAACTAAAAAATTATAGTTATTATCTTCATCGTCGTCGTCATGATCAACAAACACATGAACTGGACCAACAAATCAAACAACAAAATTATTAAAATGCAAATAAGAAAGGGGCCAACAAATTGATTAAAAGATTATGACTTTTAAAAAGATCTAGTTGTACACTGGCAGATAAAAACAATATAAACTTTATAAAAGATGATTTTTCTAAAAGCCCAAATGTCGGTTGAAACTGTAGGTTTTCAGATGCTTTGAATGAGCCTGGTATCTAAATCTGTGGTACTCTTGCTGCCTGAGATCGTCTGGCATATTCCTAAAAAAGGACAGAAAAAGAAAAACATGTTAGAATGTTTGGTTACATTACAAATAAAAAAATATCAATTTCATACCACCAAACCAACTTTCGCGATCGCCCGACTCTCCGAGCTTGCCGCTGGCGAGTGGCGACACTACCGCCCTGCCGCCCGCTCGACCGCTATTGGCATTACTGCATGCCGGCGTCGGCAGCGATCATCGCCTGGGCGCATTTTTCTACACGCATGTGGGAATTGATCGAGTTGCTCACTGTTTTTTGGCTCATAAAATTACACTTTGAGTGCCAAAGATATGCCACAATTCCCTCCAGAAGATGGTCTAGGTTTGGGCTTCCTCCCGGCCCTCCCCCCCAGTGCGTTTTATGTTCCTTTTTTGGACGTACGATCGCCAAAATTTCCGGCGGCAAAAATATCGGGATACCGGTTCCCGACCGGTAAAAGTTTATCGGGACCCGGTTCCGACAATTACCGACATGACTCAGCCTTAATTTAGATCATTTATAACTAGACAATTTAACATTTTAACATAGACTGTAGGGAATCATTTATCAGCAAAAAGATAAAACCCAGCTGAGTAATTAGAAATTCAGAAATAAGGAAATTAGAATTCAGTCTAAGTAGAAAAACAATACAAAAAAAGGATAATCAAAAGTATGAAAATTAGAAAGAAGAAAATAAGAACATTAGAAATAAGAAAATTAGTAATAAGTAAATTGGGAGGGGGAAGTCCTGGGGGTGTTTCACAAATAATTGAACTCAACTCTAAGTTGGACCAATTTGAAAGCCATTATTTTAGTTTCTTTGTAAAAAAAAATTGTAAAAAATCAGTAACATTTGTTTTTATTATAGAGGAGCCTTGAACTTATTGATATTAATTTGTGCTGTAAATTTCAAATACTTGCATTGTTTTCCTTTTGAATATATTTTATTCCAAGGCTACAAATGGACTACCATAATTTTAAGTTCAACTTAGTATCTTTGTAAAAAAAACCGCCAGGATCTAGACCTAGAACTCACCATATCATAGATTTAGTTGGGACTGGAAGACATCTAACTCCTGTTCCTAGGACCATCAGGCCAAGTGTGATAAGCATGGACCAACGTAGACCTGTTTGGAAGGTGAAGAATGAAAAAATAATAATTTGGAGCTTTCACACTTCTCTTGTACCTTGGTTGTTTGGCTTATGGCAATTGAAGAATGAAATGGGTTTTGATTCTTCAAATGCACGTCTCCCTAATTATGGAGATATTGAAGATTGAATTCGATAGCAACTTTGGACACTCTTACTCTTAACCATACAATGTAGTCAAGATCCAAATTTGGATACTTAAAGGGAAAGTTGAGTTTTGGTAGAGAGGGCGCTAGACTACTTAATTGGTTTGTGAGGTAATGAAAAACTGAGTGTAAAATTTGAAAGAGCATAATTTTTAAACAATAAAATCATCTTTGTTTGATCAAAATCGGTTCAGAAACGGCTGAAATATCCATAAATATAACAATTTGTAATAAACCCGGGCCCCGGGTTTATTAGAGAATTTTGAACCAGCCGTTAAAAATTCAAAAAAATGCTTCCTCTATTCAAAAAAGTTACAAAATAGGTATTTAAATAGTTGTTGGTTATTTCTCTATCTAATCACTATTTCAACAAAGCATCACATGCACAATATTTTATTCAAAATGGTTGAAACCGATGAGTGTTTAGAGAGCGCCCTCTTACGTTTTAACGGCTCTTTTTGAATGATAACATGATCTTTACTACGTCATTTGTAATTTTGTGTTCCTTTCTAGTTATAACAATTAGTTTGTAATGTAATGATGCAGGTTTTGGTTACTAAAATTCAGTTTCACTAAAACTGTACTCTCCTTACCAGAACTCAACTATCCCTTTAATCATCCATAGTATCCTAATTCAAATACTTCACGCGAAACCCATCAGGAAAAATCAGACATTGATTTTCTGTTTTCACTAGGTAAACATTATTCTTTTAGATCTATTGACATCTCACTTATTACTCTGAAAAATCGTATAATGAAATTGGTGTATGATTTAATTATCAAATATGTCTTTTTGGGAAAGAAATATAAAGTTAATGGATCACTTTAGTATTGCGATATTATGATCATACAATACTTGTATCTTTTTTTCTTTAGGTCATGTGTCTTACAAACAGGTGCAAGGAAAACAAATCACTAGAAAAGTGCTTAGGTGGGCAGGGGATATTAAGGGGTAAATGTCGATGGTGTGTAAGCGTGCGCCATTTACATGTTTGCATCTAATATACGGTAGTCACAGATTCATGTGCATATTTATGCATGTCAATGCTGGAATTAATTTTTAATTTCAGGGGGCTATTTTTCCAATCTGATGGATATATATCCAGAAATTGTTCACATAATACCCCATATGGTAATTTTAGGGGCTACGTACTGATTTCACGGGGCTATTTTGAAAATTAGGGGGCAAATAGGGGGCCATATAATTCCTACCCTGATGGGTGTATGTGTTTTATCACCTGAGCCCACCATTTCTCACGAGAACTGTTTATTATTAATGCAAACTTTCACGCACTTTTAAACAATGTTTGGTAGGCTAGTAATAGCATTGTTTATGATAGGAATTGCATTATCTTGGAAGGAAGATGTATTGAAACTCACCCTTTGTATGCAGTAACCATGAAAAAAAGAAAGCTGAAGCAAGGTAAGTGATGTTTCCCCAGTTTGCCAGGAGAGCTAAATCACCTTCACTCCATCCAAACACCGCAGCAGCTGCAACAAACCAGTGTGAAATAATTACATTTCCAATCATATGGAATCAGGGGGTAAAATTAACGTTTTATTTTGGGGGGCTTACTTTTCAACTGCTTTTTCCTCTTATAGCAAGGTTCTTTTGTTTTGTTTTTACCCTAGAGGATACAGTCTTGAATGGTTGATTAATGAACCTCGGATCTTCAGCTTTGTAAAGTAAATGTAGCATTGATGCTTGAACATAGAGTACCCAATAAGTGATGTCATATATTCTTTTGTTGTCCTTTGCTTTTGGCTCTTTTATAGTGGGTTGGAGCTGGACGATTGCCTTATTAGCATCTGCTCAGTCACAAACATTTAGCTTGCCCGACATTGTATCGAACCACTACCAATATGGCAATAAATAGGTGTGATTTCACACTTCGATACTCTCATTGATGCTGCAGTTGTCGGTACCAGAATCTTCAGTAGGTCCCCATGTGTTCCAGCCCCAGGACTGAATGGATTAAATAACAAAGAAAACACCTCTCTGGGTAGACAACACACTCTGACACTCAATCAAGTGTATGAATGGCTGATTAATGAACCTCAGATATAAAGTAGCTTTGTAAAGTACCTTTGTAGCATTGATGCTAGGATCTAGTTTTACATACCCGAATCTTCAATAGGTCCCCAAGTGTTCCAGCCCCAGCACTGAATAGCTGCCGTGAGGGAGAAGACCCCCAGGATGTACCACCTCTCCGGATAGACGACGTACTCCCTCAGATAGCTGCCGCTGCTACTCAGGAGGAAGTTCCTCTGGTGTTCCGGATCTTCCCTGTGAGGAGCTCCAGCTTCAGCTCCACTCGATGCCTGGACCTGTGATGAGGGATGCAGCATCCTGCGAATAGCTCCATTTCCGTTTGATGCCTGCTCCTGTGATGAGGGATGCAGGGTTGTAACGTGTACCTCGTTGACCTGCTCCCCTTTCCCATGATGATGCGATAGTGGGCCAGCTCCGTTTGATTGCGGGTGCGGGACTGAGGAGTGTGATGGAGCCGTTCCCCAACCTTCTCCCGTTTGCTCATCATCTCTCGAGTTGGAAGCAATGAAGGGTGGTGAATCCTCGTCTGAGATAAGCGCCTCTCTTTCAATATCGTGGCTTCTGCCATTTTGTATTCGCTGCATAATTTCTGTTTGCTTGATGATTTTATGGGACACTGGGACGAGGATTCCAGTTATGGCTGTTTTATCGACTAATTCTCCTTTTAAAAGTTTGATGAAAAATACTAATTTGTTGGCATTTATCAAGGATAAAAAATCAGATGATTTGAAAACTGCTTAAATTACAATAACAACAAAACAGGGGAATTCAAGTTCAACGCCCCGATTTCTAGGTCAAACAAAATAGTGCGTGCAATCTATAAATCATAATTGTTTTGTTTTCAATGACAAGTGTCATTTTGGCATTTCTGTACAGTTCTGTAGGCTATAGTATCGGCATGAAGTCCAACATATTAGGATGTAAAGTGTTCAACCGCTGGACCTGCAAAGAAATAAACATGATTTTTAAAAAAGGGTGAAATCCAGGTAAATGAGTGCCTGGCCTGGTGTGTAATTTTTTGGGGGGGAATCAGATCAATAAACATGTTGGTTGGGGTTCTTGATGAGTTATGAGCTGATGCTTTGTCTACAGGACCCTTGTGCACTTTATATTTTAATAGGTTACAATATATAGAATTTAGAATACAAAAGTATCAGGTCAAGCATTATTTACACATTTTCTTAATAATTAGTGTATTTGTTTTTTGTTCCTTATTTCTGAAATTATTGGCACTTGAGTTGGAGGTTTCACATAATTTCCCTTATAAATGCATTTTTGTTTAATTAATTAAAAGTGCATAGAGAAACTTACCAGAAATATATGAATGATAAAGAGCAAAGAAGAGCCATCTGGAGGTCTCGGGTTCGAATTCCGTTGGAATCCCATTTTCTTTGCTCTTTTTCTTTCATATTATATATTTCTGCTCAGTTTCTCCATGTGTTTTAATGCAAGTCCAAGCTATTTCGTAGGCATAACGCGTGGGACATCAGAGAGCGAAAAAGAGGGCTTACTCTTATAAGAAATATTGAAACTCCAATTTGTTTCATATTTTAGATACTTTGTAGCAAGTTTTATCAAATACAAAAAAAAAAATTGAAATCCTCCATGCAATAATAATTTATGCGACTTTATGCTAGTGTCACACGTGGGACCAGAGAAAGTTGGTATTTTTAAACTTTGACTTTGAATGTGAATTCCTCTGAATTTATATAAAATTTCAAAACATACTTGGTATGGTCTTAATGTGCATCTTGTGCTCTACGATTATATGAAATTTCATCATCTCAAAACTTTGGAATTTCATACAGGGTCGATTTGAAAAAAAATTGCATTGTCACGCGTGGGACATGTCACGCGTGGGACATTTTGCTGCCATGCGTTTTACATAGGCCCGTCACCAAATGTGATCTTAATAGATATTTCAATTATTTGAGCTTGGAAAATGCTAATTTTTTGCATAAATGTTCTTTATGACATTTCTTAACAATATTTAAAACAAAAGTTGCAAAACCTAATTTTGTCCTTATGTATTTCTTTGTTTTAGGAAATTCTTATGTATTTCTTTGTTTTTCAACTTCCATTTTGACATCTTTTTTTTTATGAAATAAATTATTCACCATTGTCAAACAGTTATTGGCCTAAAACTATTTATTTTCAGTGATTAAAATGAGAAATAATTGCGTTTTTTTAAAGGAATAGTTGAGTTCTGGTAAGGAGAGTACAGTTTTAGTGAAACTGAATTTTAGTAACCAAAACCTGCATCATTACATTACAAACTAATAGTTATAACTAGAAAGGAACACAAAATTACAAATGACGTAGTAAAGATCATGTTATCATTCAAAAAGAGCCGTTAAAACGTAAGAGGGCGCTCTCTAAACACTCATCGGTTTCAACCATTTTGAATAAAATATTGTGCATGTGATGCTTTGTTGAAATAGTGATTAGATAGAGAAATAACCAACAACTATTTAAATACCTATTTTGTAACTTTTTTGAAAAGAGGAAGCATTTTTTTGAATTTTTAACGGCTGGTTCAAAATTCTCCAATAAACCCGGGGCCCCGGGTTTATTACAAATTGTTATATTTGGGCAATTCCGGATGAGAGAGGCCAAAAATGGAAAATTTAAAAGTTTATGAAATACAATTTCAAAGCATGTTTTGGGTGGACAACGTCCTATATATTAGTGAATAGAAGACCGTTTGTGAATAACTGAATCTGTTTTTCTGAAAGCAGTGTTTGAACTTTTTGGGTTTTCTAGGCTTCAGAATTGAAAAAATGACTAAATTCAATACCAAATCAATAAATCATTGATCCCTGAACTTATTCCTTTGTATACTTTGCAGTTATACTAGTATATGGATAATCTTCTTATTTTGTAAAGCACTTGTTCCAACCGGAACCAATATTTGCTGGACAGAATGACCAAATCTACTCCAATTTGTATGTAATTCCGTTACCGAAATTCCAAGAAAGTTTTTTTAAAGAACTTTAATATTGATGAATTATTCTGTAATTGTAAATCCAATGCTAAAATATGTGTCCTTGAAATCCCAAACACCCAATTCTTTAATATCTTCACCCATTTCTATGAAAACATCGGTAACGGAATTACATGGTAACGGAATTACACCGGTAATGGAATTACATCGGTAGGGGACGCAACATTAATTTGACTTCAAAGTGGGTAGGAAGTTTTTGAAAGAAAGGAACTCCACCTGCTATACAGGGGGGAAAACAAAATCCAACTTCTGATGAGTAATAAACAAATTATGAATATAAAGGAAGATATCAAATGAGATAGATCCTCTCTTATGACCTTCTGTTCTTTTGCCATAAAAATAGTTGAGAAACATATGTCAGGCATAGTTTTCACAAAGTATAAACAAACAAAATCTTGCAGTCTTTGGCAAGAAAATAAAAAATAGATCACCCAACCCCAACACCCTCCCCTTGTTGAAGCCTAAGACTGCAGGTAGTATTGAGGAAGATAGTGTCCAAGATAATGCAAGAACACTCAGAACAGAGGAAAAAGCAACAACTATTAGCAATGTCATCAGCAGCGGCATGGAGGACCTCAAATTGAAATGGGTGGTAGTTCAACACTGCAAAGAAAACAATGCCAAAACATTAATTTGCCAAGTGATAGAAGCTGTGGATAGTAACATTACTGTCAAATTATTGAAGCAAACAGTACCAGAGAAGTATGGTTGGCCACATAGTAGGTGACTTTGGCTTGAAATCTCATCAGTTGCTCAACTTGAGATTGGTCTAAAAAGACCCAGACTAACAGTACCACTTTGCGCCAGCAGGAGTATTGAGTATAAAGTTTCATCTCATTATCTAATCAATCCCTTGCTTCTGCTTAAAAGCATTAAGACAATGGGCCCTTTGAAATTCTGTCAATATTATAAGAGGTCACCTGCAAATGTCCAGGATGATCCAGACACAATTGGGCTGATGACAGACTATACTTCGGCTATATTTCAAAGGGCCCATTGCCCTGTTGCCTAATATCAGAACTCAAGGGATTGACTAGATAATGAAAGGAAACCATTCAAATATTATAGCACCATACAGGAACTACACAATAGGTCTACTGGTGAATATTGTTACCGGTAGGTTTTGTCTTTTTAAGCCAAGTTCAAGTTGAGCTACTGATTTGGGAATTCGGGCCAATTCCCCAATTACATTATTCACAGGTCTTAGATATGTAAAAGAGCCACAAACAGACAGAATAGATATATACTCTCCTTCATATAAATGCATGTATCATGTTAACTTATTCACTGGCTTTAAAATGTAGCTTGCCAGTATTATTGCTGATGAATTAAAGCTCAGACAATAAGATTGAACTCTATCCTTGCTGGCCAATTGACTTGTCAGTATTGTAACATACTTTGTTAGTACAATTTATAAATAAGTTTAGGATTTTTAAAACTTGAACATTTTTAATATCAAGTTGTACACATTGTGCATTACATAATATAATGCAAACAATTAATTGTATCCCTGATACATGTATCACCTGATCACTGACTATAAATTAATGTTCTTGTACATGCTTCTAACAATGTATTATGTCCAAATTGCATCAAGTATGTGTACATGATCAAAAAAGTGTCTTGGTAGTATTCTTCAGTAGTAGTGATTTTGATCAGATGGATGAGTTTAATTTAGAACAATTTAGTAGATGACATACAGGTAGAAATTATTTACAGGTCTAATAGCATATCATACATGTAGATACCCTCAATGAGCCACAAATGGACAGAAGAGATACACTTTCCTTCATATAATTACTCATAACATACTAATTAGTTTCCTGGCTTTTAATTTCCCAGAATTATTGGTATTAACATTCAGACAATAGGATTGAACCCTATCCGTGCTGGCCATTAAAGGGTACCACCACCCAAAAATAATATTCTTATTATAGAAAGGTAACATCTTTAGTATTCCATTCCTTCAACAAGCTTACAAAAATATGTTTTCAGAAAAAAATATATAATTGGAAAAAGCATCACCATTCTCAACCATGCTTTCATGCGGTCTGAATTGCGAAGACTATATGCGTGCAGAGCCAGAGCACTCTGTACAGAGCGAACGAAGCATCCGGGATTCTATCGACGTACGCGTGAAAGCATTGGCGCACTCGCAAATGCTTGGCCCGTATGGAACCAGGAAATAGCAGTGGTTCCGTAAGTGGTGGAAATTAATTGATTTGTTTATGAATTACACAACCCTTTGCAAAATGTCGGGTATCTATTTGATATCACAAAACGGTACCAAAACATATAATAATGTGTTGTCCTTTGCCTGGTGGTCCCCTTTAAACTTACCAGCATGGTTACATACTTTGTTAGTACATGTCCAATGTAAGTCTTCCCAGGGTTTTCTGAATTCTAATATCAAGTTGTACACATCGTGTATTGCATGATATACTTCAAGCAATTCATGTTACCCTTGATCCATATGCATCATTTGACATCTGACTTTGATTTATTGTTCTGCTAAGCACTTGCTTCCCAATCTGTTTTGTCCAAATTGCATAATATAAGGAAGTGTACATGATCAAAAAAGTGTGAAATACTTTGGTAGAAGAATTTGTGGATAATTGACAAAGCAGTGTTACTAGTGTAATTCCGTTACCATGTTCATTAGATAGCTTTCTAGTATAAATAGAGAAATATGTGACCATTGATTTGAGCCAGGACTGCAGAGTTTGATAACAAGGACTATGTAAACGAAGACTGACTTGAATTTCGCAAATACAAATAGTTATTTTTTTAGAAATTTCACACTGCGTTACCAAATTAACAAATTAAGCAGGCGTATTCATATATTACTTCATAATTTGGCATAAAAGTATCTTGCATTTTGGTTTTTATAAATGTTTGAACATAAAAATAACATTTTAAAGAGATTTTAGCTTATCTGGTATTCAAAAAATTAAACTTTTTAAGGTAAATTTCAGAAGGCGTAATTCCGTTACCATTTATGTAATTCCGTTACCGCTGCCTTTTTTGGAAACATGGTCAGTTACGACCAAACAAGATGAACATAAAGGAAAAAATTAATGTTATCATGAAGTTGACACCCATAGCAATGAATTTTAAAATAAATCTACACAAAATGTCTTTTAAATTTCAGAGGAATTCATGTGAAAGTTGAAGGTGGGAAAAAAGGCCCATTCTCTGCCGTAATTCCGTTACCGACGTATCATACGTGCTAGCACTTTCATCATGTATGAAATTTCCATATTTTTGTTTCTATATGACAGCAGGTATATCTCCAGAAATTATTAAAGTGTTGATAAGCCTTTAGGTCATAGGACTAATCCATATTATGAAAAAGAATGAGCAAAATTTCTCTGAATTGTAATTCCGTTACCACGGAATTGCCCATTTATGGATATTTCAGCCGTTTCTGAACCGATTTTGATCAAACAAAGATGATTTTATTGTTTAAATATTATGCTCTTTCAAATTTTACACTCAGTTTTTCATTACCTCACAAACCAATTAAGTAGTCTAGCGCCCTCTCTACCAAAACTCAACTTTCCCTTTAAATTTATGAAAAAACACTATTTCCCATAGGATTTGTACATAAATCACAAAATCATGCAATTTCGGTAATGACTTCCAGTTCGAAAAAGTCATGTGACTTTGTGACCGTATACTTGTTCGTCATAAATTTGGTCTTAAAAGTTGCGGAAGACTTTAAAGGAAATACTTATACAGTTGCGGGCTAATATCTTTATGCATTGCGAAATTATCGCATATTTGCCAATTGGCCAAAATTTTTAAAAACCCATTGCTTTACTGTACAAATTGTCCCACGCGTTACAAAATGTCCCACGCGTGACAAAATCTAATTGTAATAAGCCTGAGTCATGTCGGATATATTCGGAACCGGGTCCCGATAAGCGTTTACCGGTCGGGAACCGGTATCCCGATAAATTTTTACCGTCGAAACTCGGACGGGTAAAATCACACAATCGTGCAAGCATCGGCAAAAATGCACTGTTTGGGGCTTATATTGCTCTTTTTATATATGCAAATAACATAACAAATACTGAGGCTTTTATGAATTTTCATATCAATCTTTACGGGAAAATAGTTACAGACTATCCAGAATGAACTCAGTTTTGCAAGAAAAGTATTTTTTCCGAAGTAAATTGGACCTAGAAATTGATCGGTTGTAGCTAGCTAGCAGCAAGTTTTCGAGCCGCTGTTTCATGCATATCGCTCGTATAATTTGCGTGCAGGTTACGGGTCTTTTTTTCTTACGCGAGATCCTTCCGCGACGGAGCTACATAATTCATCCGCCATACGTTATACATGTTGCCGTTTTTTATCGATATTTTGCGTAATTGTTTTCATTGTTTTGGGGCTCATTTTTGTTTCTGTTCAGCTATCAAACGCCATGAAATCCTGTAAGTAGAATATCAAAACATTTTAAAATGTTGCAAATTACCAAAATACGTATTTTGAGCCACTTTTGAATGCACTGGCTCATCAGCTGGATCATACGAAGATCCATCAGACAACTCCCCTGGAGTATCGGACTAACTTTGTCTGCACATCCGCCAATAATATCGTTCAAATGACTAGCAATTTTGCGCTTCCTGTTCAATTTCTGACTGTCAAACGAAGTAACGAACCAAGAATTTCTCGAAAATAACCACTCTTTAAAGTAAATGATATCAATTGCCCCGTTTTTACTTGAATTCTGCTACATTAAGTGATAATCTTAATTTCTTTTTTCTTTTTTTTTTCGGGGCACCGTTACCGATATAACGAAACCGGGTCCCGATTGAAACGGTCGGTAACCGGTGTGATCGACCGAACCGACTTAGCCTTAAATTGTAGAATTATGCTAAAATGGTAAATGTCATTAACTTTTGTTGCTATGTTATTGATGTCCCCCAAGGTAAATTAGAACTTTGTAGAGTTTCAAAAAAATAAACCTCTCAATTAAAGGCCAAGTTGAGTTTTGGTAATTTCCAAAGTGTCCCCCCAACATCGATTGTAACGGATTTGGTTGATTTCAATTCCATATGAAAGATCATCGAAAAAAACATGGGAAATAATAATAATTTCCATTCAAATGCTCTAATTGTTGTGAAATTTGCTTTCAAAATATCATATAAAAGTGGTTGACGCCCGGGTATCACTTTTTAGAACCGCTAGTGCGAGGCACTAGCGTTCTATGTTCTCCTAATAAAAGACTGAAACCAAATATTTGTGTGCACGCTAATTGTGCTTAAAACTATACATATGATACGGTACTTACCAGCAATTTACTCTCCAATATGTGATCCAACTACCGGGTGGATTAAGATTATGATTTTTCCTTCCATTCCGCAAAAAAATCAGTGATATGCGCCTCATGGACCAGTCTCGCTGTGTGTTAGCGCGACTGTGAACGAAAGGCGAACGAATGCGAATGGGGCTTGCGAGTTGCGTCAACGGCAGGGTTGGAGTCATACTTCTATGGTTGCGATACATAATATACACGTACTACTGTATAGTATTACCGCACACAGTGACTGCACTACAGTCCCGTATTACCACACACTGCACTATACAGTCCCGTATTAGGACCTACAACGCTAGTGCTTCGCGCCGAGTTAATTTGACACTTCGAGTTGTAACGGCTCTTTTTGAATGATAACAGGGGTTTTACTTTGTCGTTTGTAATTGTGTATACTTTTCGAGCATGGTGAAGTTATAACTATTAGTTTGTATCGTAATCGTGCAGGTTTTGGTTACTAAAGTTAAGTTTGACCAATACTCAACTATCCCTTTAACGAGATATCAAAACAATAACATGTGAAAATGTAACGCGTGGGACATGCTGATTTTGGAACGCGTCTAATTTGCATATTAAATGAGATAACAAGCTGAAAATCATAATCCAACTATCCAAAGTATTTTAAATATGATTAGATTTGTCTTTAATTCAGATGTCCCACGCGTGACGCTCATTTAAATAGCATGCAAATATATTTGATTGTTACTTCTTACTGGAGACACGTTATAAATTTGAGTTTTCTAATTATTAAAATTTAATATCTTAGCTTTAAAATGACATCAAGTTTCACTTGATTGGGTGAAGATGAAAATTCACCCCCTTGGGAACAAATACCTTGGACTTGCCCTAAATACAAAAAAGCTACATCACTTTGGTGATCCCTCACATATATCCCCAAGTTGATTTCTATCCTTCGGGTTTATGTCAGGTTTATAAATAGCTTCTGACCACACGAGCAATGAAAATTAAGGGGTTTGAATCCGGGTTTGAATCCTGTTGGAATCCCATTTTCTTTGACTTTTCTCTTTTTCATTCATAAATACATGTCTCATTCATTGATACAACAAACGTTCTCCTCAACTAGAGTCTAGACTGCATGTTAGCCTGATTTATAATGCATGTAATTTTTCATATAGGAAATGGCATTTATTCTCATGACCAACCGCTCTGCATGCACACTGTTGACACTGCACCGACACTCACCCTACAAGTCAAGGGGTTAACTGCATATGCTGCAGTAACGACTCACACTCGGTCACAGGCACAGCTGGCACGGGCCCTCGCGCTTCCCCAGCCGGTCGTGCTCGCCGCGCGCGGCCGCAGTCGCTAGCTAGCAAATTTGTCAGCTGTGCCGACTGATGACTGTTCAGACCAATCGAAATAATGTACTTTATTAAAATAATACTTACAAACTGTTCAATCCAATTACATGTGCGCGGTGCATGCTCGGCGGCAATTATAAGAAACAGAGCAGACGCGGGTTCACGAATTTATTGATTTTTTCCTCATTTTCCTGAGCTGCGCTTGCGTTGTTATTGTCTTGATACGGTACTCGGTCAGCTGATCAATAAAAATCTGTCATGTGACTCACCTCAAGCAGCCAGTACCAGTGCATGCATGCAGTGCAGCCACAGTGAGTGCATATGCAGCTCACTGAGAGGTCAGTGGTGCAGCCAGGGGGGGTAAACTCAGCCGCCATGGCGGTTAGGTATGCATGCGATTAGAAGCAGTTTAGCTACGTCACAAAACGTCACCAAAAGTATGACAGGCTGTGTATTTCGAAATTGATCTGGAATTAAATAATAAAATACATCACATTGAGCGGTGAAATATTCACCACTTCTTTATCTAACGTAATCAATTTGTGTTGCCCTTTTCTACCCAATTAATAAGACCACCTTTTAAGTTACATTTTGTGTTAAATATTGTTTATGATTGCTCAATATTTGCAGAAGAGTCGCTCTTCATACACGGATCACTGTCTCAGCCAAGGGCAAAAATTGTTTACAAATTCATCGCGCGCAAAATCACAAATGTACGCGCTATGACATCTTTGCCATAGAAAATGTACAGTGTGAGTGCGCTTGGTAAAGTGCGCGCCTTACGCACATTCCTATTGTTTTGTCATATTACCTCCCCACAATGCAGTTTTGAGACGAACTTCCTCCGTTCAATACTGCTCGTAAACAAGACCGTCAGCCCGCCATTGTTTTATGTACAAAGTGTATGGGGTACGGTACCTACGGGCAATACAGTTTACCTTCTAGTTCTACAACGGCAGTGTTGGAGTCATACTTCTATGGGTGCAGCTAGCTCACGAGCGAGGCCATCATACGTCAATGCGTGTAAACAAAACCGTCAAAATTTGTTCATTTCGTGACCAAACTCGCAGAACGGGTTCTTTTTGACATAATTTTGTAGAAATTGTAATTTGATAACCATGTCAACAACTCATTAAGCTTAAAATGTGCATATTTGTTTCAAAAGGTGAACAAAATTTGATCAAATTTACAAGAAGCTCTGGAAAAATATCCAATCTCAACGCATCTTTCATTAGATTATAACGTAGCCTCGTATGTCAGAGCCAATCAGATCGTTTGTTTCATATCGATGAAACGAAATGTGATGAATGAAACATGGGCGTCTATCATCGGGGGGGGGGGGGGGGGGGGGGGGCTCCCCCCCCCCCCTCTCCCCTATTTTTTCTGGGTATAATTATCCCCCGGCCCGATATTTGGGGTTCCAAAATATTGCACCCTCTTGTTCATTATGTTAAAGGGATACTAGTTTTGGTATAGACTATTAGTATGTAATGTAATGGTGCAGGTTTTGGTTACTAAAATTCAGTTTGACCAAAACTGTACTCTCTTTACCAGAACTCAACTATCCCTTTAATGACAGAATAAATTGATCGAAATCAGAAATGGCTGAAATATCCATAAACATAACCATTTTAAATATTTGTGGGGCCCCACAATTATTAGATAATGTTTTAACGGCTTTTAAAAAAAATGGAAACTGTATGAGTCCTTTTGAGCATGGTGGAATTATAACTATTAGTTTCTGATGTAAATGTGCATGTTTTGGTTATTAAAATTAAGTTTGACCAAAACTGTATATAGGCCTATATTACTCTTACGATAACTGAACTTGAGAGCCGTGATGAACTGCCAAATTCCAAAATTATCCGAGGGGGATGGAGGGACATATTCCCCCATATGAAATTAAATGAAATGAGATTGAAATGAAATGAAATTTGTTTATTGTCAATCATAAGAATTTGTTAAATATTTACAATTTACAATAAATATAGTTAGTACAGATTAATATAGAGGAATTGACAAAAGGGGCAACTATACAAGATACACTTGAGTATTGGTACTTCCCGAAATGCCCCTTGAAACTACATTTGTTGGTTTTAAAGGCAATGGTCATGAGTGTTGGTCAAACTTAACTTTAGTAACCAAAACCTGCACGATTACGGTACAAACTAATAGTTATAACTTCACCATGCTCGAAAAGTATACACAATTACAAACGACGAGGTAAAACCCCTGACATTATCATTAAAAAAAGAGCCGTTACAACTCGAAGTGTCAAATTAACTCTAGAGTTAGCCAGCGCGAAGCACTAGCGTTCTAGGTCCTATATAATACGGGACTGTAAGTGCAGTGCGCGGTAATAGTACGTGTAGTATGTATCGCAACTCGCAAGCCCCATTCGTTCGCCTTTCGTTCAGAGTCGCGCTAACACACGGAGAGAAGTCCATGAGGCGCATATATCACTGATTGTTTGCAAAATGGAGGGAAAAATCATAATCTTAATCCACCCGATAGTTGGATCACATATCGGAGAGTGAATTGCTGGTAAGTGCCGTATCATATGTATAGTTTTAAGCACAATTAGCGTGCACAAAAATATTTGGTTTCAGTTCTTTATTATAAAGACCTAGAACGCTAGTGCCTCGCACTAGCGTTCTCTAAAAAGTGATACCCGGGCGTCAACCACTTTTATATGAGATTTTGAAAGCCAATTCCACAACAATTAGAGCATTTGAATGGGAATTATTATTATTTCCCATGTTTTTTTCGATGATCTTTCATATGGAATTGAAATCAGCCAAATCCGTTACAATTTATGTCGGGGGGGCACTTTGGAAATTACCAACACTTACCATTGCCATTTGAAAGTTCCTTGAATAAAACATGTAAAATGAGAATCGTTCCCTTTCAAATGCTCTCATAGTTTAAAAATTTGATTTCAAGATATTTTATTCATAAGTCTACAGGCCGGGGACATTTTGACTTTTCAGAAAAATACAAAAAATGCTTATAGACTACTTTGAAAAAAAAATCTAAATAGGTTTTTAAATAGTTGTTGATATCTCTATTGGATCATGCACAATTTTGTATGAAAAAATGGCTAAAACCAATGAGTTTTAGAGAGCGCCCTCTTGAGTTGTAACGGCTCTTTAAACAAAAATGATAACAGGGTTTTTACTTAGTCGTTTGTAATTGTGTATACATTTCGAGCATGGTGGAGTTATAACTATTAGTTTGTACCGTAATGATGAATGCAGGTTTTGGTTACTAAAGTTAAGTTTGACCAATACTCAACTATCCCTTTAATATATTGCACAAACAAAAAATAAAATTTCCGCTGAATTAACTTACTTACTCAATACCATACGTACACACATTTTTATTGGTGTATTTATAGATCATAAAATTAAGTTGGGATGCGCATATTATAGTTATAATTTATATATCTTTAAAGATTTCGAGAATAGTTGGAGTAATTTGAAGTATATTTTAATTGCCTTTGAGAATTTTAGTGAAATTATATAATAGTATGGTTTTATATTGTATGGGGCAATTGGTCATTTTATTTATTGAATAGACTGTATTTATTACAGAAAAGGGCAGTTCTTACAATCACCAAATCACATTATTTAGCACACACACATAATTTATTTTTCAAAGTAAAAATATTTAATATATGTGATATAAATAAATTGCAGATTACATGTTTTATGTATTCATATTTTAAAAAGTTATTACGTCCACTTTTTAATGGATATTTTAGATATATATGTTCAAAACAAGAAATTCACCTAAAATATATATTCCGTTTTTCAAATATATCTAGATAAATAAGTAGTTATCAAGGTGCGATCGAGAGTGTGGAATGATTTGCCCGATGAATTAAAACAATGTCCCACTCTATATGTCATTTTAAAAGGAAGTTTAAATGTTATCTTAATAATTAGTAATAATTCCTTACAATAGAGATCATGTTAATTTTACATGTGTTATGTGTTTTTTGTCCTAATATATAGATCAATGTATATTTTGATATTCATAATTATACTAATTTCAATAAGTTGTAGTTAAAAAGAAAGAAAAAGAACGGCCTTGACAGGCCAATGCTTGGCCTTTGCCTTTCCCTCACATCCACTACACCTACCGTATTATGTCTATAATCTCATTTTCTTGTACTTATGTGTGTATATATTTTGAATTGTCATGTTTGTTATCCTCTTGAATATTGTTTTTTTGCTTTGTAGATGTGAAATAAACTGAACTGAAAATTATACTTGTATCTATATCACAACCTAAAATAAATGATTTGTTATTAATTATTATTGTTCTAATCATTGTACTTACTGCAAAGGTATTATTGGTATGGATTGGCTTTTCCGTTTAATATTTTCTCAGAAAGATTTTGGTTATGCCACTGTGTATACGGTGTATATGACGCAACATTATTTATTTAAAGGAAGAAAAGAAAGGGGAGAATTGGGACGGGAAAAGTGTTCAACAGACCCCGAAAATGATGATACTTGTAAATCATTACATGTAGCAGACTAATGATTATGCACGGACGACGGTAAATGCATTGGCCCGAATTCTCATCAGTGGCTCAACTTGAGCTCGGCCTAAAAAGACAAAGACTACCGGTAACACTTTGCAACACCCAGACCTTTGACATTCAGTCATATAACACGTATAACAGGTCACCTGCAATACAGTGTCCAGGATGATCCAGGACGCAATTCGGCTGATGACCGACAAAGGGCCCATTGTCCTAATGCCAATAATCAGAACTCAAGGGATTGACTGGATAATGGAAGAAAACCATTATAATATCTCAGGGGACCATAGCAACGAGACAATAGGTCTGCTGGTGCAAAGTGGGTTAACTGGTTACCGGTAGTCGTTGTTTGTATAGGCCAGGCTCAAGTTGAGCCACTGATGAGAATTCGGGCCAATGGCCCGAATTCTCAACTTGTGGCTAAACTTGTGCCTGGCCTAAAAGACAACGACTACCGGTAACACTTTGCACCAGCAGACTTATTGTCTCGTAACTATGGTCCCCGGAGATATCTAATGGTTTTCTTTCATCATCAAGTCAATCCCTTGGGAGCTGTTTATAAGCATTAGGACAATGGGCCCTTTTAAATTTCAATTCTTAACAGTAAACAGTGAAACAGGTCACCAACAATACAGTGTCCAGGATGATCCAGGACGCAATTGATGGCAGACTTTACTATAACTTAATTTCAAAGGGCCCATTGTCCTGATGCTCAAGGGGCGTAGACAACGGGGGGGATGAGGGGGATGCATCCCCCCGCACCT
>JBAMJV010002541.1:0-131396 GCA_037951105.1 Echinarachnius parma
ACTAAATACAATATTTATGTGGGAGTGGTGCATATTTATTAGTGCGTCAATTATTTGCTTTCTTTGTGAAAAATATATCAAATCATAAAACGCTTTCCCAGATGCAGTTAATCTTAAGCCCGAATTTCCTATCTAGGTATGCACCAGATTGCACAATTTCAAATTCATAAATGCAAAATATTTCTTACCGTGGGAGGGGGATACCCCCTCCCAAACCCTCCCCCTCCCTCCTTCCCTGCCCCAGCCCTCAGGCGCTTCGCTCCATCGGGACTCATTATTGGCAGTGTGTTGTTGGATCATACATAATGTTGCATAATTATGGTTTATGTTGTGTTGTGTGTGTGTGTTTTGGGGTACATATTTATTAGTGTGTCAATTATTTGTTTTCTACGTGAAAAATATATTAAAACTTTCTGGTCGATCAAATCATATCACGCTTTCCCAAATACAGCCGAATTTCCTATCTAGGTATGCATCAGATTGCACAATTTCAAGTCCAAAAATGCAAAAACTCCCTACCGTGGGAGGGGGGACACCCCCCTCCCACACCCTCCCCCCGCTCAGTCGCTTCGCTCCCTCGCAATGTCTCACTCTCACCTCTGGCTCAAACTTGGCAACCCAGAGTGTGGTTGGGCATGAGCCCCTATACACACCAAAATTGTGAGCCCCCTTGGGGTTTTGCGCCCCCCCCCCCCCCCAATCCAAAACTGCTTCCGGCGCGCCTGCCTCTGACCTAATAAAACAAATATGCAATTTAGCTGATTATCTGTATAATGCTAATTCTACAACAAATGTTCAATGTTGCCAAGGTAACATTGCTAAATTATCTAAAGAAACCTTTAAGCACATGAGAAAAAACAAACAAATATTGGACTGTCTACAACTATTATCGCCTACAGGAATAATTCATCATCGATTATAAACGATAGTATCAAAGTGGAAATAACCCAATGATGCCAGGGTGGTAATATTGCTAGATTTCCTAAAGAATCCCTTTAGAACATGAGTAAAAACAAACAAACAAATATTGGACTTATGAACGTCTACAACATAATAGGATCGCCTACAGGAATAATTCATGATCGATTATAAACGATCGTATCAAAGTGGAAATAACCCAATGATCCCAAGGTGGTAATATTTCTAAATTTTCTAAAGAAACCTTTTAGAACATGAATACCAAAAGAAAATACAGTAGGACTTATTATTAACGTCTTCAGGTATAATGGATACAGGATTCATTCATGATCGATTATAAACAATCGCATTAGAGTGCAAAGTAAAATTCCAATTTTTATAACTATTTACATTGAAAACATTGTTATTAGGATCTTGTTTTTGCAGATATTAAAACTAATATAAATACCAACCTGTTTTTAATATTTTCAACATGATTTGCAAATTAATTATTTAGGCATCAACTCTTTGAAATACTAAACAGTCTATACTAACCATTTAAATCTCACATACTAAGAAGCGGGATATATATACGGAACATATACGACAACTGATCAGTAAGGTGTTAGACGTAGGTTATAGGATAGGTTTAGGATTTAGGAATAGGATAGGATTATGTGTTACATGTTATAAAAGTGTTGACTGTGGAATATACTACAAGACATAACCATCTCAATTTTTTAATTATTAATAATGTAAAAATCGCTTCAAAATATGACGTCAATACGACGTCTTTTCGTCATAAAAAGACGTCGTTAGCACGTCAAAATATGACGTCTATATGTCGTGAAACGCGGGTGCAAAATCTTCATTTTTTGACGTGAATTTATGACGTCCTTAACCCGTTGAGGACGAATTGATTTTGGTATGACACGCATTCTCCATAGACTCAAGCCCGATTATTTTCGCGACCAGTCTTCAACGGGTTAAGACGACGTACACGACTTGAAAATCACGTCAAATCAATACGTAAAAATCACGTCTTATATTGACCAATAAGACGTCTTTATGTCGTCTTAATAACGTAATTAATGGTACAAACTGACGACTTAAAGACGTCATAAAGACGCCTTTTCGGAAAAAAATACGTCAATATCACGTCAAAATATGACGTCGATATCACGGTAAACGCGGGTGCAAAATCTTCACTTTTTGACGTTAATTTACGACGTCTTAAAGACGACGTACACAAGGTGAAAATCACGTCAAATCCAGACGTAAAAATCACGTCTTATTTTGACCAATACGACGTCTTTATGTCGTCTTAATAACGTAATTAATGGTACAAATTGACGACTTAAAGACGTCATAAAGACGCCTTTTCGGACAAAAATACGTCAATATCACGTCAAAATATGACGTCGATATCACGGTAAACGCGGGTGCAAAATCTTCACTTTTTGACGTTAATTTAAGACGTCGTTAAGACGACGTACCCGACGTAAAATGACGTAAATTTGACGTAATTTTTACCAGTGTCTGCTATCAGGGACAGCACAGCCAATACGAAAAGCAACACACAACCAAAAAAAAAAACACCTCAAAATACGGAAAAATTAATAAACCTGACAAAGCGAGGACTGGTCTAAAGTAATCAGTGCATCAAAAAGATACAACCTATGAAAAATCAAGGACCACGAAGGTCAAAAACACCCACAAAAAAGAACAAATCCGGAGCCTAAAAAATACACGACCTACCTCAAAAGAAGAAGAAGAAGAAGAAGAAGAAGAAGAAGAAGAAGAAGAAGAAGAAGAAGAAGAAGAAGACATCCTGACAGTTCTACGCTGCTCGTAATCAGTCACATTAACCACAACATTTCAAGCATCGAGATATATCAGTATCGGTGCTCTCAGAGCAGATTTGCTTGTATTTGTATTCGTTGAGCACCGGTCTAGCAATCCGGAGGTCTCGGGTCGATTCCCGGCGAGGCCTATTTTCTTTGCTCATTTTCCATCATTTAATGTAAAGAGATGACAACAAAAGTGAAGCAACGTGGTACTCGTTAAAGAACTTAAAAGAAGACTTTATTGACGAATTTAAACAATATATGGTGTTCTGTATACTCCAAAAGTTGATCTCCACCAATAATTCAAATGTATAACCTTTAATAAAGTCTGCATTTGTTTTTCAAAAGTACATGCTTATTTTGTGTTTACATTATGCTAATGAACTCATCTGCTCGGATGTCGTAACTTCATTGAAACCAAACTATCATTGTGTGCTCGCATTACGTTCGGGCATGACCTTTAATGTACTCTGTTGTTCGCGCACAATTACCCTTTGTGAACTATGTCTCATCGTAATTTTCTGGGTGCAAATATGCATGTGTTCGTATTATATCCATATTCTAGAATTTCCTTAATGTATCCTCGTCATTTAAGCTCTGAACATGATTCTGATATGATAAAAAATGTAGTCCCTATATTTACTCTCACTTTATTACACAGGCATTATTATAGTAGATAAGCAGTATTCTTGCATCATTCAACATATGAAGAGCTTTCAACCAAAAGGCGCTAAATACACCTTTTCAACTTCCGAGGAAAACAGGTTTATTTGTCCCACTTTGTACACGTGCCTATGGGAATACGAAAATTGAATTTCTATATTATATTCTGATTTTAAAGTGAGTTATTTGTCGTAAAATGTGGATTCCTAGATAGCTACGTCGATTATACATGTAGATCTGTCGTTAACTCAATTTTTATGGAAAGTGGATTTAGCGCCTTTTGGAAGTGAGCTATAGTTTTACCAGCGATAAAGGGGTTAACACAGGGACATAGTTAACATTGACATATGGACACGTTAAAAGGAGTCTTCTTCCGAGTCTTCGACCCGTTGAATCAATATGCCTTACATAGTATGCCTTGCACCGAGGACCTAATCTAATCATATCACAGAGCTGCGGAGAAAACCGACACAGAAATATATGATTAACCCATAGTCTGCAGGAAGCTGCTGTTCCATGCATTACATATATAGGAACGATGGTATCTAGGTCTTGGAGGCAACGGGTTATGTAACCTTCCTCACTGTTGAAAGGACTGATGTATATAACACATGTATAACGATGTATAATAACTTTTTAAAAAATTCACTTATACGTACAGATGTATGTCGATGAGTAATTTGTATCATACTACGATGATACATCTCGACTATAATAATTCACAACAAAAACTGACAACTTTTTCATTAATGGCATAGTTATGCAACGCTTTACAGTCACGAACAGTGCATGTCTGAGTAGAACCTATCGTTTGATGATTTTCATTGATTTATAAATTAAGACGTTGACAATTATTAACTCATACATCGGATATATACACACCTACAATCGATCGCGCTGAACTACAAGCGCACAAGTTTACCAATCCATGCGGAGTATTTGGAACGTCCGTGATGTCTCGGGTACTACAGATTAGGCAGTGGCGTAGCGTGGTCGGACTGATTGGGGGGGGGGGGGGGGGGGGGGCACGAACATTATTGGGGGGGCACACCTTATGTATTTCTTTGTTTTTTCAAAAAATGTCCCCTTATGTTTTCTATTGTTTTTTCGAAATTATTGGGGGGGGGGGGGGCACGTGCCCCCCCCGTGCCCCCCCCGTAGCTACGCCACTGAGATTAGGTATTTCAACCACATCCACCAAGTGCACGGTTTGAACGGTTCTGGTTAGTACAATTGTGACCCTCAAATCGAGGCCGGTCTCAAACTAACCAAACAGATCATGTTTGAGTTCGCAACTGTTGTCACCGCATCCACGCTCCTCATCATCTCGTGTCATCGTCCGTTTCGTGAGCAGCGCCACATCTTCCCCTTCAACATCGTCCTCGCCGATTTTATCAGCGTCGTCGAGATCGATACAGTATATACGAGGCGGTCCTCCACCTGGCGCCAGACACGGTGAGATTTTAAAACAAATTTTTAAAGGGATAGTTAAGTTTTTGTATAGAGGGAGCTTCAATTTTTTTGTGAGGTACTGAAAACGGAGTGTCAAATTTGAAAGAGCACACACTTTTAATGACATAATAAATTTTATTTGAGCAAAATCGGTTACCATATTATAAGGGACGAGTTGTGCGTTTAGATGCTCTTTGTTAGACCTGTTTCCCTATTTCAGCGGATCTCGAATTATGTCTGATTATATATATACGAATATACATTTATCGCATACATTTGGTCTTCGCACCAAGAATTGTGATATAATATGATGTTGGCTTACCATTACATAAGTCACTGCTGATGTTGGAGAGGATAACGATAGTTAGATGGTAGGAACTCCATAAAAAGCAAGTTTTCGGATATTAGAGTACTTCCAAATTTACCTTGCTTCGGGATTCTGATCGTTTCAGATTCCTAGCACTGTTGACAGTTCCCAAAGGTCCCCTAAAGGTGTCGCAAAACTTTTGCCTTGTTACTGTTAATGAAATCGATTGAAGAGATTTGAAAGGCTTTTGTTTGAATATTGACACCAAAAAGAGTCTTTCCGATCAAGAGATAACTGGTGTTAAAATGATGCAAAGGCTCGCATTGTAACAACACGTATTAATGATCAAACACTTCATCAGTAGACGAATACTTGGAGATTTTGTACAGCCTCTATTATAGAATGGGTTGATAAATCCCTGCAATCTGATTGGTTGAGAGCCAAATTTGTGCAGACAATTAATTGTACTGGATGCATGAAAAGTCATGCGTCCGGTAAAAAAATCATGCGTCCGGTAAAAATTTCATGCGTCCGGTAAAAATTTCATGCGTCCGGTAAACAATTTCATGCGTCCGGTAAAAAAATCATGCGTCCGGTAAACAATTTCATGCGTCCGGTAAAAAATGTCATGCGTCCGGTAAAATTATTTCATGCATCCGGTAATTTTTCTAATTTTTAATTTTTTGACTTTTTTGGGGGCGTAACAATGCCCATTCTATAAAACAGATGATGCGCAAGTTTATTTCGTGGGTCGGTGGAATTGTTTGCACGCGGTAACTATGGAAACTAGTCTAAACCCACTCGGCTTCGCCTCGTGGGTTTAACAGTTCCATAGTTACCTTGTGCAAACAATTCCTACCGACCCACTCATACCTGCGCATCATTTGTATATTGTCACATGAATAAATTATCCTTTAGTACTTTTTAAAAGTGATATTACAAAAAGGTCCAGCCTTTCTAAGTACAAATTTACACTTGACCCTATCCAGGATATATGCAAATAAGCTTTTAAACGTTAATAAGTTGGCGCTTTCAGAAATAGCAACATAAATGTTTAGATTCAGTATAGCATGTTTCCTAAAATGTAAGGAGTTGCAAATCTCCATAACATTTGAACGACATAAATTTATGGAATATTGTTAACAAATAACCCATCAAAATAAGGTTTCTACAAGGCTGCCAAGCTGTAAATTGTCTTATCTCTGTAAAGTACAAACAATGTCTTTAGTGCTCTTCTTTTTTTAAACCGATAATATGTTTGAAATTTTTTGTTTGCGCCTCCATGGAAAGATATAGTGGTGCTGGACCGATTATATTCCATGAACTAGTTTTGGAAAAGCAGAGAATTTTTTCCGCCAAGTTATCGTCGTTTGTAGGCGAAACGTCAAGGCAAATTCGGGCAGTTGCACGTGTTAAATTGTGCATAGCTGTATCACGCACGTTGGGAGCGACCGCACGCATAGACTGTTGCAGTTTCGGAGTGGAGTCGAAAACGTAAACAAACATGGCGGCGCCCAGTGGATACATCGGAAGGCTCGGTTCTTTCGACAGAGATCGCGAACCGTTTTCATCGTACATTGAGCGAATGGAGATGTTTTTCATCGCAAATAACATTGTTGAAACCGATGAGGATGACAACGAAACGAAAGGAAGAAAGAAAGCAATTCTACTGACTGAAATCGGGACTGATGTTTACCTCGCACTTGCGAATTTGCTTGCGCCCAGGAAAGCGAGGGACGCGACGTTCGACGATATTATTCGGATTCTGCAGTCACATTTTGATCCGAAACCGTTGGAGATTGCGGAGAGCTACAAATTTGGGACCAGGAAGCAGCGACAAGGTGAGAGTATCAGTGATTTCATTATTGCTCTCAAGAACTTATCCACACACTGTAATTTTGCGGAGTTTTTGGATCGTGCTCTGCGAGATAGATTCGTGTGTGGGTTGCAAGATGAACGAATCCAAAATAGACTGTTGAATGTGACTTCTTTGGATTTTGAAACGGCCTGCAGGACTGCTCATTCGGTGGAGATGGCAGCCAAGAATGCTCGCGAGTTGCATCGATCGCAGGAGTCTGCGTCTGCGGCCAGTGTTCACAGCCAGAAGAGTTATACTCCACATAAACAGAAGTCAAAGTTCAAGGACAAAGCAAAACAGTTCGAGCACAATCCTCAGCATGCTCAGCAGGGGAAGAATCGGAACTGCTACAGATGCCAGGGGTCAGGACATGTGCCGAAAGATTGTCCATTTCGGTCTGCGCAGTGTTACAACTGTAACATGAAGGGACACATTGCAGCAGCGTGCAGAAATAAGTCTGGTGGTGGCAGAGGGAAAATTCATAACCTACGACAAGATGGTGATGATTCGTCTATGTCCATGTATTGTGTTCACTCCACTGACAGGACTGATGCAAACTTTGAGACAGAAGTGCTGGTTCACGACAAACGTATTACGATGATGATAGACACGGCTGCAGATTGCACGTCTGTCATCGGGAGAGATACGTATGATGAGAACTTTCGCTCAATTCCCCTTCGTCCGTGCAGAGTTGGACTGCGGACGTATTCTGGAGAGGCCTTGGATATTTGCGGCCAATTTGAACCGAGCGTCACGCACAAAGGAAAGGTGTACCGTCTACCGGTCATAGTGGCTGCATACAAGAATAAACCATCGCTAATGGGGAAGAACTGGCTTGCCAGGATACGGTTAGACTGGAGCAAAGTATTTCATGCCAAGCTGGATGTGCATTCGAGACTGGATGAACTGCTGCACAAGCATAGCGACATGTTTGAAGACAGTTACGAGGGCATAGCAGGAGTGAAAGCGCACGTCAGAATCAAGGACGGAGCGACGCCTGTGTACTGCCGGCCGAGGCCGGTGCCATACGCGCTCAAGGAGCAGGTTTAAGCAGAGCTGCGGAATCTTGAGAAAAACAAGGTGCTGGTGCGGACTGACTTCAGTGAGTGGGCAACTCCGTTAGTAGTGGTGCCCAAAACAGATGGAACTGTTAGGCTGTGTGGAGATTACAAGACTACAGTGAATAGGGTGGTCGACGATGAACAGTATCCTCTCCCGACATCGCAGGATTTGTATGCGGAGCTTGGGGGTACAAAGTTTTCTCGAAGCTTGATCTCTCACACGCGTACGCCCAGTTGAATTTGGATAGCGAAAGTCAACAGTACCTGACGGTCAATACGCACATGGGGTTGTATTCATACACAAAATTGCCCTATGGTATCAAGTCATCGCCTAAGATTTTCCAGGCGACAATGGACAGAATTCTGAAGGGGATTCCCCACTGCCTGTGCAACCAAGATGATGTTCTAGTGGCGACGACAACCGAGGAGGAAAATTTGGAAGTGTTGAGCAAGGTGCTGCAACGGCTGAGTGACTACAACGTTAAGCTGAAGCGAGCCAAGTGCGCGTTCGTCAAATCAGAAGTCGTTTACCTGGGGTTGCGGGTGACAAGCGAGGGGCTCCAGCCTCTTGTATCAAAAATAGAGCCCATCATCAAGGCCCCGGCACCGAAGAATGTGGGTGAGCTGCGTTCATTTCTTGGGATGGTCCAGTTCTATTCGCGGTTTTTGCCCGATCTAGCAACGGTGCTAGCACCTCTCCACATGCTTTTGCAAAAGGAGGCAGAGTGGCAATGGTCAAAGGTGCAGCAGGAAGCGTACGCGAAGTGTAAGAAAATGTTAACCAGTGATGCACTGTTAGTCCACTACGATAACAAGCGCAAGTTGAAGTTAGCATGTGACGCATCAAGTATAGGTGTAGGAGCGGTGATCAATCATGTGATGGAGAATGGGGAAGAGAAGCCCAAAGCGTTCGCATCGCGTACCCTGACGAAAAGCGAGCGAAATTACGCGCAGATTGAGAAGGAAGCGTTGGCGATTATCTTCGGGATTAAAAAGTTTCATCAGTTCCTTCTTGGCAGAAACTTCACGCTGATTACCAATCACAAGCCGCTTCTTCAGATACTGGGTCCGAAGACGGCGATTCCTACCATGGCAGCATCGCGAATGCAGAGATGGGCAATCCTACTTTCGCAGTATGACTACACAATCGAGTATCTCAGTTCGAAGGAGAACGCGGTAGCTGATGCGTTATCGCGTTTACCACATGAAGAGTCGGATGAAGGCACAGAGGGTGCCATCTTTGTAACTGATGTAGTAGACGATAGTTTCCCAGTAACCGCAGCAGAGATTGCTGCAGAAACCATACCACAATAGGAGATTTGAATTGTCATGTGATCAGGGTTGTATCAAATGGGGACATAGAGTGATTATCCCCAAATCGTTGCAACAGAGACTGTTGAGTGAATTACACTCTGAACACTCAGGTATTGTAGCTATGAAGTCAGTAGCAAGGGGTTTCATATTTTGGCCAGGGCTAGACAAAGACATTGAGTTCATTTCAGGTTCATGTTCGGTTTGTCAGAGTGTTAGAAACAAACCACCAAAATCGCCTCTCGAAACATGGCGATGGCCAAGTCGGCCTTTTCAGAGAGTACATGTTGATTTTTGTGAGACCGGAAATGATAATTTTCTTGTTTTGATTGATAGTCACTCCAAGTGGATTGAAGTGATACACATGGGTACAAACACAACCACAGAAAGGACGATCAATGAGTTACGTTTGATTTTTGCATGTCATGGTTTGCCTGAAGAGCTAGTTTCTGATAATGGCCCACAATTTCGTGCTGCAGCATTTGAAGTGTTCATGAAGAAAAATGGTGTTAAACACATTCTTGTACCACCATATCATCCTGCCTCAAATGGTGCAGCAGAAAGGTCAGTGAGGTCAGTGAAAGAAGCTCTCAAGAAACAGGTGTTTGATGGTAGTTCTAAGTTCAATATGAAACACAGACTAGCAAGTTTTTTGTTGAAGTACCGTACCACACCACATACCACAATAGGGTACACTCCCGCAGAGTTGTTGATGAAGAGGAGACTGAGAACAAGGCTTAGTTTGGTATTGCCAGATTTGGCTCCCAAAATTGAAGAGAAACAAGCAAGTCAAAAGAAACACTTCCGTGGAAGTAGGAAGGAACAAGGCTTTTTGGTAGGAGATAAAGTTCGTGTTCTTAGCCCTCCTCACAAAACAGACAAATGGGAGATTGGCACAGTTGTGGCAGTTTGTGGTACGAGACGGTATCTTGTAGAGATTGGTGACAAGGTCAGAAGTGTACATGTCAACCACATGTTAAAACGTGATGATGGTTTGCGTGAATCTGGTGACGACGGAACCTTTGAAGATTCATTTGATGTTGTTTCTATCCAAGATGGTATAGATGTGGGAACAAGGAAATCCACAATCAAAGATGTAGCTGGTCCAAGCACAGACGTGCAGTCAGGGACCACACCAAAACAAAGTCCAAACCTTAGGCGGTCACAGAGACTCCGCAAACCTACCACCAGGTTGAATTATAAGTAATGTTTGTTTATTTTGTGTTAAACAAATTGGTCTCTGAAATGGAAATGAAGAGACATGGAGACGCAAATTGTTAACAAAGGAAATGTGGAAAATTTTATTTGTTTATGCACTGACATTGACAGAACAAGTTATCTTTGATGTAACGGTATATACATTTTCATATCTTTTGATAAGTGAACTTTTAAAATACTTGTTTAACCAACCAATTAGTACTTTTAGAGACGATTTTAAGCATACATCTAACTTGTAATTTTGGATGCAATTGGTTTGTAGGTGGATGCGAGTTCGCATATTCCCATGAACATTATTTGTTCTTTGTCTTGCATGACTATATGGTCATGATTTGTGAGAAGAAAGGGAAAGTATGGATATAATTATGTGGTACCTTAACATTGGTAAGAGGAGGCTAGTTATGATATGACAAAGGTGTCAAGTTTTGTTTTGGATTTTAAGGTCTTCATAATGGGACAAGTTTCATTGAAGTTCTGTTGTGGATTACATATTAAGGAAGGAACAGTTTTCATTGAAATTATAGATATAACATCATATATGAAGCATACAGGGTAAATGACTGTATAAGGAAGTTGAATACTTTTATGATGGTATTAATAACTTTAGAACTGTGATTGTACTAGATATGGAATTACTTAGATCACAGTAGCATATGTTTAGGCTCCATAGTTGTAAAAAGAAAGTTAACGCAGAAAACAGATGTTATTCAAAATGATTCATGTGATGAAAGATATATAATCTATATTACTTCATTTGTGCTAAGGTGCATTGAAAGGTAAAGCACTTTTTGAAGCGGAAGCAGTGTAGTGTATTGATAATAGAGAAATCTATACGATACTGTATTGTAAGGTTGCTAGGCAACTTACATGAATGTAACAGGTGATGCTTGTAGCGTGCGCGGTGCGCTTTGCGCAATAAAGTTACACACTTGAAACCCGATACCTTCTTGCCTACTAGTTATTCATTAGTGTCTCCCGAATACATAGTTTTCCACAACATAATACGCGTGAATAGTATTGGTGCACTCGCAAATGTTTGGCTTTGGTAAGTGGGCGAATTAATTGCTTTGTTTATGTATTACACAACCCTTTGCAAAATGTTCGGTATCTATTTGATAACACAAAACGGTACCAAAGCATATAATGATGTGTGGTTCTTTGCCTGGTGGTCCACTAATAATGGTCACCCTGCCGACGGGCGTATACTTTTAGATCCCGGGGGGATGGGGGATATATCCCCCGCCTTTTTGGTGCGGAGATGATGGCATGTAAAATACAAACATCCCCCACTATTGTCAAAGTTAAATCTGTATGAAATGGACAATACCAGTAATACTGATAAACATAATAATAATACCGATAAGTTTAATTTTGAAGTGATATTTGAAACAACAATTTTCTCCACGTTGGAGGGGAACCCCCTCCCAAACCCTACCCCAAATTATACATGCATGTACGATATGTGCGTGTACGTACGAGTGTGATAGTGTGCTTGTGAGCAGTGACGTAGACAGGTTCTTACACCTGGTGGGGGGGGGGGATGATTTCCTGTTCACCAGACCAAGATCATTTGTTCGCGGCCGAGACCACCTGCTGAAATATTTCGAGACCAAGACAATTGCTTGAAAGTCCTCTCGGGGGGGGGGGGGGGGGGGGTGGCGGGAGGGGAGTTAAATGTTAAGATGGTGGTGACCAGGCAGGCCGGAAGCTGTTTTGGATTAGAGGGGGGGGGGGGGGGGCAAAACCTATGGGGGCTCACGATATTGTAAATGTGTGAATGGGCTCATGCCCAAACACACTCACAGTGCTGCCAACAGAGCCAGATGCGAGAGTGAGACGAACATTGCAAGGAGCGAAGCGACCAAGCACGGGGCAGCGAAGTAACTGAGCGGGGGGAGGATGTAGGAGGGGTGTCCCCCTCCCATGGTAAAGATGTTTTTATTTTATTGTTTGGCTTGGATTTGTGCAATCTGGTGCTAACCTAGATAGGAAATTCGGGCTTAACATTGATTGTATCTGGAAATGCGTGTTATGATTTGATCGACCAGAAATTTTAAATCTATTTTCACGAAAAAAACAAGCAAATAATGGACACACTAATAAATAAGCACCCCAACACAGGGATAGAATTGACTAAGCGGGGGGAGGGTGTGTGAGGGGGTAGCTCCCCCCCCCCCCCCTCTCCACGGTAGGGAGATTTTGCATTTTAGGACTTGAAATTGTGCAATCTGGTTCTTACCTAGATAGGAAATTCGGGCTTTAAAATTGACTGTGTCTTGGCAAACGTGTTATGATTTGATCGATCAGAAATATTAGATATATTTTCACGAAGAAAATAAATAATTCATACAGTAATGAATATGCAACCCGACACAAACATAAATATTGCGTTAATATTTAGCGTCATACACAGTTCCAACATCACCATATGCTACATTATGTGTGATCCAACAAGAATAGCCTATTGCCAATAATGAGTCTCGAGGGGCGAAGCTGCCGAGGGCTGGGGCAGAGCCAAATAGGGAGGGTTTGGGACGGGATTTCCCCCTCCCACGGACATGGATTTTGCATACTTGAAATGATGCAATTTGATGCATTTGGTGCACGTCACACAAGCTGCCAGAGCAATGCCAGCCTACACTGGAACTACGTGGTCCGCTATAATACAGACAACAAAATACTCACCCCGTACCATACGCAAGTTACACAACAAAGAGAATTGTGTTCGCGCGCGAGGCGCGCAGCGAAAATTGAAGTGGATGTATAAATTACCCTTTTAACGTTAGAATCAACGCACGTTGAAGGCGTAAACACGAGACGTGTTGCCTTCTAATTCTGCGTGTAAATAAAAAAACGCGCTGGCGACTTCAATTCAACGGCGAGCATTCAGCATTGTACATCGTGCTATATATATCCAGTGTAAATGGATACAGATTGAACACCAATTTATCACCAATTATCGTGGACATGGGCGCCAAATCTGCGAGGCTGTTATTCGCAACGGCATGATGTGTGTCTTAATGGGACTATCTCGTGCACAAAGTAAGTTTCCAGAATAGATTCGACCAAAACAGTATTATTTATTTATTTATTTATTCATGTTTTCTTTATAAAAATACAGGGTAGGCCGTTCAGTTGAAAAACTGCTTTACAGCGGCGCCCTTTATGAGACGTATAAATATATATTACAATATAGTTAAAGACATAATCTATACATTAAATAATAAACAACATCGTACATGAAAGATACAAACAAAAAAAAACAACAATAAAAATATACACGTCAACATGCATTATCTACCCCAATCACCCTACCTGATAAATACATTATAACTGAGAATTATAGTAAAAACCAGTTTAAATATAACAGTAATAATGGGTCATAAATATGTACCTATAACATGTTTATTGCACTTCTACTTTTCTGTTTAAAAATACTTAATGAAGAACTATATTGAATGGAGATAGGAAGTTTATTAAATAGCGAACTACCTGTATAGACAAATGATCTCTTCATATATTCGGTACGAGGATAAGGAACTGTGAGAGGGCTTCTCAATGTGTATCTAGTTACATAATGAGTGGTGCGTCGTTCTATTAATAATTCAATATAGACTGGAGTCAAACTATTAAGAGCTTTATACATGATTACACAATAATGATATTTTATTCTTTGTTCCACCGATTGCCAATTCAGTGTAGTTAACAAAAAACACTTAGATGTAAAGCGGTCCACATTTAAAACAAGTCTTGCATATCTATTCTGTAATTTCTGTATCTTTAATAAATTTGCCTTTGAGCAGCTTCCCCATGCAGTGCAACAATAATCTATATAGGGTAAAATGAGTGCGTAATATAAGTTAATAAGTACTTTATTCGGAACTAAATGTTTTATCCGTCTTATACATGCTATAGACCGTGATATTTTCAGACATATAGTTTCAATATGCTTTGACCAAACTAACTGAGAGTCAAGTATGACTCCAAGATATTTTAAATGACTGACGTTTTCTAATTCACTATCATTATATTTTATAGAAAGGACGAGGTTATGCAGCTTTCTTTTGGGACCAAAAGTAATCACTTTAGTTTTATCCGGGTGAATATACATACCATTATACTTAAGCCATTTTACAATCAAGTCAAAATCTCTTTGCAAATTAATTTGAATTTGTGAATGATCACTATCCTTATTAAAGATAGCGGTGTCATCCGCATAAAGTGAAATCTTTGATTGAGAACTAAAACTCAATTTACATATATAATTTATAAACAAGCAAAATATGAGTGGGCCAAGAATTGACCCTTGTGGAACACCAGACTGAACAGTTAAATAATTACTTGAACATCCTTGGACTGATACACAATGTTTTCTACTTAACAAATAAGACTCAAACCACTAATATTCATCATTTCTTATGCCATAAAATGACAATTTCGCAAGAATCAAATGTAATGGAATGACATCAAACGCCTTTTGAGGTCTAAAAATACGGCACCTATTAACTGACCTGAATCCATATTTTGTAAAAGAAAATCTACTATATGAGTCACACATGTGGCTGTTGAGTGTAATGGTCTAAAACCAGATTGCTCTTTTGATAAGAGTTTATTGTTATTTAAGAAATCATACAATTGTTTATGCACAGCCTTTTCCAGTATTTTAGAGAGAATTGGCAATATTGAGATTGGACGAAAATTACTTATTTCAAATGCACCACCTTTGTGTATCGGTGTGATACGTGCAGTTTTAAAATCCATTGGAATGTCAGAGGTTATCAAAGATCTATTAAATATGTGAGCTAAAGGAGCTGCAATGTATTCGACAGCTAACTTTAGTAATTTAGGATGTAGACCATCCACACCAACAGCCTTTTTACAATTTATATTCTCTAATTCATTCCTAACAAATTCAACAGATATTTCCTTAAATTTAAATTCCTTGTCTATTTGGCATAACGTATCAAGAGCATTTATATCTCTAACACTAGGCGGGGCGCCTTCATTCAATCGATTACTCACTTCATTGAAAGCGACATTTAGTTTGGATGCTATCTCCTCAGCATCAGTAATAATATTTCCTTCTATTACCAACTTTACATCCATAGCTCCATTTTTGTTTGGAAGGAGATTCTTCAAAATTTTCCAATTTTTCTTAATATCACTACCACATTCCAAAAATTCATTTTGATAAAAATTTCTCTTCAACTTTTTATTCATATTGTTTGCTTTATTTCTAAAGCCTTTAAATTTATCCCAGTGACATTGTAATTTAGTTTGATAGTATTTCTTTCTAAAATAGTCGCGTTCACGTGCTAATAATATATATTCATTGGTTATCCATGGTGCACCATGGCGCTTTCTCCTAACCAAAATAAAAGGAGCATGAATATTACTCAATTCAACAAATTTAATTTTAAATTCCATCCATAACTCTTCTACAGAGATATCATCAGAATATAATTTACTCCAATCTACTTCAAGTATGTCTTTAATAAATTTGTCTTTATCAAAAAAACGAAAGGATCTAAATTTACTTACGTTAGGCTTTAGCAATCTACACGTTCCCTTTAACACTGTGTACACTAGTGCATGGTCACTAAACCCAACACATTGCACACCAGATTGAACAATATTGTCTACATTTGATGTAATTATCAAATCAATTAACGTACTACTATGTGGATTGATTCGTGTCGGTTGTTTAACCAATTGCTGCATTTGCATAGAAATACATAACTCTTTAACTTTTTTTGATAGTCCATTTTCTGTTAGCATATTACAATTAAAGTCTCCTAATAAAATTACATTATTTGAGAACGACAATACGTTTTCTATAGTATTTTCTAAATATTCAAAATATAGATTATGTTCATTGGGTTTCCTATATGTGACAGCAACAAATAATGAACTTGCATTTGACTTCTTGATCTCCAACCACATCAGTTCCAATTCATTGGGTTCTAAATCAAATCTTCTTATGTATGTGTATTTTTCTTTAATATAACATCCAACTCCACCACCTAATTGTCCTCTGTCTCTTCTCTCAAATTTATACCCCGGTATTGTGATCATATTATCAGTTATATCTTCATCCAACCACGTTTCTGATAAGCACAATATATCATAAGGATTATTAATAAGAAGCTGCTGTAAATCTATAACCTTGTTTCTTAAACTTCGTATATTTAAGTGTGCAATTTTTATACCTTTATCAACTGGGAACTCAAAAGTGTTAGTAGTTACAGTAGTTACATCCTTTCTAGTTTATTTTTTCTAACAGTACCTACTAGACTATCACATCTACAATGTAAATGGTTCTGATAGAACCATTTACCTTACAATAGTGCTAATGTTGGTAGAACCTGTTTTTGAACCACAACTTTTTTACAAATAAAAATAAAATTACAGACCATCTAAAGTCAATGCCACATATTTGATGAATTTTTCATTAAAATTTGTATCTCAAAATGTCATGTCATACTCACAAAATTTGGACTTTGAGTTCCATTTTTTGTTCTTGCTCCTCTGTCTTCTGCCGTAAAACTGCGTGAAGCACGTCCGCAATCATCGAAACATCGACTTTTATCGCTGAATAACAAGCGGACTCGGCACTTGTGCGCGCACGCAATTTCCCGATCATTCGCATGGCGTATCCGAATTCGCATACTATCGGCGATCGCCGTATCCGAATTCGTATACGGTACATTTCGCTGTGCTATGCGGCCTCCGCGCCGGCCCGCCCGCCCGCGAGAAATAAGCAAAATCGGCGACTATACTGAGCCGCCATTACAACACAGCAAGCATGCCAGGAACGTCGACGTAACTTCGAAATTATGCTAATTTTTGCCCTTTTGCAAAATTGTTGGAGTTTTAAAGGGGCATCTGGAGTAAAATGACATACGTCTGAGCGTGACAAGCTGAAGGACAATTATGAAAATATCGCTTTTCCTTGTATTGAGTGCATGTGAACGGTACGTTCAGACCACGTAAGTGAATGGCAATGGGTGTATGTGTGCCTACTATGAACTGTTCAATATAGTCCTCTTCCTTGGTCACGCCTCTGCCTGGACTGGGGTATTATCCGACGTACCACAGGGTAATGTCCTTGGACCTAAGCTCTTCAACCTTTTCGTTAATGACATTTCTGCTCATATCTCCTCCCATTGTGCCTTGTTTGCAGATGATGTAGTGTTGTTTAAAACAATTAATTCATCTGATGACAAAGAAGTTTTGCAAAAAGACATCGATGTCTTACACCAATGGGCAATCATTAATGGTATGTTATTTAATTCTTCTAAAACCAAAGTCATGCACATTACTAGAAAACGTGCTTTTTTTATGTCCTACATACAAACTTGGCGAAGTAGTGCTTACATCTACCCCCTCATTGCGATATTTAGGAGTAACCATTAGTTCGGATTTGTTGTGGACTACCCACATCTCTACAATTACTGCTCGGGCTAATAGACTTCTAGGATTTATCAGGGTTGTAGCCCGAGGTGCCTCCACTAATGCCATCTTCTCATTTTACAAGTCCTTGGTACTTCCCATACTCAAGTACCTGCATGGCACACCACAGCATTGGCACAAATTCAACAGGTTGAGCGCGTTCAACGGACAGCTACGCGCATAGCACTTAAACAGATGAGGGGTGAGATGGCCTATGCTGATAGACTTAATGCTCTCAATTGGTTTACATTGTCATCAAGGAGAGACTATCTCCTTTGTTCCTTTTCTTTCAAATGTCTCTCTGGTGTATGTGATTGTTCAATGCTCTCTGGAAACATTATTGTGAATCCTCGACACCCTGACAGTTTTACATTTCAGCATCTAACTTCTAGAACACAATCTCTTTTTTTTCGCCATCTCGTCGTTTGCCTAGAGTCTGGAACAGTCTGCCATCTAGTGTCAAAGATGCTGCCATTCTTTCACCTTTCCCTGCATTCCTTTTCTTCTTAAAGTCGTCTATCCTCTCTGTTCAATAGGCTCATTTGACTACCAAGGTCATTAAGTTACAATTATTTAATATGCAACTTCGCTTTAGTATTGTTCCTTACTAGGTCTTATCATAAATAGTCGAGGGAGCGGTAATACTCACAATGCCCTTATTACCGCGAAACATGTAGAGCAAAGCTTGTTTACTTTTTATAACTCATTCATAATATATTTTCCTTATATCCATATAAATATGAACCACATTAATTGTTAGAATCATTCATTAAGTTATTCCTTTTAAAGTCGTCTATCCTCTCTGTTCAAAGACTTAACAAGGTCAATAAGTTGCAATTATTTGATATGCAACTTTGCTTTAGTATTGTTCTTTACCATTTTACACGGTCTGAGTCTTATTATAAATTGTCGATGGAGCGGTAATACTAATGTCCAATGCCTTTATTTCCGCGAACATGTATACAATTGCATGTGTTCTACTCATACATATTATATTTCCGTATATACAGATAAATATGAGACACATTAGTTGATATATAATCATTTCATCAATTAATTCTTTTTTAATGTGGTTAAGATAATTTAGCTATATTTGGACGTTGATAGATAATTTTTAAACCATCTTCGTTAATTGTTATTTATGTTCCGTAATGCTGCATCTTTTTGGGACAGTGTGTGAGTGTTCACATGCCCTAGGGCAACAGTGATGTACTTTACTTTTGTGTACCCTGGCCCACATACTGCTCCTCACTATTTTCTTTTGTCTATTTTCTTCAGTTTTGTAACTTGTATCCTTGTATTATGTGCATATATATGTTCATAGTTGTGTTGTATTTGACATTGTATTATGCTATTTGGTCGAATAAATAATAATAATAATACTGAATGCAGTGCGGTGATAACAAGTATACTCACTTGTATTGCGCAGCTACCCACTCTAACACCTATGCCATATAGCATACACAGTAAACAAGTTTGTGAGATTAACCAAAAATGTAAAAATATTTCTAGCTATAATAAAGTATAATCTCACTAAATAAACCAACTGTGGATAGGGGGAAGGTAAAATTAAACACAATTCGAGACTTACTTTGAGCCTTCTGATGTCAAAAGTACTTTTAATTCCTATTTGAGAATATCTGATCTTCAGAAATACTGCAATGGATCTGTGCCAAAGCTGTACTGCCTTCTAAATACAAAAGAAGACAAGTTGTTTACATGTTTAGGCTTCTGCCCAGTCAACTTCCCAAATTCCTCCTGAAACTACAATAAATGATACAATTACAATGGAAGGCAGTGCAAGGAAGGATGACACAATTTATGTTGTGTCTGCAAAGTGTTAATATATAGCATTTCAATAGTTGTCTGGACAGGACAATAGCTTTTGTACTGCATCCAAAGTTGTATAACAATGAATGTAGGTCAATTTGTGACTCTAAGGAATTCTTTACAACCAGCTTTGAACTACTAAGAAGATTAACAGCTAACAAAGCCAACCATGAGACCATTAATGTCAGCATCAAATTGGACAATACTCAATAGTGTGAAAACATCTAGTTTGAGCCTCTTCCTAGCCTTTGAGGCTAGGAAGACAGGGGATTTCCCCAGTGTTTTCTTGGACAATGAGGGCAGCTTTCACTCACATGTTTTTTTTTACAGGCAAAGCAGTAAGGGGTTAATGCAGTATTATGCAGTTAACCCCTTGTCTTGTAGGGGTGGCAGCTACCATAATTATTGATATACCGTAGTGGCCACTCTAACACCTATGCCATATAGAGAGCACAGTAAACAAGTTTGTGAGATTAACCAAAAATGTAAAAATATTTCTAGCTATAACGTATTATCTCACCAAATAAACCAACTGTGGATAGGAGGAGGGAGAATTAAACACAATTAGAATCTTACATTGAGCCTTCTGATGTAAAAAATACTTTTAATTCCTATTTGAGAATATCTGATCTTCAGTGGGAAGAGTGGATCTCCTCAAAGCTGTACTGCCCTCTAAATACAAAAGTAGACCAGTTGTTTACATGTATGTTTAGGCTTCTGCCCAGTAAAATGCTCAAATTCCTACTGAAACTGCAGAACAGTGGTACAAAAAAATGTAATGACGGGCTGATTGAAAGGATCTTGCAACATCTGTGTCTATTGTCTGTGAATGTGTGAATTGACTGGTATGTCTACTCAATACTATAGGCATAGCTTTTGTATTGGCTTGCATTACAAAGTGTAACAAAGAATGTCGGTCAAATTGTGACTATAAAGAATTCTTTACAGCCAGCTTTGAACTCCTTATAAGATTAGCAGAACAAAGCCAACATAAGACCAGATACATGTCACCATCAAATTGATCAATGGTGTGAAAAACATCTAGTTTGAGGCTAGGAAGACAGGGGATTTCCCTTTTTTCTTGGACAATAAGGGCAGCTTTGACTTACATGTATTTTACATGGCAAAGGAGTAAGGGGTTACTGCAGCATATATGCAGTTAACCCCTTGTCTTGTAGGGGTGCGTAGTGGCCACACAAGGGAGCAGAGCTATGCTGCCCTGTACGGGAAAAATGTGGGCCAGTACAGAAAAAGTTTGTCAAATTTTCACGCAAAATTCTTAAATTCAGCAAAATCAATCATAACTGGCCCTAAAAATGATTTGGAAATTACGATGTTGATGGCCATTGTGTTTATGCAGATTAGGTGGTCAACAACTGGAAAATCATCTTGGAAATAAAGCTTATCGTATTCATCGTACCTGAATTATGCTGAAAAAATTCATTTGAAGATTAAAGATATCTGTACAATGTACACAAACATGATTTTTTCCACTAATTTTTGTACTTTGACCTGTGAACTTTGACCTTTACCTTTGACCTTGCCTGATGAAAGTCTCTAATCATTTTAGGGAATCTTTCCCACATCTGTAAACATCTTTTTTAGAAGAAAGTTCACTCATCATGGCCTTTAAATTATAATTTTTTTGAAATATTGTCATTTTATATAAAATTTACCAAGTGGTTACCATGGCAACCATATATCTCCCAGGAAACCAATTTTCAATTCTGGAGACAAGCAAACTCCTGAGCTCTAGGGTATATTCTTTCAGAAAATACTTGTCTCCAACCCCTACAATTCAGAACTCCCTAATCCATTTTTTAAAAAAACCCTCACTAACATTTCCTGTAATATCTTACATGAACAAGGTATCATATCAGGCCTGTTTATTTCCATTTAAGCTCCATTTGTAATGTTCATTTGCACCTGAGTATGGTGCAAAGTCCAAATTGAAACGTTGCAAAATGCATTGCTATTGTGTACTCACCACAGCACTATTCATAACACAGCCATTCTCCTAACAAAAGACGAATTCACCTTCAGTTGGCAATGGCTCCATATTCAGGTCTACTGCACATTCTGAACAACTTAATCAAGGTAAAAATGGTACAAATGTAAATGGGAATAAACAGGCTTGTCAATTATAACACATTCGAAGAGGACCATGCAATATCAACTTATCAAGATAGATATTGACGCTCAAACTTGATCTGAAGAGTGAAAACACAGTTTTCTACCTTAACGATTGTGCCAATTGCATATTATCTTCATGAAAAACATAATAAAAATTAGTCCAGATCGATCAAATCAATCATGACACGCTTACCCATAATTATACAGTAAATCTAATAAGTCCGAATTCATTCCCTAGGTAAGCAACAGATTGCAAATTTTTAAGTCTCAAAATGCAAATGCTCCCTACCATGAGTGGGAGCAATAACCCCTTCCCACACTCTCTCCCCGTTCGGTCGCTTTGCTCCCTCGCAATGTCTCACTTTCACCTCTAGCTCAAAGTTGGCAACCCTGCATTACGGTACCAATAACACATTTATATAATCCGTGAGCCGAAGGTTCTCTGGGTCATTCTAATGCAATTGCACGTACTACTTTGTTTTATAACATGTATATTGTTGATATACAAATAATATGTCCCACCCCGAAACCTATCCCATGCTTTTATAGTTAATACGAATACAACAAGGGTTCTAGGACTACTACCCCCTGGACAACCACCCCCGGACGATTACCCCCCGGACAACTACCCCCCTAGGACAAGTACCCCCCGGACAACTACCACCCGGATAATTACCCCCCTAGGACAATTACCCCCCAAGACATTTACCCCCCAAGACAACTACCCCCAAAGACAATTACCCCCCGAGACAATTACCCCCCAAGACAATTACCCCCCCAAGACAATTACCCCCAAGACAACTACCCCCCAAGACAACTACCCCCCGGACAATTACCCCCCGGACAATTACCCCCGGACAACTACCCCTCGGACAACTACCCCCCGGACAACTACCCCCCGGACAAGTACCCCCAAGACAATTACCCCCCGGACAACTACCCCACGGACAACAACCCCTCCGGACAACTACCCCCCGGACAATTACCCCCCGGACAACTACCCCCCGGACAACAACCCCCCGGAATATTACCCCCCAAGACAACTACCCCCCGGATAATTACCCCCCGGATGATTACCCCCCAGACAATCACCCCCCGGTCGATAAACCTCGGACAAATACCCCCCTGGAATATCCCCCCCTAAGACAATTACCTCCCCCCAAAAACAATTACCCCCCAAGACAACCACCCTAAGACAAAATATGTGACCGCTCAGGCCGGTAGCCTGGATTTTTCAAGGTGGTGGGTTTGGGCTTTGGGGGTGCGTATATTCAAAAACGGGACCAAGACAACTGGTTGAGTCGTGTAAGTGTGTGTGTGTGGGGGGGGGGGGGGGGGGGGGGTCCGTCGCTGATTTAGACCACTGTTTTAGTTTTGTAAGCAGGGAGTTGGGGTCGTCAAATGTCAAATGGGCCGATCACTGCCCGAGACCGAGAACGATACAAAGTGAACCTTTCTGAATGGGGGGGGGGGGGGGGGGGGGGGGGGGGGGATGTACGCACCCAACGCACCCCCATGATCCGGGACTGCCAATACACGAATATACTGCAGACATCGTACGATATCGCAATCCGAAATGTAGGTAAAAAGATTGTGTGGCATCCGGTGCATTTGTGACCTAGGCGTATCACATGTTCTATCTGTTTTTCGGTCAATTTTGTAAGCTTTTCATTCGTTTCAATAAGCGTGTCATTCAATTTCACGAAATTGAGCTGAAGGCTTGTAATTTTGGTTCAAAATTGTATTATGTTCATACGATTTAGCTCTTGGATCAAGTGATTTACCACTTTTAGCATTCAATTAAAAAAAGTACGCTATTTGCATTTATTGTGTTTGCAAAATCAAATTGATATTATCATGTTCGATTCCCAGTTTCCCACGACCTACTTTACGGTAACCGCAACCGCATACCGCGCGTTCGCGCGATTACCAGGAATGAGTTATATTTATCCGCCATGTGGCATAATGTATGTTTTTATTCAATAAAGCTCAGTTGCAAGTTATACTCAGAATGAAGTAGACGTGAGTTTTATTTCTCTCCTGATCGAAAGTATACAGGTACATAAAAGTATTCGGATTTCCCGGAGGGCGGTATTACGTAATCACGAATTTACTCGAAATCGAAATACGATTTAAATCGAATGCAACCAAAATGTTTCCGAATAATCAATATATGATTTCTAATGCAAAAAACGATTTGAACTGCTAAAAACAACTGTGGTAACAAAATTAGCAAAATTGAATGCACACAATGCACCCGGGGACGGGAAGGGGGGGGGGGGGCATGCCTCCCCACCCCCCCCCCCCCCCCATAGGTGGAGGTGATTGTCTCTCCCACTTTTTAAAGGTATAGGCCAGTTTTGGAAACGCCCCCCCTCTCAAAAAATGAAATGGAAGCTCTTATTACTAATCATGTGAAATAATATGTTTTTACTAATACGGGATGATACAAATTTTTCCTGGAAACCGCCTACTAATTGATATATTTAGTAATATATCAAATCGTTCCGCTGCGGATAGATATCGCCAAAGCGGAATCGCGCATACGCTACGTGCATTATTGACCACGTGCGTTCGTTATACGGGCTTGTCCCCAGCTTGTCGATACTCCAGTCCAGCGCTAGCGGCGCGGACAGGTGCGAACGGGTGGTGGATTTATACATTTCACGGGCGGGTATTGGATTTCTTCCGATATTTCTGCATGTAACGCATCGTTAGGTTCGGATTTTACCACACAATACTTTTTTGATACTTATTCAACAATATTGATAAATTATAAATGTTTTCTGTAACTTTCCCGAAACTGTTATTTATCTTTAAAATGCATACAGTATGTATGTTTGATTCCATAGCTTGAACTTCGTATCATATAATATTACTGTTTATCACCTGACTTAGTAAATACAGTACATGAGCTGCCATGTAATATTTTTGGATATTACTTGGCACTGTTACATGGCAATTCAGATGATACAACAGTTGTTAACTTTGCTGTCGGGAAAATCATGGAATGTTCCCCTCGGGATTTTGAAGTCCCTCGACTTCGTCTCGGGACTTATTTACTCTTCCCTCAATCGCATTTAAAATCCCTTGGGAGTGGAACATTCCGTGCTTTTCCCTCCAACACCAGTTAACAACTTTACCCCCCCCCCCCCACATCCGTTCACCCTCGCTACGTCACTGGTCTTAAGGGAAGATGACTTGGGGTGATTGTCTGGGGGGTAATCGTCCAGGGGGTATTTTTCCGGGGGGTAGTTGTCCGGGGGGTAATTGTCCGGGGGGTAGTTGTCCGGGGGGTAGTTGTCCGGGGGGTAGTTGTCCGGGGGGTAATTGTCCGGGGGTAGTTGTCCGGGGGGTAGTTGTCCGGGGGGTAGTTGTCCGGGGGGTAGTTGTCCGGGGGGTAATTGTCCGGGGGGTAGTTGTCTTAGGGGGTAGTTGTCTTGGGGGGTAATTGTCTTGGGGGGTAATTGTCTTGGAGGGCAATTGTCTTGGGGGGTAATTGTCTTGGGGGGTAGTTGTCTTGGGGGGTAATTGTCTTTGGGGGTAATTGTCCTAGGGGGGTAATTGTCCGGGTGGTAGTTGTGCAGGGGGTAATTGTCCTAGGGGGGTAGTTGTCCGGGGGGTAATCGTCCGGGGGGTGGTTGTCCAGGGGGTAGTAGTCCGGACACGTACAACAAGGTATGAGGGAATCGCTAAGATTCCAATAAGATTTTGAGGATATGGACAATGGTTCTAACTAAGTCCCTTTAAATTAAAGAGACTTAGAAACATTGTCAACATATGGACAGTGCTTTAAGTCCCTTTAAATTAAAGGGACTTATGTATTTATTGTAAGTTTATTTTCTTTACACCAATATGAAATGCGTAAATTTTTTCCTTCATAACATTTAAACATGTATTTTTCTGTCAGAAATAAAATCATCTGCAAACGATCGCAAATGGAAATAATAAGTTGGGTTTGGAAATAGTTTATATAAATGAGGATAACGTTGGACCTAATACCAGCTCACTGTGGAACTCCACATGTAATCGGTATTCGAGAAGAAAAAACAATACAAGCTACATCGGTTAACTAGGTAACTCTTGATCCAAATTAAAGGCATTACACGCCCAATTGTAATTTGTAAAGTAAAATATCATGTTTTAGTATCGAAGTCCTTTGAGAAATCTAACAAGTTTCCGACTGTAACTCTTCCATCAGCTACTTTGTACACAGGTGTTGAATAAAATTGATCAATGATAACTTCGTACTAAAAGCCTGCTCTAAAACCATACTGGTATCTATATACAATTATATACAATTGTCATGAAAAGAAATCATCAAACGATTATCAACCACTCTTTCTATCACTTTACAATGTACTTAGAATTATTAAAACTGATATGGATCTAAAATTACTGTGTCCGTAGTACCATTTTTTGTGAACAGGAGTAATCTTAGCAATCGTCAAGGCGTCCGGAAAGGTATCAGTTGACAAGGATAACTTTATTATATGTGTCAGTGGTTGAGATTTATACTGAATTGTATCAATCAGTATTCTTGCTGGGTAACGTAAAACATTCGTGCCCCTAAAATATGGAAATTACAAAAGTATAAGACCGACAGTAGCCTACTTGTAAATTTCCACCCACATAGACAAATAAATTGTTATAAGTGTAACTTATTTCTTCAGGATATTACATTCTTTAACTACACCATCATTGTGAATGTCAGACCGCAAAATATAAACTTTACTCAAATTACCTCGCTTCTTGTTTAAAATGTTTTTAGTATGCGACAAAATGCACTATTTGGCCAGAACATCTTCCAGATAATGATATCACAAATTGTTAGCGTCGGGTTACAGAAGGTCAGACAAGAAATTTGATGAGTAGTCTGTGTAGATTATTATGTTTACATCGTGTAAAGGTGTATTTGTTGCGAGCTGGTTTATATTTAGACTACAATCATGAAAAATAATTGTAAACATTGGCTTACAATAGCTGCTTACTCCGTACACAATTTGTTCTAGTTGTTTATAAATATGGTTACAGTCCGTTATTCCGAAGGTTCGTTATTCCGAAGGTTCGTTATTCCGGAGGTTTGTTATTACGAGGGTTCGTTATTTCGAAGGTTCGTTATTCCGAAGGTTCGTTATTACGAGGGTTCGTTATTCCGAAGGTTCGCTATTCCTAAAATGAAATCGGGTTCGTTATTCCGAAGGTTCGTTTATCCGAAAAAAAATCGGGTTCGTAATTCCGAAGGTTCGTTTATCCGAAAAAAAAATCGGGTTCGTTATTCCGAAGGTTCGTTATTCCGAAGGTTCGTTATTCCGGAGGTTTGTTATTACGAGGGTTCGTTATTCCGAAGGTTCGTTATTCCGAAGGTTCGTTATTACGAGGGTTCGTTATTCCGAAGGTTCGCTATTCCTAAAATGAAATCGGGTTCGTTATTCCGAAGGTTCGTTTATCCGAAAAAAAAATCGGGTTCGTAATTCCGAAGGTTCGTTTATCCAAAAAAAAAATCGGGTTCGTTATTCCGAAGGTTCGTTATTCTGAAGGTTCATTTTTCCGGAGGTTTGTTATTACGAGGGTTCGTTATTCCGAAGGTTCGTTATTCTGAAGGTTCGTTATTCCGAAGGTTCGTTATTACGAGGGTTCGTTATTCCGAAGGTTCGCTATTCCTAAAACGAAATCGGGTTCGTTATTCGGAAGGTTCGTTTATCCGAAAACAAATCGGGTTCGTTATTCCGAAGGTTCGTTTATCCGAAAAAAAATCGGGTTCGTTATTCCGAAGGTTCGTTATTCCGAAGGTTCATTAGTCCGAAAATAAAATAGGGTTCGTTAATCCAAAAATTAAATCGGGTTTGTTATAATACTATAAGTTGTGTTTTGTTTATTTAATTTACAGCCTGTATTAAGCATACCCCTCCCCCTTTCCCTCCCTTGGCCAGACCAATCAAACATTTAAGTTTATTTTATCTCTTTATATGAAATTATAGCATCATAACAAACCCAAATTCATTTTCGGATTAACGAACCCGATTTCATTTTTAGGAATAGCGAACCTTCGGAATAACGAACCCTTGGAATAACGGACGTTCGGAAGAACGAACCTTCGGAATAACGAACCCGATTTTATTTCGGCCTAACGAGCCTTCGGAATAACGAATCTGATTTCATTTTAGGAATAGCGAACCTTCGGAATAACGAACCCTCGGAATAACGAACCTTCGGAATAACGAACCTTCGGAATTATGCAACAAATGTTCAAATTAACGAACCCTATTTCATTTTAGGATTAACGAACCCTCAGGTATGGGGCGTAGACAACGGGGGGATGAGGGGGACGCATCCCCCACCTCACAAGGTGGGGGGGGGGGGGGGGGGGTGACATGTACAATCATCCCCCCCCCAGGTTTTAGGGAAGGATATATTTTTGTTGTGAGTGTATCTGTTTACGAGTGGGATAGAAAACATTAGTTGTATGAGCTGAGACTTGTTAATTCTAATGTTAACAAAGTAATTTATACATCCATTTTCAATTTTTGCTGCGCGCTTCGCGCGCGAACAGATTATCTCAGTTTGTTGTGTAAATTGCTTATGGTCTGGGGTGAGTAATTTTTTCTGTATACTGGGCCACGTAGTTCCAGTGTAGGCTGGCATTGCTCTGGCTGGTTGTGTGACGTGCACCAAATTGCACTATTTCAAGTATATTATATAAATGGAAAATCTTCTCCGTGGGAGGGGGATACCCCCTCCCAAACTCTCCCTATTTTACTCTGCCCGAGCTCTCGGTAGCTTCGCCTATCGGGACTCATTCTTGGCAATAGGCTAAGTTGTTAGATCATACATAACGTGGCATACGGTGATGTTGGAACTGTGTATGACGCTAAATATAAATACAATATTTGTGTTTGTGTTGGGGTGCATATTCATTAGTGTGTTAATTATTTGTTTTCTTCGTGAAAATATATTTAAAATTTCAGATTTCCCAGATACACTCAATTTTAAGCCCGAATTTCCTATCTAGGTAAGCACCAGATTTCACAATTTCAAGTCGAAAAATGCAAAAGCTCCCTACCGTGGGAGGGGGACACCCCCCTCCCACACCCTCCCCCCGCTCAGTCACTTCGCTCCCTCGGGCTACGTCGCTTCGCTCCTTACAATGTCTTACACTCACATCTGGCTCAAAGTTGGCAGCACTGTGAGTGTGGTTGGGCATGAGCCCCTACACACACAAAATCGTGAGCCCCCATAGGGTTTGCCCCCCAATCCAAAACAGCTTCCGGACCCCTAGTCACGACCTTCTTAACACCTAATTCCCCCCCACTCCTTGCAAGTCAAGGGGCTTATTGTATAAGCCCCTTGCACTGGTATGCACTATTTCCAGTATGTGAATAATCAATACTGATGGGCTAGACTAGAAAATTATCAAAATGCAGATAATGTGTGATATTTATCACCACAATGATTCTTTATTGCAATAAATATCTAAACAGGAGTCATACCTCTTAGTAGAAAATTAAAATCCAGATTTGAAATCCTCCAAAAGATTAAGAAAAAATGATAACAGCTCCCTGTCTAAAAGTGCATATGCACACTGCCAGCAATACACTCACACTGTCACAGCAGTTCAGTATTGCATAGCTTCCTATTGGAGCTATCATTGAAAATATAGATAGCGCCATCTCTTGACCAGTACAGATTATTGAGCTCAGCATAGTGAATGAGCTGACTGCACACAACCTCCAGATGTGAGAACTTAGACTTTGATTAGTACAGAAATAACCTGAATTTTCCAAGAAAAGTGGACAAAAACTCAAAATAAAGCCATCTTTGGATAAAGTGATTATTTAGTTGTGGATTTACATCTATGAAGGTGAGTTTAGATTGCAGATTTATCTTGTTTGTATTTCTTTATTTTTGGCTGTCGCCATATGCAACACATTGCATACTGTGGCATATACAAAAAAGGGTAACCTGCCCCCCCCCCACCCCCCCCCCCCCGAGCCACTGAGACTTTCAAGCAATTGTCTTGGTCTCGAAATATTTCGGCAGGTGGTCTCGGCCGCGAACAAATTGGTCTTGGTCCGGTGAACGGCAAATCATCCCCCCAGGTGTATGAACCTGTCTACGCCACGAAATGTTCGTGTTCGGAATAACGAACCTTCGGAATAAAGAACCTTCGGAATAACGAAGCGCACCCATAAATATATGTCACTTTAAAGCACAGAACCACCAATAAGTCAAGAATATGATCGTGCTGATTGCTATATGACATTAAAGTGATGCCTGTAAAGTGTCTAACTCCACGAAAATTACTTGGAGCTTCTTTAGTTCTCTTCTGCCGTGTTGTTTAGCTTATGGTAAGAGAAGAATAAAATAGGGCTAGATTTGTTCAAATGTCCCTTCAGTATGAAGATAATTATCATTGAAAATCATTATTTCAAAAGCGTTAGCCAACGCTTTTGGATAAATGTACAATTGCCGTAGCTGAACACGTCCGGCCAGCGCGCGTGTTACTTCCCGACCCGACTGTTGAGCCGAGCGCGCACAAATTCTATACCGTCTGTATACACGAGTGCGGATATCGTCAAACAGACGATTATTGCTGCGACAAATCTACGGCAGGCCATCAGTATTCGGTGATAAAATATGAACTCAATATTCGTTATTTTCACTAGGTAAACCGTGTTCGTTTTCTTTCAAACTTTCACAAATCTTTCAATTGTATTTTACAATGATATTGATATAGGATTGAAGTCTGAAATGTCATTTTGTGCAATATCTGACACTTTACAGGGATCACTTTAAAGTAGACGTAATTTCTCTCAAAATTGTATATAATTTTTCATATTTGGACTAAGCAATACATCTGAACAGGTGCGCATAAGATTTGGAACAATGTGATTTCTGGCGCTCAAAATGTTGAAGGGATATTTGAGTTTTGGTAAAGGCCCAGTCCCATACTGACGATTTTCACGGCGACTCGCAACGACTCGCAACGATTTACTAGAACGAATCGACTCGATTTAGCCACGATTTAACAACGAATTGGGAAGAATTGTACGGCGACTCAAGACGAATATTCGTTCTTCGTCGTTGTTCGACGAGTTAGCTCGTCCTTCTTTTGTGTTTAACCATTGCGGTAGAAAAATCGTGGCAGAAAAAAAGTTGTGGTCCCATAGTGGCGATTTTTGCGGCGACTCGCAACGAATTAACATTTGTGGAGAAAATCGCTTGAGTCGTCGCGAGTCGTTGTAGTTCTTTGCGAGTCGTTGTAATTCGTTCTGCGAACCGTTGCGCATCGCGAAGAACGCAATGAATCGTGTTAGCACAACGAATGTTTTGGGACTGTTCAAAAACTATCGCCATGTCGCGACGATTTCCTTTCATTCTTTTTATGGAACAATAGGGCAGTGCACCATATGAACAATTGGACTTGTTTGAGTCAGTTTCATGGGCGTAGATCTGTCATTAATACAATTCAACAGGGGGATGATCTATTCATTCACCCCCTCCCCCTCTCGTGATGAATAGGTATTACGTAAGTCTTTACGCCTATGGTCAGTTCAAAGACGGAAAGCGGCGATCTTCACAACGAAAGCGATACGAGTCGCAACGAATTGCAACGATGTGGAACGACTTGACACGAATATGCAACGGTAAATACAACCATTTTTGGTGAAAATCGTCGTGGCGTGGCGATTGTTTTGAACAGTTACAGACGGCGATTTTGGCTCCGCTTTCACGATTTTCTTCGCGATGCGCAACGGTTTTGGGGGAAGAACCGGTACGATGTAACACGATGCAACACGACCTAAGCGATTTTCTCGACTAATGTCAAATCGTTGCGATTCGCCGTGAAAATCGTCAGTATGGGACTGTAACCCAAAATAACGCCATTACATTACAAACTAATAATTACAACTCCACCATGCTCGAAAGGAATACAACATTACAAATGACTAAGTAAAAAGCCTGTTATCATTAAAACAGAGCCGTTGAAATTTATTAGGGCGCTTTCTAAAAACTCATCGGTTTCAACAATTTTAAATAAAATATTGTGCATGTAATGTTTTGTCGAAATAGTGATTATATATAGATATAATCAACAACAACTAAAAACCTCTATTGTAAATTTTTGAAAAGAGGAACCATTAAAAAAAATTTGTTTAACGGCTGGTTCAAAATTATCGAATACTTGTGGGGCCTCACATTTATTACAAATGGCTATGGATATTTCAGCCATTTCTGAACCGATTTTGATCAAATATAGTTTATTTTGTCATTAAAATATAATGCTCTTTCAAATTTTACTCTCAGTTTTTCATTATCTCACAACAAAACTATTTTGTGTAGCGTCCTCTATACCATTACTCAACTATCCCTTTAAATAATGTAGACAAAGATACCGTTCATAAGGAAATATCTTAATTCCGAATCTTTATCAGACACAATGTAAAACAACCAAAGGAATGCGTATAATTACAAAGGTAATATACATAATTGTGTATGATGTTTGTCTCATTAACGGCTTCTTTAGAACTGTGGAATATGATCATGATGATAACGTAAGAACAATATTTGTGGGTGCTCTGTTAAACCTTCTGTCAGGATCCAAGGATATTGCAGTTATTGTGATAACAATGTGTGCAACAGAAACACACACCATTAAAGGGATCTTGTAACTTTGTTGACATGTGCAAAAAGTGGATCTAGTTCTCTCTCTCGTGGAATAAATCTTGTCACTATTCATATATCGTCCGACCATTAAACCACCTAACCTAGTATAGACAAACGAATCATCCATCACATTGTACACAGTTGATTCTGGAATCCTTTCCCAAAATAGTCTTTTATTGGTGCACCATCCAAAATGAAATTATAATTTGTACGTACTTAGGTCTACACCAACTCTTTCTAACCGCTATTTGGGTGATTCAAATATTAGATAAAACTGGTTTTCAATATTTGAACAACACATTATGATGTAAACCATTTTTACAAATTTTTTTATAGAAATTTATAATGTATATTGTTGCTATCTGATATGTCCACTGGGTGTTGTGTGAAAATGTAAAGTTAAATGGACCTTATATTGGCCGAGTAATGAGCAAAAATGCAAATGATACTGTCTTAACTAACTGATTGCACTCACTTTGTACATGGTTTTAGCGGTCCAGACGATAATTCAACATCTAAACACATTAATCGTAAATATTTTTTTAACGAAAGGGACATTTGAAAAACAGAAATCTGTCCCATTCTTTTATTGTTCATATTAATACAAGAAGATATGAGGGAACCGCTAGAATTGAATTGGATTTTGAGGATTTGGACAATGTTACTTAGTCCCTTAAAACGTTGGTGAGTGTGTTTAAATAGCAATTTTTTTTTAAAATGAACATTATCTAGAATAGCCACTGAGTGTTATGTGAAATTTCCATGTCAAATTACTGTTATGCAAGCGCGTATTATACAACTTCCAAGAATGTTCTGTAATCTGATTGGTTCAAATCGGGTCACGTGACATTCAGTGGACTACACTGTAGCATCCATTTGCAATGGAGTGCAGAAAACGTACTATACCAAATGTACTAAACCTGCACTCGACGGCAAGCAGGTATAGTGCTTTAATTCAATTATTTATTCAATTGGAGGAAGCTCAGTAGGAAGGGAAGTTGTATAAACCAAACAATGCACGTTTGCTTGTGCATTTGTGGGCCGAAATAATGCACTCTGTGTTCGACTCACAACCTGGACATACCTCTCTCGGTCCTGCGGAACTTGGTGCGGTATATCCAGGGGGTAAACCCCCACTTGGTCTAAACCCACTTGGTCTAATATCCACTTCGTCTAATCCTACATAGTCTAAACCCATTTCGTCTACAACCACTTGGTCCAATAGCCGGTTCGTCTAATAACCATTTGGGCTATACCCTTATCGTCTAATATCCACTTGGTCCAAACCCACGTAGTCTAATGCCATTTCGTCTAATCACCAGATTGTCTAATATTCTATTGGTCTAATACCACAACGTCTAATATCCATTAGGGCTATACCCACTTCGGCTATATCCAGATGGGCAGTTTCTCACTTCGTCTAATAACCATTTCATCAACTTCCCGTTTGGTCTAATTGACAGTTGGTCTACTCCCACTTGGGCCAATGTCCCACTTGGGCTAATGCCCACATGGTCTAATGCCCACTTGGGCTAATGCCCACATGGTCTAATGCCCACATTGTCTAATGCCCATTTGGTCTAATGACCATTTGGTCTAATGACCATTTGGTATAATGGAAGTTTGATATGATATAGGTGTTGAAAGAGGGGGTCTGACCACATTTTAATTGTTATATAATGTGTTATTTTATGTTGATGTATTTCAGGGGCTGCACCCCGATGCACCCGTACGAAACTAGACAAGTTAAAATTACCACTAAATAACGAGTGTAATACAATTATATTTTGTGAAAACATAATGTTATAAATGCCTGTGAAATATCTTAATGTTAACCTGTGATTCATGTTTGCTCCTCTCTGTAGTCAAAAAGTCAAATTGTCTTTATTTAAGCATTGGAAAATAGGTGACAAACTACTTGAGAGTCCTTGCCAAAGTATTTTTTTGTTGTGTTCTTTGAGACTGTTGTAGATATGTGTAAGACTATTGATGCCTGCGGGGGGGGGGGGGTATACCAGTTGTTTTGACATACGAGATGATTGCTTGTAGTTGTACGAGATTTCAATTTCACATTCATATTAATTAGGTTATTTAGCTCAAAGTATGAAAGTCATTAAACAATCAGTTCAGCAAGGACTCTCAAAGCGAAATGTGTTTGAAGATGAATATCGATAAAAGAATACAATATCTGTTTATTCTGCATACAGAACATATCTAAATTCTCTATGTTTTTTATTGATATTTGTTTCAAAAATAGTAATTTTTATAATCCTTTCCGAAGTTTTCATTTCATTGTTTAAGTGTCATTTTGCAATAAGTGTCCTAACAATGAATTGAAACCAAACAGATTTGCGCATTTAGAACAAGTGATCTGACTTACAATTGATTATATCTCTTTCTGCAAGGGGCATACACACATCAAACATTATACAAGAGATTATACTTTCATTCTTCCCGATGACACATGTTCCCTCATACTTTTGGATACAAGTAAATAACAGGTAACACGTTGTTTAAAATAATGTAACAGAAATCTTTATTGTAACATCTTTTGTAATTGACCGACAACATCACTAGAGCCAGTCCTGCAGCATACGGCCGTAGTGTTTGGAAGTTACCCTGTATAAACTGCATTGGCCACTAGACATAACATGTACGTGTACAATTTAATCTTCTCACTACAAACAGAAGTACAGTTACAATATTGTGGATTATATAACAACAAAAACATACAAAATATATTTGAAACGACGCAGGGATTTCAAATGAACTAGACGGACGACAAAGTATTGACGTGTATGCATGTATTCGAAGTCCAATAAAAACAGCCCCTATGGATGGCAAGAAAAGAGAACGATAACAATTAAGAACATACAACTTCACTAATACACATCATAATTGTACCAACATTAATATATTATCATATGTTTTCAAATGGCCAGAGTATAGGTACAACAATACAACTAACTATTCACAACAATTATTATGTAAATCACATACAAAACAAATTTAACATCTGATTGTTTGCGGCTAAGGATTCTGTAATGAATTACACTATAATGTGAATATTATACTTTACCATATTGAAGCACTACCTAAAAGCATTATTTCATCCAGGCTTCATTGTCACCTTCAAGCCATGACTACTATTTATCACCCGCGCCCCAAATACTCCCAATTAATAACCATCTCTGATTTCTGACGTCTATTAGTACTTATCGCTCTCAAAACAGAGTACGGACACCCACAAAATAGTACATGTATGTCGATGACGTCAGAACTGTGATATAACTCACCGGTCAAATACTGTTATTCAATTGCTCTCTACATCAGACCCCAGGGTTACGTGTCCCATCGACTCATGTCTACAAAGACAATCAATTCAACAAAACTTCTAATACTAATAACTTATAACACAAATCATATAAAACACAATTGGTTCAATAAGATAACTCCAAAATTATAAAATAACCTGCATACATGTACAACAGTTTAACCCATCAGTGCCTAAGGCCCACATATTTGTGGTTTGGTAGTCCTACACTTAAAGAAGAAGAAGTTAGTTATGTGATGTGTATAGGAAGAAGGAGCATAAATTCCTCTATTTTTAGAGCCCTATTTTGTTACTCTACCTGCTTTAGTTATTTTTAATGATTTTTATTATTGCGTAAATCACTATAATTTAGCAAAATCCTTAAATTGGCAATACATTGTGATATTTTAAATACAGATATTTGCGTTCAAATTGGCAACTTTGTGGCAAAGTTACTTCATATTTGTCTTAAATTGTAATTACTAAATATTTTCCACCTATTTTTATGTCATTAATAGATCGACAAAATTTAGGAGTTGCCAATTTGTAGAGGAAAACAATTTTGCCTTAAAATAGCTCTCGTCCTTGATGGGTTAACCAAACTACAAACATGTACTAAAACCAATTACATCAATCCAGAAAACTAAACCATAGTTATGTATAACAAGCACTCACTTCACCTTAAACATCTACTTTCAAGGGAGCTACACAATAATATAACAACGCAACACCTTTTTATTTTCAATGAAGGTATCATCAAATTAATTGTCTACCTCTCAATCTTATTGTCACAAGCGCGAATTTAACTACAAATAACCCGTACAACTGTACATGCATAATTATTGTCTAACAAAATATATATATCGATTCATCTCATAATATAATAATAAAAAGTAAATGATAAACAAAAATAAGAGAGAACAATAAATGTAGGAGCTATGACTTATTAATTCTAACATTCAAAAACGTAATACAACGAATGTTTTCTTACCCACTCGTATACAAATACAAAAGGGGGGGGGGGATAATTGTACATGTCATCCCCCACCTTGTGAGGCGGGATGTATCCCACTCATCCATGAATTAGGGTTCGTTATTCCGAAAATGAAATTGGGGGTGTTTCATGGGCCCCCTCCCAAATCAATTTAAATCATGGCCTTTATTTAATTTGATTGGAAAAGAGAGTAAAACAAGAAAACTCAGATTGCACAGTTTCAATTAAAACAATGCAAAGGCTCCTTAACGGGGGGGGGGGGGGGCACCCCCTCCCACACCCCCCTTAGCAAAAAGCTAGATCCGCCCCTGCCCTTAGTTGCTATTTATTGAAATACATACAATTCAGACAAATAAAATGTTAGAATTAAGATATTTTGGACTGATATCAAGCAGAAAAATCTAACTTTATGACATGCATAATTATAATTATATAATATAAAATTGATTTTGGTTTAATTTCAGGTTTTTTTTACATGAGAAAGATATAAATATATCTAAAATATCTCATTCTTATTGCACTGTTTTACAAAGAAAAATAAATCATTTTTGAGGAAATTCATTTAAGTTTATAACAACATATTACAAATGATTCTTATACAATTTTACTAGAATTTTAAAGCCACTCTTTGCCCCCTCCCCTTCTCCCCCACCCCCATGCAGCCACGGCAATTAGAATAAGATTGATCCCCTTTCCCAAGACCACACTGCTCAAAATCATTTTTTAGGCAACATTCAAATTCAAAAAATCAAATTCTTTTCTACGTCGTATTTTTTAATAACCCTAATTTCATTTTAGGACTAACGAACCTTCAGAATAACGAACCCGATTTTATTTTCGGATCAACGAACCTTCGGAATAACGAACCTTCCGAATAACGGACTGTATACAGGCGGTGGCCACCACACAGGTCAGTGTGGGCGATCGTTAGACCAAATGGGAATTAGACTAAATGGCCATTAGACCAAATGGGAATTAGACTAAATGGTCATTAGACCAAATGGGAATTAGACCAAATGGGAATTAGACTAAATGGTCGTTAGACGAAATGGCATTAGACGAACTGATATTGGACCAAATGGTTATAGACCAAACGGTAATTAGACCAATTGCATATGGACCAAGTGAAGAGTAGCCTAACTGAGAATTAGACGAACTGGTATTAGACGAAGTGATAATAGACGAAACGAGAAAAAAAAAAGTAGACGAAGTGACAATTAGCCCATTTGGTGATTAGACGAAACGGCAGTTGCCTAGATGGGCATTATACCTAGTGATGATTAGACCAAATAGGTTTAGCCGAAGTGAAGTTAGACGAACTGATGATTGGACCAAGTGGTATTAGACCAAGTGAATATAAACCATCCAGTGGATATACCGTATATGCTACCTTGCATTATCTGTATAGTATATGTGAGGTGGGCGGTAAGATATAATGATTGAAACGGAATTGATATTAGCTAACGTATTGTCAGACAATGACATATATTCCCTGGATATATTTCTTTCACATTCAATAATTACAAAATATATTAATGATAAATTAAAACAGTTTGGAAAAAGGGAATTTCGGTTTCATACTTTTATTAGTGAGAGGAATGCAACGAGGCATTAAAGAACCACTAGAGAAGCAAGTAAGTTTGTTGAGTTCAGAAAAGGCTACTGTAAACGACTACAGCATGTGACCATGACGGTGTCTACTATAATACCAAACAACGTTAATGAACAAAGTTGTTTTATTTTGTCTCTACAGGTTGGTGGTAGATTCACAGGGAGCAGCAGCTGAATACGTGACCTGAACATTACCATGCCTGTCTCCTTGTGTGAGTGGAGGGTCAGGATTGGGAGATTCATCCAAAGACCTTCAGCCGAGATCGATACGTGTGGCTGTCACACAACGAAGACGAGACAGATAACCAGTGAGGATGAGAAGAAGAGAAAGCGGAAGAAATGGCAGGAAAGAGAGAAAAGAAAAAAACAAAGGACCTTGTCGAAACTAATCAAACAGAAAAAGTCTAAAGTAAAGGCTCTAGTTAGGAAGTACAAAAGGGAAAGGCGAACAGGAACTCGACTACCGATGAAGGGAGAAGATACTCGCGATAAGTTATCATTAACAGTTAAGGAAATCTTGTCAACATGGTTAACAGATCAAACACGAAGCCAACTTACCCATGCAGGTGCTGAAGACGACGGACACGTAGACGACACACACATGACCAGCAGGGACCAATCCGAAACATCGTCCAACTTATCAACTCAGACCAGCATATATGCACACATCATTAACACAGGACCAATGCAACGTAGAATCAGCACTGATGGTGGCGGAAACTCAACATCTGAGAATGAGACTACAAAGACCGGCTATTCACACAGCGTATTTCAACGATGTAGGGACCATCTCCGACGTCTTACATCACAAACTAGAAAGGTACGGCACTGGTCAAAGGCAACGTCAGCAAAACAATCGTGGGATGCCGGTCCTAGCATATCGTACATTAGGCGTGGTCACACAGATGAAAATAATTGCGATGCAAATTTCGAGGAAAAACAAATTTCAAATTCGAAAATAATCGCGATGCAAATCGCGCTAATGCGATTTTAAATGAAATAATCGATTTTGATTCGAATTAACTGTTCTTATGAACAATCATCAAAGTTTAATGTTTGAATTTTACATTATGCAAATTTGCAAATTGTTGTTTACTTTACTTGATTTAAATGGCAATTGTAACAAAAAGGGGTCAATGAATATTATAGTTAACGGTATATAAACAAATTGACAAAAACAAAACATGTACAGCATATATCAGACTGTTTTTATATAAAAACAGTCTGCCTGCTTTTATATAAAAACAGTCTGTCACACCGGTAAAAACAAGATGCATGGGTCAATTCCATAATGCATGGGTCAATTCCTTAATAAAGATTATTTCGTAAATTAAAGTTATTATAGAATTATTAGGTCTGTCTTGTATTTTTCTTTATGCCAAATATGTAGGAATTCTGCACAGAAGCAAATGTCGAACTAACACTACGTATTTTTCCAAGACAGCATTGTGTCTATAATTCAAGACAATTTAGAGCATTATAGATCAATGTATTATTTCTTTATTTATTTGAACCAGAAATCTACCCCTCGAAAGTCGCATGCTGAGATTCGCACATCTATGAAGAGTAGTTGTAAACGTTTGTGGAAGCTTTTCATCTCCAAACTTCACCTCACGAGGGCGGGAGACGTGGAAACCAACCCAGGGCCTAAGGCAAATTCAAAGAATGAGTAAATATAATTTTCTAGCCAACTGACAAAAACAATACAATAAATAAAACAACGAAGAGCTTGGATCTGGCTAGTACATAATAGTATCAATCAGTCAGAATATAAGATAGCAATATTATTTAAAGCGGGTAGATAAAAGCGGAGAAAGCGGTTGACATTTTGACATATTCGATAATTCGAGGAATTCTAGGTAAACTTCTCATTTTAGTTCGATTTGGTCGCTAAAATAAGCATGCAGTTGTATAATCAAAATTAGCTTCTTAATTCCCTGTCTGTGTATTGATCTGTGTGGCATGACAAAGCACTTAATTTCAGCATTATACAGGGTGTCTCAGAAAGAATGCAACACCTACGATCGTTAATTTCATCAACACCATCGACCAAATTTCTTTTTGTTTTTGTTTGATTGGGTAGAACATTTTTTTCTCCAACAAAATAATACCATGAGCATTGATTTTGTGTAAGGCGTCTGGATACTAGGGCCATTTTTCTAAGCAATGTCGTTTCCTAAATTTGCTACTTGAATAAGTTAATATAATAGTATGTATACAAGAGGGAGTACACTATACATTGTACAAATTGTCACATATTAGAAATGAGTGGAATTCGATTCGTGAAATAGTTCATGTTTTGTTGAACATCAGCACATTGCAAATGGTGTTCGATCAAAACTTGCAATTAATTGATACAATAATATCTTAAAGGCAAGGTATTGTTAGTGGTCAAGTAACATGAGTAAGGTGTATCTAATAAAGAAGATTAATCTATGTGAGTGTATACATTTTTTGTCCAGCTTTGCTGCCATCCTGCGTGCTGTGGCTCGAGACGTTGTTGAAAATGACAAGATTGAAGCCTTAGGGAAACAATTAGGATTCCAGCAGGGAGAAATAGAAAACTACCTCAAAACCAACGTGCTGTTCAATCGCGTGACTAGTGACGGAACACTACAGATGCTTAGAGACTGGCATGACACCGTGGGAAAAGCTGATGAGAGGTCTGTCTTCAGGGAGGCACTGGTGAATGCAAACCTTCGTATGCAAGCTGATGAACATCTATCCGGAGGTAAGTGCTAATGATAAGTGGCAAGTATAATTTAAATATGTTCTTAGGTTAGGACTGAATCCGCCGCGTTTAAATTGAGAGGAACTGTTCACTTCATTTACTATGCATCATCATGTCCTCGGGGTAGCTCTGTTGCAGGCTAACCTAGCTATTAAGTGGGACAGCAGATTTATCAGAAAATGAGAGTTTGGATTTCAATGCGTGTCAGTATCATCTCGACTTCGGTTCCAGAGTAATTTTAATCTTAAGCGAGAATTATGCTGTTCTGGTAATGGTATAGCTTAATAGTGTTTTTCATGAATGGATTTATATTATGCTGTTTTGTATTCCTGTACAGACCTGAAATCGGGATACAGTGAGCAGGAACCGGCCTTATCAGAAGAACTGTTGTATCGATGCACCAAGGAGCTCAAAGAATTCCATGCTCTAAATGTTTGTAAAATCAGACTTGATCCATTAGATCCACAGTCTTTGGTTAGCTTACCAGACATCTACACGAACCTTACCTTGATGTCAAAGGATGGCAGGGGTAGCCGCTCATTGACAATCCTTGACCTCACAAGCATTATTATCCACCATGCGCCAGTCAAGCGATTCCTAGTTATAGGTGAAGCTGGGTCGGGTAAAACAACACTATCTGCCAGGATCGCTTACGAATGGATCGAGGGATCTCATTTCAAGCAATTTACCATTATGCTTGTTATACCACTTCGCGAAGCTGCAGATTACACAATCGGTCAAATAGCAAAGGCTTATCTATCTGACAGCAACCCAGTTAAAGTTGATCAGCTGGATGCCTACATTAAAGCAAACCCGAACAAGGTCTTCATTATTTTGGACGGGTTTGATGAATTCCCTACTAACATTCCCCGCAGACATATCGAAGATGGGCAAGAAATAATCCGAATCATTGCATCTCAGAAATTGAAGGCATGTCATGTTATCACGACAACACGACCTTGGAAGGCTGAACAACTCCTTTATCATGCAGAACTGAGCAAGGTCTACTCCTTCATTCGCGTTAAAGGTTTCACTGAGGAAAATATGTCAGAATATGTAATGAAACATTTGAAAGACAATGAAGCTAGTGCTAGAGAACTAATTCAGTTTATGCAAGAAAACGATGCAATTGCAGAGAACATGGCTCCGTACCCAATATATGTAGCCATGCTCTGCCTAATGTGGAAAGAGGTTACAGTTGAGAGATGTGAGGCGATCAGACAAATGCAAACATTTTCCCAGGTGTTCAAAGAAATGATACATTTCCTTATAGAACACAATGCCCAAAAGAAAATGAGAATTATCCTTGATGAATCTTTGGACAATCTCTACAGACAAATCAATGAAGACCTTGCTATTATCAGCAAAATTGCATTCCAAGGTTTGCTTGATGATGATCTTGTCTTTGACTATAAGTTATTTGAGTATTGTCAACAAGCCTTGGAAACAGCGTTTGAAGTTGGAGTATTGTCCAAGGAAAAACGGATAATTCCAAAAGCTGAGATCAAAGGTGTATACCAACCAAGACTGCAGAGCAAGGTGTTTTTCCCGCATAAGTTATTCCAAGAGTACATAGCGGGAATGCACCTTGCTGTGCTGTATCACTCAAACCACACAGAATACATTAGAGTGGTCAAAGACGTAGTACTCCGTAACAAGAAAAAGTTCATGTATCTGCTGTATTTTGGTACAGCACTGAGCAAGGAGGTTGGGATCGATATCATAACTAGGATGAGTGAACACGCTGGTAGCGATACACGTGCACGCGATTTCATTGTGGATGTAGCCTTTGAATGCCATGATAGAGATGCAGCTGATCTGGTGAAGACCAATGTCCTTCGTAACATGACATCGTTCAAGATAGACAGGGGGAAGAGTGCACACACAATACTAGGATACATGTTTCTAGCACCGGATATGGTAAGTCACTATCACGTTATTACATTCCAGACTAGTCGAGGTGCACCTATAGAGACTATAAATTGAGGGATAATAAAGTGTATTATTATTATTAGTTTGTTAGAATGACTGAAACTGGTGTAGATATTTCAAAACACCAATTTACAACAATCGAGTCTATAATTATCCGAAATACGTTGGCAATTATAAAAGAGAAGGGTTGATAACAATTATAAGAACACATTCAACGTATCATGTGAACAAATGAAATAATAAATTGCTCAATGGTCCCAGGTAAGCAAGTATAAACTACATCATTATGAGAATCATAATATCAATAAACAATGATAAAGAAGCACGTTTCAATTGCTTTTTAAACACAATGTAAACACAATGTATGTATGTAGCTTATGTTTTCTCTTCTTTTATGCAATGTTCATGCATTCGTATATCAATTTATATTGTTATAACTATGTTGTTTTGTTGTAGGTAATTTATACGTTGTTTTATATTTATGTTGCAGGGGCGTCGATCCTGGGGGGCAGGGGGGGCGGTCGTCCCCCCATGAAAATATTGGGGGGGGGGGGGGCGAACATATCATTTCGCCCCCCCCCCCCCCAAATTCCGCAAATGAGGAAGAAAAAAAATCGATCAATATAATGCCAACGAGGGGAAAGACACATTTATCAATGATTAATCTTCAAAATAGCCGTTTTTTAGTTTGAAAAGGACTGTAAAGCTCTTTTTTGTGCATACAGTTTCTCATATTACAAGTCTCATGTTGGTTGCGGGAACTCACCTTTGGAAATGTGTTGGGCAGTGTAATTTCTAAAACGCACCTCAAACGAAGTTAATTGAACCCTCATCTTTAGATCACCGTCACAAAAATAAAAATAATCTGAAATATATATTTCAGTCAATTCGGTCCATATGCGCTGAACGCAAATCAAATTGGAATATCATGTCCCCCCACATTTGAAAGTGGAGGAGATTGTCCCCCTCCCTTTGTCATTATGTATGTTTGGTTCTAAACTTAAAAACTTCATATTATGTAAAGTTTCTGTCTCAGGTGTGCACCAAATCGCACAATTTCACGCCCCAAAATACAAAAGCTCCCTACTGTGAGAGGGGGACACCCCCTCCCCCGCTCGGTCGCTTCGCTTTATCACAATGTCTCCCCTCCACTTTTGAAAAGTTGTTGACGCATTTGCTTAGTTTCATGGGAGCCCAATGCCCTAGACTATATCGATGGCTTTATAGAGTACCGAAGTAGTGACGTCACATGCTTTTGTTATGGCATAGTAATGGTTCTAAACAACTTTTCCTTTCATACTGGCATTAAGTACAGTAGTGGGTCGGAGCCGGACGATTGCCTTCTTAGCAACCGCTAGATCACCAATTCATTACTTGCCTGACATTGTTTAGAACCATCACCCATGGCAATAAATAGCTCTGACGTCACACTTCGGTACTCTATAGTATACAGGATCACGTGGATCCATCTCATGCAAGGCTCAATCTTTTCCTTGCTATGCGAGTAGGTTACGAGTAGGTTCACTATTTTATACAATTTTACAATTTTTATACAATTATACAATTTGTTTGCAAATGTCTGAAATTTAAAAGCTTCCGGGGGCTCTGCCCCCTGGACCCCCAATATTGTCCCCAAATGTGGGTGCCCCCCAAAGTCAGGTCTTCGAGCCATCGAGACACTTTCAATGAGCGCATACTACAACTTCCGGGCATGCCAATGTGGGGCTTTTAGCTCTCTCAGTGGTCATTCTGGATTTTTTGTTCGCCCCCCAATCGCAAAAACGGATCGACGCCCCTGTCATGTTGCATGATGATTCGTCGTGCAATGCCTTTATTACAAGTAGGGCTTCTCCTTCAATAATTACTAGGATAATATCAAACAAGTAGTCAATGGTTTTTCTTTTCTTTTTTGATTACATATTCCAGGAACATTTCAATATTTAAATTAAGGTTTCTATATTTTTTCTCAATTAACTCTATAACGTTATATAAATTGCATTATGATAAATAAACAAAATTAATTATGTCGACAATCCGAGAGAGTATACGGACTACACATGCTCATACACCAACTATACGCTTGCATTGTTGAAGAGAGATCTACTGGGCAAAACAATATCAGTGTTCTTTGTTCTACAGAAATGCGTTTCCTTTACAAGCAGATCATGATTTGTTTTACATTTCAAACAAGTTTCAGACGGATCCTAGAATGACACAGCTAATGGAAAGCGTGTATTCTTATGGACCTAATATTAGTACATGTATAACTTAATAATATTTCATGACATTATGCTTGATTACAGACTAGTTTGAGTGTCTCGGAAAGGGACTGTAAAGTATCACTCTCCAAGGGGCTAGCAGAGACTATCTGTACATCGACCTCTCTCAAGGAGCTTACGTTGAGAAAATGTTCTCTGCATGATAGTTTCTATGAGATTCTTACTGTGAAAGGTGGACGCAGTACAGTAAGTAAAGTATGGGATTGTTTGTCTAATAAGTAGTTCATGTAATAATGTTTATCTTGGACTTACATTCCAAGTTAGTAATAGTATCATGTTCACATGGCATCATTTAAACAATGTGAGTGAAAATGTATGAAAGAATTTTCATGAGCTCCTTTACAGAAATTATAATGGCTTAAGTGTTTTATAGAACAAAAACAGTTGTTAACAGGTCAAAGCATAAAGTTATTTCATGAGATACATAATATCGCATTGGACAATCACCCTTTTCCATTGCAAATTAATATAGAATTTGAGAGTAATTAAATAGTTGTCATATAAATGCCGTACATTATAATATCTATTTTGATCATTGATTAATTCCTGCAATGTTAAGACCAATACAAAATCGGTATGTGGGTGAAGATATATGACAGAAAGATGTTTAACGGAAAAAATACTTTCCTGTTCATACATGTCGTTATTATTAATATGCGTGGTAATTGGCATCAGGTAATTGTTGTCATAAAATAATGTAATAGAAACTGAAACCATTTTGTACACAATTGTTTTCCATCTGGGTCCTGTTCCATAAAACTGTTTGAATCATCGTAAGTGTCCAGTTATTGCAACTACCATGGCAACAGCTCCATGCTGATTGGCTGTTTACCTATTAGATATAATAATTGGCAATTTACACCAATTGCAAAGGTTTTAAGAAACGGGGCCCAGATAAGGAATACGAAGCACGTTGGGTTTCATTTCTGAAAGAAAAATAACTTGTCATTCATGAAGGGACCGAGAAATTGTAAGTACCTGTGTTGTAATATTTTGTTTCAATATGTTTGTATGCATAAATCCATATGTTATTCATTGTAATGTATGCATGAAATTTTTATTATTTCTTGACAATAATTCAGTCCAGCAACTTTATTTAAAAAAAGAAGAATCAACACGGCTAGTTACGACATGCATGTCATTTAAATTTGTACAAATATATATAAACGTGAAATAATACACGCAATGTACGGGGTGGCTAGAAAGAAAAGCACAGACCGACATACACCCTACAACATGAACAAACACTGGTTTATCCAGATGAGAAATTATTTAGCTAAGATGATTGATATAAGTTTGCATTCAAAATTAGCCCAATATCACAGAATATTTCTTGTTTACCTTTAATACGCTATACCAAATATTAAAATATACACTCGGCAAATAAATCACAAAGTAATGTGTAGATAATTAATGTTAACAGTGTGTATTAAACAATGCTTAACCATAACATGCCGGGCAATTTCAGTTGATTCTACGGACGGGGGGGGGGGGGGGGGGGGGGGTGGTGGGCAGTATACATTACGGCCATGTAACATTCGTTCGCCATGAGCACGCAAGTCGAGTATGGGCAATAGATTACTATCTAATAGGTTGAGTTTTAAAACTTAACTCAGTTGTAATTTATGTCAACAAATAACAGTTTGCACACAAATCAACAGTTAGTCAACTATATTCAACCCAAAAACGGACATCTCACATGAAAACAAGGACAAAATAAAAGCTAATAATGGTTTATTCTCATTCTAGACGAATTATATTTCCAGTTGTGTGTACATAAGTAACGCAAATGAACAATGTTCGTGGCTGACAGGAAACCACACAAGTTCACAAGAATTTAACACAATAGATCATGATAAGATCTGATTTTCGCAATTATGGTTTAAAGGGATCTAGGCACTTTGTGAACATGTGCATAATGTGATGAATGGTTGGTACAATGAATATAGTTGTTTTTGAATATTTCAACTGGGTATTGTGTGAAAATTCCAAACTAAATAAACGTTAAATGACCGAGAAATTAACAAAAATAAAAAGTGATATTTACTAACTCATTGCACTGACTTTGTTCCCCGTTACGACTATCCAGTGGAAAGTTTAAAATATGAACACTTCAATCGTAAATATATTTTTAACGAAAGGGAAACAACTGAAAACTGTCTCATGATTCTATTGTTAATACGAATACAATATGGTATAATGAAACCGCTAGAGTTTTAATTTGGACAATGTTACTATATTTCTGTAATGGTCATTATGGTCAGAAATTGTTTCTGTCTTCGATGCATCAAACCCCTCTGGGACTGTCGGTCTAAATCTTTGAATGTACACACGTTGAAACTACAGGCATTTTACAAGATGAGGAGAGTTTAAAGGGGATGCAATATGGTTATTGTAGACGACAAGTTGGATAGTGAAGATGTTTGTTAGTTTGATCATTCACGCCAATTCCAGAATGATGCATTCATGAAATCCAAAGGTTGATTTATAGGATGTGATGGGCCAGAGAGTGTGATAAAGACAGTTATCGGAACGAATCAATTACTTAGGTAACTTTCGCAAAGCCAATTGGAAGGATTTCACCAATGACCTCGATGAAGCCTTGGCTGATCTTGACCCTACCCCAGCCAACTATGATAAATTTATCAAACTGACACAGGACATATCCAAGAAGCACATCCCCCGAGGATGCAGGGAATATTACGTCCCTGGAATCTATGCAGATAGCGAAGCCCTCTATGATGAGTACTTGAAGCTTTATGAGGAGGATCCCTTCACAGATGACACCATGAATGCAGGAGAGATGCTGACGGCAGCCATTGCCGAAGAGCGAAGGAAATCCTGACAAGAACTCATCGAAGATGTAGATATGACACACAACAGCAAGAAAGCTTGGTCAACTATCAAAAAGATTAACAACGACCCCAAACGAGCAAAAGTGCACTCCAACGTCACTGCTAACCAGGTTGCTCACCAGCTTCTGTTGAATGGCAAAACGCAACATAAACTCCAGCAAAAAGATCATCCTCCATGGAACCAGTCCGATGAAGAATCCAACTGGACCTTTACCCTGAAAGAACTCCAGACAGCAATCAACAGCCTTAAGAACGGTAAGGCAGCTGGTCTTGATGACATCCGGACTGAGCAGATTAAGCATTTTGGACAGGTTGCTCTACTATGGCTTCTTACCCTGTATGACAATTGTGTACTCCAGTCCCAACTACCAAAGATCTGGAGGAAAGTTCGAGTAATCGCTATCCTCAAATCAGGCAAAGATCCACAAGCTGCCAAAAGCTACAGACCAATCTCCCTACTATGCCATCGAGTACAAGCTTTTTGAGCGCCTCATCTTGAACAGACTTGGCCCTATTACGGAACAGCATCTAATCCCTGAGCAGGCCGGCTTCCGTCCTGGGAGGTCATGCACAAGTCAGGTCCTCAACTTGACTCAGTTCATTGAAGATGGCTTTGAGAGGAATCAACCTACCGGCGTAGTGTTTGTAGACCTTACGGCTGCCTATGACACAGTGAACCATCGATTACTCCTCAATAAGCTGTACAGGATGACAAGTGACATCCATCTGACCAAACTCATCCAACTGCTACTAGGAAACAGACGTTCCTTTGTGGAGCTGAACGGAAAGCGCAGCAGGTGGAGGATACAGAAGAATGGACTCCCACAGGGAAGTGTTCTCGCCCCAGTCCTGTTCAACATCTACACGAATGACCAACCTGTCTCTCCGGGCACAAGGAGCTTCATCTATGCTGACGATCTCGGCATTGCCACCCAGAATAGCGACACCAATGAGATAGAGAGCACCCTAACATCAGCCCTAGACAACCTGACAGTATACTACAGAGACAACCAGCTGAAAGCAAACCCTACCAAGACCCAGGTCTGCTTATTCCATCTACGCAACCGCGAGGCTGGGAAGAAACTATCACTCACATGGAATGGTACCCCCCTCGACCACTGCGATCATCCAGTGTACCTTGGCGTTACCCTGGATCGAACACTTTCATTCAAGCAGCATATCGGAAAGGTGAGGGGGAAAGTGAGGACCAGGAACAACCTCCTCCGGAAACTGACAAACTCCGCTTGGGGTGCCAGTGCATCTACACTACAGGCAACAGCTCTTGCACTTTGTTATTCTGCTGCGGAGTATGCGTGCCCTGTCTGGGAAAGATCCTCGCACTCGAAGAAACTTGACCCAATTCTCAACGATAGCTGCAGAGCAATCTCTGGTTGTCTAAAGCCGACAAATGTAAGCAGCCTATATGTCCTGTCCGGCATTGCTCCACCCGATATACGCCGGTCAGTAGCCAGTAGCGTGGAGCGTCTCAGACAAAGTCAGGATAGCCGCCATCCATGTTATGACATCCAACAATCCCAGAAACGGCTCAAATTAGGAAAAGCTTCCTACACTCTGTCCAACCGCTGACCGAATCCCCACAGGTGGCCAGACGTAGGCTTTGGGAGGAGAGGCGGAGCAGTAACCGCCACCATGACAAGCTACCTCTCCCTACTAAGGAGCAGTTACCCCCAGGACACAAGCAAGACTGGAAGACATGGAAGTCCCTCAACCGACTTCGCACAGGGATGGGTCGATGCAAAGTCAACATGAAAAAGTGGGGATACACAGATGATGACAACATTAACTGCGACTGTGGCACATCACAAACCATGCAACACCTCCTTCAGTGTCCTAACCTTGAGGAACAGTGTAGTCAAGAAGATCTGGTGGTTGCGAATGAGACAGCCCTGCGATGTGCAAAGTCATGGCCAAATATTGAATATTCTAGACTAGTAGTGTAGCGTAGTGTAGAGTAGTGTAGATGTAGGATACGAAAGAAGAAGAATTACTTAGGTTTGTTTGTTCGGATTAATCGATATATACAACATTATACAAGGGAAGGACATGTAATTGTTCATTAAAAAAACCAAATGGCTAGCACCACAGAGGGAGCCAAGAGGCTGTCATAAGGATTGAGTTGATTTGGTCAGATGTCACTGACAATATAAATATGTGTGTTCACATGCACAAAACATGAAATTAGTCATGCGGGTAAAATATTTACGCGTTGTCGAGCAATCGGTACAATTTCAGTGGTGGGGCCATAATGCCCTCTTGTCTCTATTATGATTAATACATGGATTATGCATTAGAACCTGACGTTTTGTTCCAATGCCGTCCGGGGTTATTTTGTTCTGAACCACCCATTGTAGTGCTAGTGCTGATGTTCTTTAATGTTATTATGATTTCAAATGATGTATACATGTATGCAGTATCGTTGCCACATACTCGTAAGCCTATATTGTATTACATTCATGAAAACTTCCATTATTAACATTAACAATCACAAAACGTAATCATGTATCAGCTAAAAAGGTAATCAGGTAAAAAGGCCCATATATTCATTTTAAAAATTACCCTCCAAAGAAGAAGAGCTTTTATCTATTACTCTAGTTATAAACATGCATATTTTCAATAAATACAAACATTTTTATTTTTTCTGCAATTTCTTTTTTTTTTTTTTACAAAAAATCATATATTTCCATCACTTTTCTATGATTCAATTATATTATTTTATTCATAAAAAACGAGTTCTACGTCTGAATATTGTTCGTGACGTGCCCTCATTTTTGATGATGTTGTCGAGTATTTCTAAGACATCGCTACCACTCTGCTGCTGGTTGCAATTATTGTTGACATTGAAATTATTTACAGTAAAATCACACATTTCGCGCAACTCAATACTTATACATTTTTCTGTCCAATCTGACAAACTGTTGATATGAATTCATAGATCAGAGAGGTCTACCAACTGTGGGGTGAAAATTCCATGATAAATTAATGTCATATGACCGGGCAATGGGCAAACGTACAAATCAGTATTTGATAACTCATCGCCATAACTTTTCACACACCTGTAATTCGTCAAGGAAGCCTTTCAAATGAAAGTACAAGTTAGTTCAATCATATAGAGTACATGTATATATAAACGAAAGACTAATTCGGAATACCTTAAATTTGACCATGCCTCAACAGTTAATATGATTGCAACGAGGTATGTGAGAACGGCAGGAGTTCTAATCAAGTTTAAAGTGAGATTGGTGTTAGGTAACCATACCAATGTATGTATTAATAAAAGCGAAGTTTCCATTTTGTAATATTGTCACTATAAGCAACGCTTTTAATATGTTCAACAAGCCAAATTCGATTGGGCGGAAGTTAACTTCGGCCCTTGAAAGGGAAATGTGTTGTTTCCGTGGCAGAATTGAATATCATAGAATTACACATTCCATAGCAACCATGGCCTCGCTTCCTTGAGTCTGCATGTGGCTTTTATCACAGGAAAACTTACAATTTTCTTCATTCTTATCATCACGGAAATGAAATCTCGAAAAAGAATTGTTTCCAGAATTAGAGGCGACAATATCTGACAAAATCACTGATAGTATTAGCAACTGGATTGGATACAACATATTAAATGTACCAAAATTGTATAAATCATTTTCATCATAGATGCATGTTATCTTTGTATCATTACGATTATTATTAGTAATCATACTAATATTACTATCAGAGTATGCTTATAATGAGTAATACCATATTCATCATAATTACCCTTATTAATGTTATTATATATATTTCCACTGTATTATCACACATTTCGCGCAAGTTAACACTCATACATATGTGTGTCCGATCTGGGTAAGAGCTTATAATACTACTAATAATAGTAATGATACTAATAATAAACATTTCGTCTAGTTATATAGCGTATATTACAGCAAGGTTTGGGTATCTATGCGCATATAGAAATCATAATTTCATTCATCATGTCGTACATGAACATATTTAACAATCAAAAGTAACAAGTCATCAATATTACTTGTATTTCCGTCAATAATCTTTCCCGTCACAAACATGTAGGCAATAATTCTCTTCAAGATAACCCGGGTTCTCATTATTTTGTTTTAATGTTGAAATCCCATCAGGTTAAGCAGGTCGAACTGTGGAATACGACTCTAGGTGATGTATCATCTAAGCACCTTGCAGCATGGCTGTCTAGGTTGCCAGACCTGACAGAACTGACACTAGATAAGATGGAACTCGCTGACAGCTTCTACGTCATGGCGTCAGAGAAGGCAGCCCAAACCAAGGTATCACACACGGTCACATATGACTTTCTCAAATCTGCAAACTTATATCTGATGTATATATGAAAAATGTGATTTCCATTTTATCATTAGTTCTCTTTAAAAAGTTGTATTTAATACAAGTTATACCAGAATCAATCAGTTCTGAACGGGTAAAATTATCCTTTAAAATGATTTAGTATCTTTGCTGAAATGTGAAGAAACTGACAAACAGTTAATATAAATTTGTATTCTGTGATCAGAGAAGTCCACCAACTGTGGTGTGTAAATTCCATGATAAATTACTGTCATATGACCGAGCATTGGGCAAACATACAGATCAGTATTTTGATAACTCATCGCCATAACTTTTCACACAACTGTAATTCGCCAAGGAATACTTTCAAATACAGTACAAATAGTTAAATCATATAGAGTACATGTATACGAAAGACTAATTCGGATTACCGTAAATTTGACCATGCCTCTACAGTTAATACGATTACAACGAGGTATGTGAGAACGGCATGAGTTCTTATGAAGTTTAAAGTGAGTTTGGTGTTAGGTTACCTAACCAAGTTATGTATTTATAAAAGCGAAGTTCCCATTTTGTAATATTGTCACTATAAGCAACGCTTTCAATATGTTCAACAAGCCAAATTCGAATGGGTGGAAGTTAACTTCGGCGCTTGAAAGGGAAATGTGTTGTTTCCGTGGCAGAATTGAATATCATAGAATTACACATTCCATAGCAACCATGGCCTCGCTTCCTTGAGTCAGTATACAACTAACGAATGGGCTTCTTGTGATAGTCAAATCTATTACCGAGGTGGGCTCAAAATGATTATTACCCGAGGCGTAGCTGAGGGTAATAGTCATTTTGAGCCCACCGAGGTAATAGATTGCCTATCACAATCAAGCACATTCGTTAGTTGTTTTATATCACTCATCAATATCAGTGATTGTGTTCAGCTTATAGCAAAATAAGTGATAATCTCTGAATATTTCATAAAATCGCTTGTAAATTTTGATATATGAGCCTCCAGAACCACGGCGCATCTAATACGCTTAAAGTCATTGTTATTTTGCGCACACAATCACAAAGACGCAAAACTGAGTGCGCACCAACGCGCTGGCAGTTGCGCACATACGCGATGAATGCGTGCTAGCGCTCCCACGGATGTGCTTATTGGCTGTCTTGGCGTTCTTCTTCCCAGGGTGTTAGTTTTTACCAGTAATGTCAATCACGTGACTAGAACGTGTGCGCCATAGAGTACTGCACAAATTTGATCGCGTGTGCATTTTGCTTAAACACATGATCTATGGGACGAACGCGTAACGAACTTTTAGTGTTAATTTTTTGCTAACAGCCCGGTCACATGATTGCGCGGGGATTGCGCGTGTTGCCCAAAACTATCATTTGTCAAATACAATGGTAAAACGATCTTATGAGGGATATAATGGCTTTTATCACAGGAAAACTTTACATTTTCTTCATTCTTATCATCACGGAAATGAAATCTCGAAAAAGAATTGTTTCCAGAATTAGAGGCGACAATATCTGAACAAATCACTGATAGTATTAGCAACTGGATTGGATACAACATATTAAATGTACCAACATTGTATAAATCATTTTCATCATAGATGCATGTTATCTTTGTATCACTACGATTAATATTAGTAATCATACTAATATTACTATCAGAGTATGCTTATGATGAGTAATACCATATTCATCATAATTACCCTTATTAATGTTATTATATACATTTCCACTGTATTATCACAAATTTCGCGCAAGTTAAAAGTAGTTCAGATTCGTCAAATGAGATGCGCGGCGCCATCTTGCATACGCGTTGCGCACGGTGCGTAATGCCCGTTAGCTCAGTGTCATGCGGTGCGCGCAAACTAACCCAGTTTAAAATGGCGACCCGCTATGTAGCATCTCCACGCATGATGCCTTTTAAAGGGGACCACCAGGCTAAGGACAACACATTATTATATGTTTTGGTACCGTTTTGTGATATCAAATAGATACCCAACATTTTGCAAAGGGTTGTGTAATTCATAAACAAAGCAATTAATTTCCACCACTTACGGAACCACTGCTATTTCCTGGTTCCATACGGGCCAAGCATTTGCGAGTGCGCCAATGCTTTCACGCGTACGTCAATAGATTCCAGGACGATTCATTCGCTCTGCCCAGTGCGCTCTGGCTCTGCACGCATATAGTCTACGCAATTCAGACCGCATGAACGCATATGGTTGAGAATGGTGTTGCGTTTTCCAATTATATATTTGTTTCTGAAAACATATTTTTGTGAACTTGTTGAAGGAATGGAATACTAAAGATGGTACCTTTCTATAATAAGAATATTATTTTTGGGTGGTGGTACCCTTTAACACTCATACATATGTGTGTCCGATCTGGGTAAGAGCTTATAATACTACTAATAATAGTAATGATAATAATAATAATAAATATTTCGTCTAGTTATATAGCGTATATTACAGCAAGGTTTGGGTATCTATGGGCATATAGAAATCATAATTTCATTCATCATGTCGTACATGAACATATTTAACAATCAAAAGTAACAAGTCATCAATATTACTTGTATTTCCGTCAATAATCTTTCCCGTCACAAACATGTAGGCAATAATTCTCTTCAAGATAACCCGGGTTCTCATTATTTTGTTTTAATGTTGAAATCCCATCAGGTTAAGCAGGTCACACTGGTGGATACGACTCTAGGTGATGTATCATCTAAGCACCTTGCATCATGGTTGTATGGCTTGCCAGACCTGACAGAACTGACACTATATGATATGAAACTCGCTGACAGCTTCTACGTCATGGCGTCAGAGAAGGCAGCCCAAACCAAGGTATCACACACGGTCACATATGACTTTCTCAAATCTGCAAACTAATATCTGATGTATACATGAAAAATGTGATTTCCATTTCAACATTCATTCTCTTCGAAAAGTTGTTTTAAAAATAAGTTATAACAGAATAATTCAGTTCTAAACGGTTAAGTTATCCTTTAAAATGATTTAGTATATCTGTTGACATGTGAACAAATGGCAAACAGTTAATATAAATTTCTGCTCTGTGATCAATGAGGTCTACCAACTGTGGTGTGAAAATTCCATGATAAATAAATGTCATATGACCGAGCAATGGGCAACGTACAAATCAGTATTTGATAACTCATCGCCATAACTTTTCGCACACCTGTAATTCGCCAAGGAAGACTTTCAAATACTGTACAAATACTTCAATCATATAGAGTACTGTATATATTATCGAAAGATTAATTCGGAATACCGTAAATTTAACCAGGCCTCAACAGTATTATGAATGCAACGAGGTATGTGAGAACGGCAGGAGTTCTTATCAAGTTTAAAGTGAGATTGGTGTTACGTAACCATACCAAGTTATGTATTAATAAAAGCGAAGTTCCCATTTTGTAATATTGTAATAAGCAACGCTTTCAATATGTTTAACAAGCCAAATTCGAATGGGCGGAAGTTAACTTCGGCGCTTGTAAAGGAATTGTGTTGTTTCCCTGGCAGAATTGAATATCATAGAACTGCACATTCCAAAGCAACCATGGCATTTTCTTGAAGCTCGCTTCCTTGAGTCTGTGGCGTTTATTACAGGAAAACTTGCAATTTTCTTCATTCTTATCATCACGGAAACGAAACGTCGAAAAATAATTGTTTCCAGAATTACAGGCGAAAATATCTGAAAAAATCACTTATACTATTAGCAAATGGATTGGATACAACATATTAAATGTACCACAATTTTATAAATCATTATCATCATAGTTATTATCATTGTATCATTACGATTATTATTAGTATTCATACTAATATTACTATACTTCAGAGTATGCTCATGATGAGTATTACCACATTGATCATAATACCATTATTAATGTTATTATATATTAATACTACTAATACTAGTAATGATAATAATAATAATAAACATTTCGTCTAGTTATATAGCGCATATTACAGCAAGGTTTGGGTATCTATGCGCATATAGAAATCATAATTTCATTAATCATGTCGCACATTAAAATATTTAACAATTAAAAGGAACAAGTCATCAATATTACTTGTATTTCCGTCAATAATATTTCCCCTCACAAACATGTAGGCAATAATTTTCTTCAAGATAACCCGGGTTCTCATTACTTTGTTTTAATGTTGAAATCCCATCAGGTTAAGCAGGTCGAACTAAGGAATACGACTCTAGGTGATGCATCATCTAAGTACCTTGCATGGCTGTCTGGCTTGCCAGACCTGACAGAACTGACACTATATGATATGAAACTCGCTGACAGCTTCTACGTCATGGCGTCAGAGAAGGCATCCCAAACCAAGGTATCACACACGGTCACATATGACTTTCTCACACACGGTCACATATGACTTTCTCAAATCTGCAAACTAATATATGATGTATACATGAAAAATGTGATTTCCGTTTTATCATTAATTATCTTTTAAAAGTTGTATTTAATACAAGTTATACCAGAATCAATCAGTTCTGAACGCAGTGGCGTAGCCCCCCCCCCCCCCCCCCCCCCCGTCGCTACGCCACTGTCTGAACGGGTAACGTTATCATTTAAAATGATTAGTATATCTGTTGACATGTCAACAAATGACATACAATTTAATATAAATTTGTATTCTGTGATCAGAGAGGTCCACCAACTGTGGTGTAAAAATAAATGTCATATGACCGAGCAATGGGCCAAAATACAAGATAGGGCAACTCCATTATTGTACAGTCTGCATTAGTTCCCAGTCCAAAAGCGAATTATGTATAGGATTGCACTATTTGTATATAAATGTACACACAATCGTGCTCCTGGTTATGTGTGTACTTTATTAGATGTTCCTAGACAAGCTTACTATAATTTACGTTGTAGAGTAGATAGTTCAATTTTAATGGTTCCAAAAACAAATTTAAAGGGTGGAGAGCGTAGTTTTTATTTTTTTTCGCTTGCCCTACACTACAGTTTGGAACAACTTGCCAGCAGATTTAAAATTGTCCCCAACATTATATATTTTTAAAAGAAATTTGAAGACTTATAATTGAAATGCGCTTTATAAATATGAACTATTATTAATTATTACTATTATTATTGATATAAACCCCTCAAAAAAAGTTCGGAAACTCAACTTTGATCGATTGTATCACTTTTATTGTCAAATTGTATTTTTTCCTTTTAGTGTCAATGCAATGCATGATGATTTCCCTTTGAAATGGTACATTATTTGTCATTCATTTCAAATCAGGGAATACGCAGTGCGTTTCAGAATGGAGGACGGTCAGAAGTCGAATGTCGCAAAACGGGCCGAAAGTATTCAGTTGGGGAATTTGACTCTTGTGCCGTATTTTTTAATGTGCAAGTTGTATCGAAGATTGTAGCGTGTTCAAATGATTTAAACTTATCAAATTTGGTATCATTTTAAAGCCCATGTGTCTATCTTTTCAATACGGTTATGTCCGTAACAATTTTATTAACAGGTTAAGTATGGTACAGCTGAACATGGGGAGGGCCGAAAGGGAAATGTTGCAAAATGCATTTCTTTTTGTGAAATTGAAGGCGTTGCATCGAAAAACGACTATTGGAGGGATGTTTTAGGGTTTTAAATTGCATAATCATCAGTAAATTTAGTATCATGTGAAAGCGTGTTTATTTTTCTTTAAAATCATGTCTCACCTGTAATAATTATGCTATTGGGGTGTGTGCAGTAAAACCGGATATGGGGGTCTATAAATGCTATGAATTTAAGACCATGGCTTCTCGTTTCAAGATTCCGGTAAGATATTAATCATAACTCTATAATCATTACGTTTTGCACTATCGGAAAGCTCGTTAATTTACCTTTAATATGATGTCTCATTTGCAATGATTATGCTGAATGTGAGTGTGTAATACAGGAAACTCACAAACTTGATGTATTGAAAATGCTTCAAATTTCTCTAAACCTACGCAAACTGGCCAGAACTGGCATATTAGCGCCCTCTTCGACCGTGTAGGTATGCCCTTATTACCACGTATCAAACGGTAGAAAGTCGACCTGGCAACGTGTCATTTTGAGCCCCATACATTTAGTGGTACTACACACACCTCAAGCACATAACCACTATGAATGGGGCATTATTTCATTGACAAATTAACACGCTTTAACATAATGTTGAATTTCATAATGATTATGTAAAGTAAAATACTAAGATATCCCCACAAAAGTCGTTTTTGGATGCAACGCCTTCAATTTCACACAATCAAATGTATTTTGCTTACATTTTGCTGTCGATCCTCCCAAATATTCACCTTAATTGTACATACCCGGCTTTCATAATTATTCCAAATGAGGTGTCATTGGAAAGGTAATTAAACAGGCTTTTGTCTGATACCATATTCAACAGTATGTCTTCATTGACAAGATATTCATCGTCGAAAGAATTTGAACTTGAGAAAGACCGTGATATGGGTGTCAGACCTTCCAACTGAAGTTTGTTGGCGCATTTTGTGACATTTCACTTCTGACTTTCCCCCATTCTCAAGTATACTGCGCATACCTCGTGCTCGTGATGCTTACGAAGTTGGTATCATTCTAAACAGGTATACACACCTTTTCAAGTGATACCAAATATAACCATTATGATTTCTTAATAAAAATAGATATAATCGATCAAACTTGAGTTTCCGAACTTTTTTTGAGGGGTTTAGAAATACAGAAATGGTGCTCGTAATTTACAATCATGGAATAAATTGTAAAATCCACAGACAAACGCCTACTTCCCTTTAAATGAACCTAACAATATTTCAGTAGGATTTAGTATTGCTTGTAGCCTTGTACTCTTATCGCAGATTCAGAAGTTGACATTAGGATATCCTTATGGCATGTACGAGATGGACGAGATCGACGAGATGGATCTGGTATCTTCAAGACATCTCGCATCCTGGATCTGCAAGATGCCACGCCTGAAAGAACTGCATATGAATGATGTTCGCGTAAATAAAACGTTCTTAGAGACAGCAAACAAGATAGCGTCATCATCACATGTAAGTCACTATTACAATGTAGGTCACTATTACAATGTTTCTTACTATTACAATGTATGTCACTAGAAACTGAATTTGTATGGTAATACAACGTACAAAAATCCACTATCAAACAAGGTAAAATGTGATATCAGCGCATGTAAGTTTCACTTTGTCGTAGTTTCATTACATGTTAATTACTTTTTTGGTCTCTGACATGTGCGGTCTTAAATTAACATAATCTCTCAAAATGTATGATATCATACATTATCATATTCTTCAAATAACATTGACCAGAATGAACAAATATTCGAAACCGAGACCTCCGGATTTCTAGAATGTCATACAATTATATTTGTATGAAAATGAGCAAAGAAAATAGGCCTCGCAGGGAATCGAACCCGAGAGCTCCTGATTTCTAGACCGGTGCTCAACCATCGAGCCACAGAGACCCTTGAATGGACACAGCAGTTCTCGGTTTCGATTCCCTGCGAAGCCTATTTTCTTTGTTTGTTCTATGTTCATTCATTAAATATATGTCTAGTCAGTTTCCTTGAATTAAAACTGCATTTGCACCGATCACAATCTATTTAGGCAATAATCTAAAGAAGAACAAAGTCGTATATATTTTGAATTTCGTAAAGTCAGCCGGGTGAATTTCTTTATTTGGCGATCTATTTCTATAAATTATGGTACATTCAATTAAAAGCAAAGCCAATCATAATTGTCATTGTCAACATTGCCCTGCGCCCAAAACATGTGGCTGGTAGATTAATTGACTAACAGTCACAAAGAATGACGATTAATTTAAACTGTACATTATTTTTGTCTTTACGATGTCAATCCCATTATCCTATACAATATTAAAACATTGTAAAATGAACACAGAAATATTCTTAACAAAATTAATGCCATGCCTGACCACGCATCTGACCCCCGCACCATCATTTCCCCGATCTTAATGTGGCCTACAAGGTACGAATGTAAAGAAGTACAAGGAAGAATGGCCGAGTCATAAACTAAAAACGATTGTCGTTCTGGCCAAAGAAGATAAGACGTGCTATAAGAGCACTAAACTGTGCAGATAGCGAAATGGTCATGTGTAGGGACATTGTTTATATTTTGAACTCTCGACCCCCGAATTTACAGACAGTGTGGTAATCTGTGAATAAAGGGACACCGATTGTGGGCATTCTTTGCATTATACTTACCCGAAATATTTCATTTCGATCATTTCTCTCGTGTGCAAACTAGTTGTACAGTACACATGCAAAGGCATTCATATCAATGCATGTGTGGCGGCCTATAGGCGTACCCGGGGGGGGGGGGGGGTGGGGGTCGGGGGTGTAGAACCCCCACCCCTCTTTTTTTGCTGAAAAACGAATGTGTTTGGGGGGGGGGGGGGGGTGTAACATCCAAAGACTAACGCATACTTCCCTTTATATGAACCTAAATATATTTCAGTAGGATTCAGTATTGCGTGTACTCTTATCGCAGATTCAGAAGTTGACATTAGAATATCAATATCCTTATGGCACGGACGAGATGGATGATATGGACGAGATGGATCTGGTATCTTCATCAAGTCATCTCGCATCCTGGATCTGCAAGATGCCACGCCTGAAAGAACTGCATATGGATAATGTTCGCGTAAATAAAACGTTCTTAGAGACAGCAAACAAGATAGCGTCATCGTCACATGTAAGTCACTATTACAATGTATGTCACTAGAAATTGAATTTGTGTGGTAATACAACGTACAGAAATCCACTATCAACTAAGGTAATATGTGCTATCAGTGCATGTTATGTTCACTTTGTCGGTAGTTTCATTACATGTTAATTACTTTTCTGGTCTCTGATAGTGTAATAGTAAAATCCACAGACAAACGCCTACTTCCCTTTAAATGAACCTAAATATATTTCAGTAGGATTTAGTATTGCTTGTACTCTTATCGCAGATTCAGAAGTTGACATTAGGATATCCTTATGGCATGTACGAGATGGACGAGATCGACGAGATGGATATGGTATCTTCAAGACATCTCGCATCCTGGATCTGCAAGATGCCACGCCTGAAAGAACTGCATATGAATGATGTTCGTGTAAATAAAACGTTCTTAGAGACAGCAAACAAGATAGCGTCATCATCACATGTAAGTCACTATTACAATGTAGGTCACTATTACAATGTTTGTTACTATTACACTGTATGTCACTAGAAATTGAATTTGTATCGTAATACAACGTACAAAAATCCACTATGAAACAAGGTAAAATGTGATATCAGCGCATGTAAGTTTCACTTTGTCGGTAGTTTCATTACATGTTAATTACTTTTTTGGTCTCTGACATGTGCGGTCTTAAATTAACATAATCTCTCAAAATGTATGATATCATACATTATATATTCTTCAAATAACATTGACCAGAATGAACAAATATTCGAAACCGAGACCTCCGGATTTCTAGAATGTCATACAATTATATTTTTATGAAAATGAGCAAAGAAAATAGGCCTCGCAGGGAATCGAACCCGAGAGCTCCTGATTTCTAGACCGGTGCTCAACCATCGAGCCACAGAGACCCTTGAATGGATACAGCAGTTTTCGGTTTCGATTCCCTGCGAAGCCTATTTTCTTTGCTCATGTTCATTCATTAAATATATGTCTAGTCAGTTTCCTTGAATTAAAACTGCATTTGCACCGATCACAATCTATTTAGGCAATAATCTAAAGAAGAACAAAGTCGTACTAGCAATGGTCAATTAAAAAAAAAAAGTTTTTATATATATTGAATTTCGTAAAGTCAGCCGGGTGAATTTCTTTATTTGGCGATCTATTTCTATAAATTCTTTGCATTATACTTACCCGAAATATTTCATTTCGATCATTTCTCTCGTGTGCAAACTAGTTGTACAGTACACATGCAAAGGCATTCATATCAATGCATGTGTGGCGGCCTATAGGCGTACCCGGGGGGGGGGGGGGGGGGGTCGGGGGTGTAGAACCCCCACCCCTCTTTTTTTGCTGAAAAACGAATGTGTTTGGGGGGGGGGGGGGGGGGTGTAACATCCAAAGACTAACGCATACTTCCCTTTATATGAACCTAAATATATTTCAGTAGGATTCAGTATTGGTTGTACTCTTATCGCAGATTCAGAAGTTGACATTAGAATATCAACATCCTTATGACACGGACGAGATGGACGATATGGACGAGATGGATCTGGTATCTTCATCAAGTCATCTCGCATCCTGGATCTGCAAGATGCCACACCTGAACGAACTGCATATGGATAATGTTCGTGTAAATAAAACTTTTTTAGAGACAGCAAACAAGATAGCGTCATCATCACATGTGAGTCACTATTACAATGTATGTCACTAGAAATTGAATTTTTGTGGTAATACAACGTACAGAAATCCACTATCAACTAAGGTAAAATGTGCTATCAGTGGTCTCAGTCTCGAACATTTTCTACAGACGACAACCCCCCCCCCCCCCCACCCCCAATGTTCCTCAACCAGTTGTCTCGGCCTCGGCCTCAAATTTCAACGAAATAACACCCCTCCTCCGTGAAAAAATCATGGGTACGCCAGTGTATGGCGGTATATTTCGGATCATTCAAAAGGGTATGAATTCATCTTTTACGTGGGCAATACAAATTTATCTCAACCATTGTTATGAAAAGTCGGGACACCTTTTTTCTTTATCACTCTTTGTTGGAACTAGTAATAATATACGTATAACTTATGGTAATGGCATAACCTTTAACAGGACCATGAATTTTATCAGTAAAAATATAATTTTGAAGAGTAAAATATATATTAAATGAACGACTAAATGAACCGAACCAGCTGATATTAAGACTGAGCATTAAAGTAATACATTACCTTTGTCAAATTTATAAATATATAATGCAGTTAACGGATCTTGTCCTTCATCCTTGATCATTAATTATAACATGTAATGCATCGTGTATATGGTATTGACTTGACTCGTGATGCCTTCTGCTTCACAATCACATTCCTTCCTGTGGGTCTTGTTGCTTGGTACAGTCAAGCTGTCGTGACGTAGTATAATTGTGTTGTATTTGATCAAATATATATTAACCTTTACATATTAACGTTATCTTATATATATGCCGTTTTCTCTTCACTTTCTGACAGGACTGTTTGCCTCAAATCTCCAAAGGTGACTTCAAGTTCAACGGTGTCACGTGCACACATATGAAGGATTTCCTTAAAGAAGTGGAGAAATCATGCATGGGATGTATGAGTGCATGGGTGGGGAATATAGCAAGGTCACCCCACCGAGCAGACTACTAGTAACTAGCGCTAACGATATATATTATCTCATAGACGTTCTTAAATTGTTACAAATTAACTATTTAAATATTATTTAAACGATGGTTGTTTTGAAGTGATTACAGTAATCACTTCAAAACAACCATCGTTTAAATAATATTTAAATAGTTTCATGTCACAGGATCAAACAAAGCCTTAAAATACGATTTACTACATTGTTAGCGTATATACAGATCCCTGACGAAAATGTAAGTGGACAAACCGTCAGAGGTAAAAATGCCAGAAGTAAAAAGCATCAATGGAAAAGTCATCCACAGCAATATCGACATATTTCGAAGCATATGTACCCCCCCCCCCCATTATACGATTACCCAGTGGCGGATCTACGGGGGTTTAGGGGGTTTGAACCCACCACCTCCCCCCCCCCCCCTTGGGCTGCCAAGTAAAAATGTGATGTGTAAAACATTACTTACGGGGGTTCAAAATAGCAAAAAAATCGCAGCTTCGCGGCTCGTCGACGATGCTCCGCATCGTCATTGGGTCACCCCCCCCCCCCTTAGCAAAAAAGCTAGATCCGCCCCTGTTACCTCCGAATTGTTGAGTATAAAACAGAATAAGAATTACATATTTTGCATCTGCTTTATTCAAAGATTGATGTTAGTCATTTAAATGTTGGCATTGCCTGAACGGGATAGGTGAGTTTTGGTAAAGAAAGCGCTACACAAACAAAATTTGTGTGAGATAATGAAAACAGAAATATCCATAAACATAACCATCTGTAATAGTTGTGGGGCCCCACACTTATTCGAACATTTTGAACCAGCCGTTAATTTTGTTTTTTAAATACTTTCTCTTTTCAAAAATTTACAAAAGAGGTTTTTAAATAGTTGTTGATTATCTCTCTATCTAATCACTGTTTCAACAAAACATCACATGCACAATATTTCATTTAAAACGGTTCAAACCAATGAGTTTTTAGAAAGCACCCTCTTGAGTATTAACAGCTCTTTTTGAATAATAACAGGCATTTTACTAAGTTAGTTGTAATATTGTATTCCTTTCGAGCATGGTGGAGTTATAACTGTTAGTTTGTAATGTAATGGTGCTGGTTTGGGTTGCTAAAATTCAGTTTGACCAAAACTATAATCTCTTTACCAAAACTGAACTATTCGAACCCGAGACCTCCAAATTGATAGACCGGCGCTCTACCGACTGACCTATGGGAAAACCATATTGCAGTGCTCGTCCTTGAAACCCCTTTGTTTGCAATGCTTATGTGGTTACAAGTTATTATAAACTAAAAATGTGTTAGTGTGGCACGTTACACATTACTGTATGCATATTTTTGTTTGCAACAGTGACTCAGATAGCACAGATCAGAACTCGAACGATTCTGACTCCAGAAGCGATGCCAGTGCCGATGACACACAAGATGAACATACTTCCGCTCCACCGAAGGATTCCACATCCAGTCACACCTCCGCCTGGTTATCTGCCTGGTTACATCCAGTTATTTCCGCCTGGCTTAATACAAAAAAAAAAAAAAAATCGGTGATCAGAAGATGGCGCTATATTATTTTGTCTTTTCACCACTTCTTGCTCCTCAAGTCCGTACACAATACAAATCAAAGGTGCAGGCAAAATAACGTAAGTGAAGACCATGAACAGGGTGCAAATATTAATTATACATTAGTTGTAAGTGCAATTTATATTTTTACTTTTTACCCTCCTTCCTCCTGAGGACGGAGAATAACAAACATATTATTTCATTCACTAATTTAAATCACCTGCTACAGTCATCGGCAACATCAACAAGCTCCGCCCAGTCATCATCAACATCAGCAAGGCCTGCCCAGTTATCAGCAACATCAACAAGCTCCGCCCAGTCATCATCAACATCAACAAGGCCTGCCCAGTCATCAGCAACATCAACAAGCTCCGCCCAGTCATCAGCAACATCAGCAAGGCCTGCCCAGTCAACAGCAACATCAGCAAGCCCCGCCCAGTCACCAGCAACATCAGCAAGCCCCGCCCAGTCATCAGCAACAAATGCATTCTCAAACCAGTTATCAGCAACAGGTGCGTGCCCCACTCGGTCGCTATCAATATGTGCACGCCCCACCCAGTCATCAGACACATATACCACCTGGTCGTCATACATATGCTCCGTCAAAATATATGCCGAGTGCCTTCCCCCCACAACAGGTCTACCATTCATCACTTCCGCACGACACGACATACGCACCCGCACTGCGAGCCCCACGACCACAACCGCCACCACCACGACCACCTCCAACGCCAAAACAGTCGCATTCGCCAATCCGATTCGATCATAGTGGCTGCAAAAAATGCGGCGAGCCGAATCATCGAGCCCAATCCTGCAGATATGCCAGACAATTAAAATGCAGAAAATGCCAAAATCTAGGACATAAAGAAAAGTTTTGTCAATTTTAGCAAATCGGCAAAGAAGAGATCGCCACAGATTGTGATAACAATAAAAGACTTAGTCAAAAACTGTGTAGCCTTACCTGTATTTCTCTCAATACATGCAGTATAGTAAATACAATTAATGAAATACATACATGTACTATAATTGAATTTTAAGACCCTGATGTATTTTTTGTAACATAAACTCATTTAGATGAAAATATCAAGTCTTGTGAAATCTTTCCATCATCATATATAACTTTAAGAAAATATAGAAATAGACACGGTGGTGGAATGTTGATTGCATGTAAAAATTACATTAATGTTATAAGGAGAACAGACTTGGAATCAGACTGTGAAATATTATGGGTGGAATTACTTCGAAAAGGCAAGAATATGAAGTCAATGTATTTTGGTGTATTTTATAAACCCCCTAGTAATAGTGTAGAGATTATGAATGAACTTCGAAAATCTTTGTTTTTAATGTCTCAATCTAATAAAATACGCCGTGAGATTATTTTAGCAGGTGATTTTAATTTACCGATTGTTAAATGGAATGATGGTTATGTAGTAAAGTCAGATAATTCAGAAACTACTAGAACCATTTTTAGACATTATTGATAATAATTTTCTGTATCAACATGTGTCTGAACCGACACGGATTACAGACAGCACAAGTAATACACTTGACTTTATTTCTACAACTAACCCATCTCATAATTATGCGCAGTATTAATGTTGTTCCTGGTGTAAGTGATCATGAAGCCATTGTATTCTTTTATGATTTAAAAGTACACAGGAATGTGACAAAAAAGAAAGGATTATTTTTATTCAAAGGGTAATTATGAGCAATTACGAATTCAAGACTATCATGAGGGAGGAATTAAGATGATTGATCTTGAAACATTAATAGCAAGCTTTAGATTAAAGTGGTTAGGTAAAATAGTACAGTTCGAAAGGATACTGGAAAGAGATGTCAAATGTTTACTTTCAGTCTCTTGGAGGGCTAAAACTGCTTTTAAATTGTGCTATTGATATGAACATGCTTAATTTATACTTTGTGGGAAAATACCAGAATTTTATGTAGAAATTCTGAAAGCATGGGTTATATTGAATACAAAAAATGAACATTATAATAGTATTGAGTTAGATAAACAAGTTTTATGGTATAATTAATATGTAGTTTTCAAGAATCAGCCCTTCTTTTTTTAAGAAACGGTTCTCAAGTGGTATCACGTTTTTGAAGAATATTTGTATTAATAGGCATTTTATGGCAACGACAACATTAATAGACAATATTTGTGATAAAACTTAAAAAGTAGTTGTAATGTTTGAATATTTTAAATTACAGAAAGCAATACCAAAACAATGGATGAATAACTTAAAAGAACATATATGTTTAGAGATACCTAACGTTATTATTAATGGAAAAAAAAGAGAGAACCTTTGAGAGTTTATCGAGTAAATTATTTTATGTTACATTGTTAAAAAGGAGAATTGTAAATGAAGGTCTGTCATACTGGACAGATACATTAAACATTGATGTTAATTGGAAGCAGGTTTATAAACAGAATATTATTGATATCAAGGAAAACAAATTGAAACAGTTTAACTTTAAGATGATTTATAATTTGATTGTTGTGAAAAGAAAATTATTTGTAATGAACACAGATACATGTGAAGCATGTCAATGTAAAGAAGATATAGAACACGCTTTTATAAAATGCACCTTGAATGACATGTTCTTTAGAAAGTTTACGCAGATGGTGCAAAATGTGTATAACATCCACGTAGAAATTAATACATTTACCTTATTGAAAATAAATACAGACAAACAAATTAATGATATTTTAACGTTAGCTTTTTGGAGTATTTATAAATTGATAGTCATCCGGAACAATCTTGGAAAAGATGAAAGGAAAAACAAATATTGGTTTATGAAATTTACTCACGTATGCAGATAAATGATTATCTTTCTAACGAAGGAAAACAGACACTGTATAATTTACTAAATGCTTTAAAAATGTACTTCTAATTTGTAATTAATTGCAAAAAGTATATGGCTTGTAAGCTTGTATGAAATGTGCAGTAATGAATAATTGCCAAGAAGGCGAAAGAAAAAAAATGAGCAATTACGAACAGATTTAAATAATGCATCTCTATGTAATTTAATTGTTGATAATGACATTGAACACTCATGGCAATCATGGAAGCATACTGTATTAACTATTGTGAATGACAATTTACCAACGGGCAACATTGATGATAAAGTACGTGTACCTTGGGTACATAAACATGTTTAGAAACTTATAAGAAAACGAAATTATTTAAACGTGCCAAAAAGTCGAAAATTAAAAGTCATTTCGCGAAAAGCGATCATGCGAAACTCAATTAATTGAAGCTATTCATGATTGGGCGAACTTGTTAGATTCTGGCGCAGATATACACATTGCTTTCCTTAATTTTTCGATAGCATTCGATTCTGTCCCTCATTATTTCTTATGTAATAAACTCAAGACATGTGGAGTTTTAACACGAAATTTACAGTGGATTATGAATTTGTTGAAGAATCGCACACAGCGAGTTGTTTTAAATAGAGAATACTCTGACTGGATCCATGTTACGTCTGGTGTCCCTCAGGGGACCATATTAGGTCCAATTATTTTCTTATGTTATATAAATGATTTATCTGACAATATAAAATCTGTTATTCGTTTGTATGCAGATGATTGTAATGTATATCATAAAATTAAGTCTGTAGAAGATTGCAGTTTACTTCAGAAAGATGAACTTAGTAATTGGAGTAAAAAATGGTTGTTAAATTTCAATGTTTCGAAATGTAAAGTTATGAAGATGTCTTGTAAGAATAAAACAATATATTTTAATTATGAATTGAATGGATATGAACTAGATATAACGCACACTGAAAAATATCTTGGCATTGTTGTAGATGATACTCTGAATTATAAATTCCCGTAAATACCATTGTCAGGAATTATATAAAGTTTGTAATAAGCTTATAGGTGTGTTACAAAGGCAATTTGTTAATTGTCCTCCACATATTTCAAAGCAACTGTATGAAGCTATTATATGATCACGCTTAGAATACTGTTGTATTGCTTGGGACCCACACTGTGAAAGTCATAGAATTATACTTGAACGTATTCAAAAGCGTTGCGTTAGGATGATGTGTAGCGACTGGGAAACCTCATATGAACATTTATTAAATCAAATGGGATTATGTACCTTAGAAAAAAGAAGATTGTACTATAGATTTGTTGCTTGTTATAAATTACAAAATAAGTTGATGCTTGTAAACTATATAAACAAATTTACTTATGCATCTAAGATTGGAAGAAATGACCATTCATTGAAATTAAACGTACCATTTGCTAGAACAGATTATTATATGAATTCATTTCATGTAAACACAGCTCGTGATTGGAATAAACTTCCACAGTAAATGATAAATAGCCCTTCCCTTAAATCTTTTAAAAGGGCACTGAAGCTGCATTTAAATATTGTATAGCTCTTATACCGGTTAACTGAGTGTGTGTAAATCTTCAATATGTTTTAATTGTACATTTGTAAATATTATTATGCAATAAGCATTCATTTGCTGTTTTATATGTTGTATTTATTGATTTTAAATGTGTAATTAGGGAAACAGACATTTGTTTGGGCTTCTGCCTTTTCTGTTTTCCATTGGCTGTTTTTATATTGTCAATAAACTGAATAAATACAAAAATACCAAAAAATTCAAATAAATAATATCTATCACAGGCTGAAAATGATCTTCTTTCCCCATTAAATTTTGTAAACTCATTTGTTTTACTTACAATCGTAAAACCAATTTTTTCTCTCTTGTATATTCTTTTTACAATCAATTAAATAATGTTCAATTGTTTCGAATTCCATACAAAAATCACAAAGACCAGTTTCATGCTTATTTTATACTAAATTTCAAAAATATCATCGCATTTGATGTAATAACCGTTCATCTTTTCTACACAACCAAAAAAGGTTAATACACTGTTATACAAATGGTTGAATTCCAACTAAAAATCTTCCCTTTTCTATTGTTTCCCACTGATTTTACCATAATTGTTTATAAAAATGTCTCATAATGATCAATAAAATCATATTTTTTCCATGGAATAAATACATCAACATATCCTTTTTGGGTTGCTTGCTTGGCTAACCGGTCAGCATTTTCATTTTCCTGTAGTTCACAGTGGGCAGGTTTCCATTCAAAATATATATCTATACCAATAATACTTAAATGTGTAAATTTATCCAAAATATGTATTCATACTGTTAATAGCATGCAGGGCTGACATCGAGTCTGATAGAATCACGACAGATACTGGAGTATAATCTTTTATCTGATATAACATGTATAAGGCTAAAATAATCGCTGTCAATTCTGCAGTCATAATATTTACTGGGGAGGTTCTATAATATTTACCTGTCAAACTATTATCGAGTTTAGAACCATCTGTATACTTGCACATACTTATTCCACTTTATTGCTATATTTTCTAATGCACAATTCAACTGTTCAATTTTTAAGCGACTCTTTCTTTTTACTTGATCATGAATACTAACACAAAGTGCCAAAAAGGAGTGCTAGGAATACCATCCGCTTGAGTTTCCAAGTTTAGTGTTTATAAAGTGCAAGCTCGATTGCAAGCTCGATTCATTAAAGGGGCCCTGCAAACCAAATGCATGTTGACTTCTGTTCATCTGTATTAGTGTACACATTCAATATTTGTAAACGGTTTGACCCAAATATGTTTTGTATATTTTTAAAAATGTTATCATTTATTTTTCTTCATGTTGCTAAGCCCCACCTCCTAAAAAACCCTCCAGAGTAAATTCTATTGTTGACCTGTTGTGACATCATCTGTCAATCACTGGTCAGCTACCATGACATTAACAAAAGATAAAAGTACAAAAATCCACACAACAGCATGCCCTGCATACCTCCATGCAATAGCTTAGACAGTGTTTTCCTTCTGACATAGCAACAGCTATTGAAATTGAAAGTGTATGAGTTGGTATTCTATTCAACCGTGTGATGCTATTGTGAATAGGCACTCGGCTTGGATGAAGGTAACTTCTTTGTAACTGAGTAGTGAATAGCTGATGATGTCACAACAGGTCAACAATAGAATTCTACTCTGGAGAGGTTTTCAGAAGTGGGGGCTTCACAATATGGAGAAAAATAATTACTAAAATGTTTTAAAATAAACAAAATATGTTTGGGTCAAATGGTTTAAAATATTGAAAGTGTACACTAATACAGATATACAGAAGTCAACATGCATTTGGTTTGCAGGGCCCCTTTAAGGGCCCCTCATTATGTGTTCATGTATTGCTCTCATATTGCCAACAAGTAAATAAAATATTATTTGTTAGATGATTATCTTTTCTTGCTTGCAAATAAAACGTATGTTTATCAACAAACATCTGTCTACGAAACTGTAAGGGGGCTTCCCCGCACTCGACCTGAAGCGCTGCTAAAGATGGCATGTGTAAACCACCAGTGACTATCCGCGGTGTTTGATATTGTATAGAGTCTATTTTTTCAACAATGTATTTGATGCTGACCCATATATCTATAACAGGTCATATAAGACCTTTATATACCATCAACAATACGTGGGAGTTTCCTCCCCATTGCGTACCAGCTATACATCGTAATAAATTTAAACGTGTTTTACATTTCTCAACAATACTATCAATGTGAGTGGACCAAGTTAATCTTTGATCAAACCCAAGAAATGTGTGTGGGTAATGGTGTGGGATAATGCAATCATTTATCCGTAATATAACTTCCTTTTTTTCGCCGTCGGCTAAACAAAACTGTCGTTGACTTCGACGAGGAAACATACATTCCCCATCTTTTACACAATTGTTCTATCTCTTCCAACGCCAACTGGACCTTAATTATTTCAAATTTCTACTAGAGAACCAAGGTACTCAAGGGACCGGCGAAAAGTGGTCGCTATAGACAGTTGGTCGCATTTTTGGTTTGACTGTACAAACATTTGTCACTGCAACGCTAATACTTGTGTACAATTTGTGTATATATATTTTTTTTATTTCACATCATTTCTGAATTGTTCTATATGGCTATGTCCAAGCCAGTAAAGTCACGATTTCAATGTTTATTAGAGCAATTTTTTTTTTTTTTTTTTTATAGATAACATAGGGAGTCCCTATGCGAGAATTTCATTTCAGTTTATTTACATTCTTCATAAAAACATCAAAAGATACAATATATAAATTATTACAATAAGTTATACAAAATAAATGTCAATTAGAATTAAACAGCAAATTAAATCAATTGAGAATGTGGGGCCAACTTGGAAGAGCATAAGCCTTATTTGGTGTTGACCCCGGTTAAGAAAGAAAAATATTATAATGCAAGAGGAAGTGTTTTTTAAATTAAACAAATAAGACACTTTAAAAACAAATAATATTTTACACATATTCTAGTCAGTGTATCCTACAAATACAACTATATATCCTATCCATAACAAATCACACATTCAAGTACATACCCACGCAAACACACATACATGCCCTAACCATTTCATATTGACGAGTTCTCTAACAAAGTTATTTTGAGTTTTCGTTTAAAAGTATTGAGAGTTGGACTTTTGCGTATTTCTAAAGTGAGGTCATTCCAAATTATAGGGCCTTTATAAAATATAGAGTGTTTAGAAACCACCGTTCTAACTTTAGGTACATGATATTTTGATGCAGATCTTGTATTATAATTATGATAATCCAAATTAAAAGAAAAGTAAGAGCATAATCTATCCGGAATTTTGTTTCTAGAACACAAATACATAAAAATTGCAATATTATAATTATTCAAACAAAAAATATTGAGTATTTTCAAGTGTTCAAAAATTGGTTTTGTGTGGGCAAGGTATGAAGAGTGTGAAATAATTCTGACAGCCTTCTTTTGTAACAAAAACAATCTAGATACATAATAATTAGCCCAAGTTATGTTACAATAATTCAAGTGTGGAAGAATAATAGCATTATATAACAATTTCAAAATACTCTGAGGGAAACATTTTAGCTTGTTTATAACACCAATGCTTTTAGATACTGTGTTGCAGACGACACCAATGTGTTCATGCCATGTCAATCCACTATCTATGGTCACTCCTAAGAATTTCAATGAAGAGACCTTCTCTATATATTGATTACCTATTTTAATATTAAAATCATATTCAATATGTCTTTTAGTGAAGACCATATATTTTGTTTTATTTACATTTAAGACCAATTTATTTACAAGTAACCAATCAAAAAGCTTCTCTAATTCTTGATTAAAATTTTCCATTAAAGTATGTGGATCGTCATGTGTCATGAACACACTGGTGTCATCTGCAAACTGAATGAAATTTAAACGTTCAGAAATGTTACATAAATCATTCATATAAACTAAAAACAATAGTGGTCCCAGGATAGAGCCCTGGGGCACTCCACATCTTATTTGTTTCATTTCTGATTTACTATCATTAATCACAACATATTGTTTTCGATCCAACAAATAACTTATACACCAATCTACTAATACACCTCTAATTCCATATGTTCTTAATTTGTTTACTAAAATAGAATGATCAAGAGTGTAAAACGCCTTACTAAGGTCAAGGAACAAGCCCAACATAATTCTTTTATTATCAAAACAAAAATTTACTTTATGAATAAACTCAAGTAAGGCTGAAGATGTGGAGTGCCCCGATCTAAATCCATATTGATTCTGAGAAATAATATTACATTCATTAAAAAAACATATAAGTCGGTTATAAAAACATTTTTCTAAAATTTTCGAAAAAACAGGGAGCACTGAAATGGGCCTATAATTGCAGACATTATTTTCTAAGCCACCTTTATATACTGGAATTACTCTTGCAATTTTCATTTGGTCAGGAAATATGCCACTTTCTAAGGATAAATTAAAAATCTTACACAATGGAATACAAATAATATGAATGACACGTTTAACAACAGAAATATGAATATCATCAAATCCAGGGCTTGAATGATTCTTAAGGTCGCAAACAATATCAATAATTTCTTTACATGTCACAGGTGGAAAAAATGCAGATTTATTATTGTTATCAATGTATTTCATGCCGTCTTCTTCAGTTGATTGCACATTACCCCTTAAGTTGTGACCAATGTTCACAAAATATGCATTAAAAATGTTAGAAATTTCCTCTTTATTATGTATAGTATGATCTTCAAATAATATTTCTATTATAGGTTTTCTATTGTTCCTCTTATTACCCAGAATGCCTTGCAATATTTTCCATGTGTGCTTCATATTTCCCTTAGCACTATCAAACTTCTGTTTAAAATATACATTTTTAGATTTCTTAATTTCATTATTCACCAAATTTCTATATCTTTTATATTTAGTAAGTCTATAATCTGTACGGTTGCGTAAATATTGTTTATATAATAGCCATTTCTTTTTGCACATTTTCTGTAATCTTTTAGAAAACCATGGCTTGTTTTTTCGCTTTTTTCCACCTGCAACAAATGTAATAGGAAAAGAATCATTATAACATTGTAAAAACTGTTTCAAGAAGCAATCATAACTGTGATTCGGATCATTGTCCAATATCCATGATATATTACTAATTTTATCAATAGAGTTAATCATATTGGCTTCACTCAAATTCCTCTTCATATTAAAAGAGTCATTTCTATCTTTACAATAATCATAACAAATAGAAAATATGGGAAAATGATCACTTATGACTGCTAGTAATACACCAGAAAATATATTTTCTAAATCATTTGTAAATATGTTATCAAGCAGTGTACATGTAGACTGAGTGATCCGAGTCGGAATATGAATCAAAGGAAACATAGAATTTACCATAAAAGAATCAAGAAAGTCATTAACACTTGAAGTAGAAAACGCATTCAATAAATCAATATTAAAATCTCCCATCAAGTACACCTGCTTGTTTTCTGAATTAATTGTTTGTAATAATAAGGAAAGGGACTCTTGAAATAATTGAATAGATTGACCGGGTGGTCTATATACAGTACCAACAATTATATTTTTATGGAATGATTTAATTTCTACAAATATACTTTCAAAAAAGTCTGTATTAACATCTAATTCCTCTCTATGTATAAAGTCTAAATCTTGGCGAATGAAAATTCCCACACCTCCACCTCGTCTTGCCTCACGACTATTTCCAACAAAATCATAACCTTCTATGCATGTTTTACAAAAGGGATCATCAAATTTAAGCCATGTCTCTGAAGTACCTATTGCACAAAACTGAGTATTCAAAGTATCCAAAAGAGATGTTATAGAATCAATATTTTTAACAATACTCCTACAATTCATATGAATACAAGAAAACACTTTATCTCCACAACACCTATTTTTATTTGTATAATTATTAAACTCATCCGGCAAAAAGAATGAAGGAGAATGTCCATTATCAATTTCATTTACATTAGGCGATAAATATTCTGATAAGTGAGATACATCAAAACTATCAATATGTTGTCGGTATTGGGCAAGGTTGGGCATATTAATCCTACTTCACTCAACTACACACACTCAAGCAGAAACAAAGATACGTATTATATTTAAATCTACGAAAGAAAAAGTAGAAAAAAGAGAAAAAAAAGAGAAAAAAAAAACACACAAATGTAAATCTTTAAAAAGTTGTATCCAGAAACCTTATAAAAAGAGTTAATAAAAGTTGCTGGGTATTCTCACCATTTCGAAAGATTGATTGAATTTAGAGTTTTGTATTAATGGTAGAGAAATTTATTGGCAAGAAAGCGAAGAAGTGCAGATATAGGCTACAACCTGCATAAATCAGCAAGAGATCACAGTGATCTGAGATCTGACAGTGATGTGATCAGCTTTCGAGTTTCATTGCCATTTGTAGATTTGATCATGGCGAAAATTCTTCCGTCCATAGACCACGACGCGCTTACTTTCTTGTTCTTTGATGTCTGGCTGAGCAGTTCTCCATTCCGCTTTGTCAGGTCCTCAACTATCACCGTGCCGGTGCCTTTCAGCTTTCGTCGATTTTGTATGAATTTTTGTTTGTGCTTGTACGAAGTGAATTTCACGATGATGTGGGTAGGTTTCTTCGTTGATGAGCCATTCTGCTGTGCAGCTCCTGCGTAGGTTGAGTTCTGGGATCGTTGCTCTGTTCGCTTCGCGATTCTGTGCGATCTATCGATGTCTTCTGGCGCCAGATGAATGCCGATTCGCGATGCCACCTCGCAGACGATCTGATCGGTACTTTCCTGCGCTGTTTCTCCGATGCCAAGGATACGAATGTTGTTGCGTCTAGAATACTGCTCTAACTGGTCTAATCGAAATGAGAGCTCGTCGGTCTTCTCTGTGTTCATCTGAACATCCCGCTTCATCTCTGTAACCTCGTGCAGTTTGCGATCAATGGATACTTCCAGATCATGAAGTGATGCTAGTTTAGCATCCAGGATTTCTCTGAAGTTATTTTCCCTCCTCTCCATGTCTTGGTTGAGTTTCACCCGCTCGAGTGCCATCTGCTTGGCGACCGTGGCTTCCACAATACTCTCGATTCGATCGAGAATGTTGACGTTCTCTTCCGTGGTCGCATCGCCGGTAGAGGACGCTGTGTCAGCAGGTGTCGAGTTGGTTGTTTTGTCCGACTCCTTTACCTTCTTGAAACTCTCTCTGGTTGCAGGCATTGTATTAAAATGATGGCATATGAATATAAAATGATATGTCCAGTTGTCAAGTAGAAAATAAGTAGGAATGTTTGATTTAAAAGCTAATTTCAATGTCCAATTTCGCCAGCAAAGTTTGTGTAAAATCCAACACGTACAAGTATAGGTGGGACTTAACAATATCAAATTACCTTGGTTGGCATTTGCAGCAAATATTTAGTCCAAAGTTCCAGCTTTATATAGTCCAGGTAAAAGTGGTTTCTGGATAACAAATGATGACTAAACACAGAATTACATGTCCATAAAATACACACAGTTTATGAAGGCAATTGTAAATAAGATCCACCAAGTAAAATATCGGGTAAAATATCTGGCTTGTCCACTTAACCACTTGCGTTACAATCGTTTGATGATGGTTCTGTCATGTTCTTCGGATTAGGATGAATTGGAATATCATATTTTGCCGGTTCCCATAATCTTTCAATTTCAACTCATTTTCAGTAATTTTTAAGATTTGCCAACATGCAGTATGTGTTTTAGTATTTAAGTTTCAAGTTGTCAATGTTTGTAATTAATTGTTGCATAATAGCTATGATGCTTGATGGGTTCATGTAATATCTCATGACAGATAATGGATTGTCGGTCTCGGCCATCTTAACCAGTGCTCTTGGGCAATGATCGGTCTTGTTTGGCCCGCTCCCCCCCCCCCTCCCTCCGTGACTTGGCTTGATAAAGTCTTGATTTGGGTACAAAACCTTGTCAGTCAATAAGTTAATGTTAGTTGAAGCTGTAATCTATGTATATGATTCTCCCTAACCAATGAAAGTGTTGCTGTATGTTAATGATTGTTTCTCACGATCACTACGCGTGTTTCTCTAAAATTATATTAGTTTGTATACATTTCCAAGTTAAAGTTATTTGGGTAATACAAGAATTATGTATTGGAAAAAAATGATGTTACATGTATCATTTACTTTTAATATTAAGATATTGTGACCGAATAAACTAATGACAAAGAATAGATTAAAAACATGTTGACAATTTCACCGTCAAAGACTTTTCTCAAATGATGAATAATGTAGTTTTTCATACTTATTTTCTCTTTTTTTAGTTCGTAATCCCCTTATGCAAAATGTGTTACAAATGATGGCAATCGTTGCACGTATAACGTAATAAATTTGCATTGCTGATAATATTTGGGTTTGTATGTAATTGCGATAATAATTATCGTTCATGATGAACATAGAGATTAAAACAATAGCCATACATAACATTCATTATTCTCAACAATGTATAAATGTGCATCAACAAATCGAAAGTCTCGGTCACTATTCATATATCCTTAAATGTATATAAACCCCTCACAAAAAGTTCTGAAATTCATGTAATTTGATATAATTAACAAGCATGTTTATTTCCCTTTACATCGATGCCTCATTTGTAACGGTTATCTAATTTTGGAAAGTGCAGTACACTTGTCTATGGGACCATGTCAAAACCTAACTGTCGCAAAATACAACGTAATTCTTCATGTGTTAGAAGATTTGCATGTGTTCTGAATGGTCGCACAATATCAATGCATTTTTCAAGATTTAAATCTTGACTCGCCCCATACTTAGGTGTAATGAACATTCGATAATTATATAACCATTACAAATGGGGTATCAATTTAAAACAATAATAAACAGGCTTTTCAATGATACCAAATTCATGTAAGATAATATAGGTACAAGAGAGTTATGAATGCTCAAATTTGAATTGCGAGATTTTTTGTGAGGGATGTATATGAAATATTTTTTAACAACATGCTATTTGTGTTCATGGACCATACTGACATAGGCGTACCCAGGGGGGAGGATGTTAAACCCCCCCTCCCCCCTCCCCTTTGGCCCCAAAAATGCTGTTTTTGCGGGTTTGAACCCCTCCCCCGCTTTTCAAATTTTAGCCGGTCTCGAGACTACTTTTAAGTGGTCTCGACCGTCTAAATCCTGGTCTCGACTGTCAAAATCCTGGTCTCGACCGTCTAAAACCTGGTCTCGACCGACTAAAATCTGGTCTCGACCGGCTAAAACACGGTCTCGACCCCCCAATTTTTGTAAGATGTCCGGTCTCGGTCTCAAAAATTTGGAAAGTACTTGGTCTCGGCTTTGAATTTTTGTTACGGACCCCCCCCCCCCCACTGAGATGGGTTTTTAACTTTGAAGGTGCTTGGTCTCGGTCTCGAAAATTTCGAAAGTTCTTGGTCTCGGCTTTGAAATGCTTTTACGGACACCCCCCCCCCCCCCCCCCCCCCCCCGGGTACTCCACTGCATACTGAAATATCTTGTATTAGGTTATACCGTGATAAATCGATACTAGTATTCATTCCGGATATGATTTGATTGAGTATCAATGATTTTCACAGACACAAATATTGGTATTGTATATTATATAGTCAAAGTAATTTAATTACGTTTTTTGAGAATAAAATGATCATCATGTTTTATATTTCTGTTCAAGTGTTCTTTCATATTGTTTAACCAATTGTTGTTAAGCTATAAGCCATCATACTTCAGGTTGAATATTCCTTGTGTGGATTTCAAAATGTGCAAACATGTTGGTTTCAAAATCACTATGCTCTTTAGAATAAAAGTGTAAATGTTGGTTGAGAAAGAGAAGGGCGCTAAGTCATTTTTGTACTTCAGAGATAATCATATGTTAAACATTAGTAGTAGACTTGTAGAAACTCCATTAAGCACTATTCAATTTGGATAAATATCCGCCCAAAGGAAATTATTATTGTGTGGAATTTAGCATTGCATAGAGACGGCCACGAGCTACAAGACAGTATGCAGATCAATGTAGTCAAAACGCAACATATAGTGGCCTTTTCCCCCATGCAGGGCAAGCCCAACCTATTTTCCAATTTTGTCCCACGCGTTACGCTAGCACAAAATGAGTAATGCACGTGTTATGTTCACAAAGTTCAGAAGCAGGCTGGATGTCAAGAAAAACTTCTACAGTAAAAGAGTTGTCAACATAGGGAACAAACTCCCACAAAGTGTAGTCCAAGCCCCCTCACTCCTAAGTTTTAAGAAACAGCTATCCAACTTGGGTTTTTAAAATAGTCTCAAAAGAGCCCCCATAAACCCTGCCACACGACGGTGAGGTGTGGCCTTCAAGGTTTAGCTCAAGGTATATTTATTTCACTTATTGTCATTGATTTGACAGTTATTTGGCGGCAGTTTCACTTTCCCTCACAAGAATAAACTCCCCTTGTCGTGGTGTTATCCAACGCGTAACAGATGCAAACTTCTTTTCTCTTACCAAAGTTTACATATAGCCATAATAATAATAATAATAATAATATAGAGCACTTATAATGCGCCATGAATCTAGTATACTATTCTCAGGCGCAAATAGAAATGAAAAGGAAAGGAAAGGAGAGAGAAATAGAAAAGATATAGTCCCTAATCAAATGCTAATTTAAACAAAATTGTCTTTATACCTATTTTAAAAGACTCAATTGAAAATTAAGTAACGCAAAACGAACAGATGTTACACCAGACGAGTACATTCATGAATACTTGACCATGGTTATATCTCTTGTGAGGTAATCGATTGTCTGCATTTTTATGAGTGGTTATCGTCCCACCAAACATCAGTACTGAAATAGTTTTCAAATAATTGTTGTCATACTGAATAATTCAAATAAACATCTCTGAAGAGACTTTTGTTTGGGAAATGTGATTTGTTACAAGATGTGTGTTCTTTTCTTGTGTCTACAATTGCCATTAGAACTACCTCTAGGTATGTCATATTGTTAATACACTGTTGTTGTTGTCATAAATTGTTGTCATAAATTGTTGTCGTAAATAACAACATACATGTAGGCATTAAAGGATCAACAAAACTTGGTTTAGATACCAATTTAGAGAGGTCCATTTTATATCGGTCTCTGCCATCTACATCAGTTGTCACGGTCCCGGGTCACTCTGCCATCTACATCAGTAGTTACGGTCCCGGGTCACTCTGCCATCTACATCAGTAGTCACGGTCCCGGGTCACTCTGCCATCTACATCAGTAGTCACGGTCCCGGGTCACTCTGCCATCTACATCAGTAGTCACGGTCCCGGGTCACTCTGCCATCTACATCAGTAGTCACGGTCCCGGGTCACTCTGCCATCTACATCAGTAGTTACGGTCCCGGGTCACTCTGCCATCTACATCAGTAGTCACGGTCCCGGGTCACTCTGCCATCTACATCAGTAGTCACGGTCCCGGGTCACTCTGCCATCTACATCAGTAGCCACGGTCCCGGGTCACTCTGCCATCTACATCAGTAGTTACGGTCCCGGGTCACTCTGCCATCTACATCAGTAGTCACGGTCCCGGGTCACTCTGCTATATACATCAGTAGTCACGGTCCCGGGTCACTCTGCCATCTACATCAGTAGTCACAGTCCCGGATCACTCTGCCATCTACATCAGTAGTCACGGTCCCGGATCACTCTGCCATCTATACATCAGTAGTCACGGTCCCGGATCACTCTGCCATCTACATCAGTAGTCACGGTCCCGGGTCACTCTGCCATCTACATCAGAAGTCACGGTCCCGGATCACTCTGCCATCTACATCAGTAGTCACGGTCCCGGATCACTCTGCCATCTATACATCAGTAGTCACGGTCCCGGATCACTCTGCCATCTACATCAGTAGTCACGGTCCCGGGTCACTCTGCCATCTACATCAGTAGTCGCGGTCCCGGGTCACTCTGCCATCTACATCAGTCACGGTCCCAGGTCACGAGCAGTCTTGGGGTCTGCAAATGTGCTTCGCACACGGTTGATTGTTTTTTCACCATCGTAGAGTGATCATAACACATATTAACATCAATATTATCATTTTCATACATTCTACTCCAAGTTACCTTTTTGAGAATGGGGGAATGTCAGAAGTGAAATGTCACAAAATGCGCCAACAAACTTCAGTTGGAAGGTCTGACACCCATATCACGGTCTTTCTCAAGTTCAAGATTCTTTCGACGATGAATATCTTGACAATGAAAAGATACTGTTGAATATGGTATCAGACAAAAGCCCGTTTAATTATCTTTCCAATGACACCTCACTTGGAATGATTATGAAAGCCGGGTAGGTACAATTAAGGTGAATATTGGGGAAGGTCGACAGCAAAATGTAAACAAAATGCATTTGATTGTGTGAAATTGAAGGCGTTGCATCCAAAACCGACTTTTTGTGGGGATATCTTAGTACATTGTACTTTACTTTACATAAAACTTATGAAATTCAACATCATGTTGAAGCGTGTTAATTTGTCAATAAAATAATGCCCCATCCATAGTGGTTATGTGATTGAGGTGTGTGTAGTACCTCTAAATGTATGGGGCTCAAAATGACCCGTTGCAATGTCGACGTTCTACCGTTTGATATGTGGTAATAAGGACATACCTACACGGTCAAAGAGGGCGCTAATATGCCAGTTCTGGCCAGTTTGCGTAGGTTTAGAGAAATTTGATGCATTTTCAATATTAAGTTTGTGAGTTTCCTGTACTGCACACTCACATTCAGCATAATCATTGCAAATGAGATATTATATTAAAGATAAATTAACGAGCTTTCCGATACTGCAACACGGAATGATGATAGAGTTATGATTAATACAACAATATCTTACCGGAATCTTGAAACAAGAAGCCACGTAGAATGTAACCTAAATTTACCAGAATTATTATGAATATGACATGGGTTTTCCCGAATATGTCATGGATTTGCCCGAATTATGACATGGTTTTGCCCGAATATGAGAGTTTTTTTTTGCCAGAATATGTTTTTTTTTAAGCCCCCGTCTCCTTCGCCTATGCCATCGGGCTTTCCCTTGAAATTATTCCACGTCAGTCAAAGGATTAATGTGTAAGTAAAATTGTGTGCAAGCCATGCTTACGTTGTCGTTATCGAATGCTTATTTGAGATTTTGGTATTCCTAACTTTGTCAATACCTCTTCGTTTCGAGCTCAATCTGTCCAACTAATCTTCAACAAACTTCTCCAACGCTAGGGCCCTGTTGTAGAAAGAGATACAATCGATTGTAAGTTACAATTGATTGGAAGTCAGAACATTTGTGTTTAATATACCGACTTATAGCCATTAATCCGACCTATAGCAACTAAATCTGACCTATAGCCACCAATCTGACCTATAGCCACCAAATTAGGGTTAGGGCCAAGGTTTAGGTTAGGGTTATATATCCCCAAAACCCGCTGCAAATCAAGCCACTCGCTGTGGCGCAATTGGATGCGTGCTAGCCTGATAATCTAAAGACGCCTAGTTCGATACCCGGTCTTGCCGTCGTTTCTCTTGCGTAAACTCGTACTCGATGTTCGATATTATACAGTTTCCAAACGTAGATGGCAGCATATTCAGGTGCACCTAAAATTACTTTATGTGACCGCTTACCCCAAAACCCACAACAAGTCGCGGTATATGATTCTCCGCTACGAGCCAAAGTATGTAATTTTTCCTGAAAAATCCAATTTTAAAACTTTACTTTACCTGAAAGCATAATTTTTCCTCTATCGACTGTTTCAAATTTTGGGTGTTATGGGTGTTTTTAGAAGGTGTGGTACAATGACCTATAGAGTCATTTCAGACGAGAGAACAGGTTGACTCGCTTATAATTGGCGCATACGGAACCTTGAGGCTCTGATGGTTCCATTAGTGTTGGTGATTTATTGTATTGTTTATGAATTACACAACCCTTTGTAAAGTGTTCTACATCTATTTCATTTCGAACACTGGTACCAAATCATACAAGTGTATGTTGTTTCTTTGCGTATACAAGGGACTGTTCGTCTTTTTATGAAATTATGATTAAAGGGGTAGTTTAGTTTTGGTAAGGCTGAACTTAAGTAGCTAAAACCTGCACAGTAACATTATAAACTAATAGTTATAACTCCACCATGCTCGAAAGGTATACAAAATTACAAACTACTAAGTAAAAAGCCTGTTATCATTCAAAAAGAGCCATTCAAACACAAGAGAGCGCTTTTTTAAAAGGCATTGGTTTCAACAATTTTCATACAAAATTATGCATGTGATGTTTTATTGATATAATGATTAAATAGCGAGATCAGCAACAACTATTTAAAAAACGCTTTTGAAAAATTTTGAAAAAGTGCAAGCATTTAAAAAAAAAATTCTAAAAATCATCTAATTATTTGGGCCCCAAATAATTATAAGATCAGATATATTTATTGATATTTCAGCCGTTTCTGGGTCGATTTTGACCAAATAAAGTTTATTCTGCCATTAAAATTGCATGTTCTCTCAAATTCGACATTCAGTTTTTCGTTACCTCACAAAAAAATTGTGATGTGCAGCGCCCTCTCTTCCAAAACTAAACTACCCCTTTAAGTGTTCACAACACAACAAGTCCCTCAACTGCATCCCGGGAATACCCTCAATATCATTCCGAGAGGAACATTCAGTGATGTTCCCTCCCTTGCCAGTGAACATCTTAATAATACTAAAGTCATAAGGCCTATACAGGGTGGCCCCCAAAAAAACGGAACGGGGCACTTCCCAAAATATAATACCACAATGTTTATGTTCATCGGATAGGGTGTCCTTTCCAATGAAAAACGATACCAAGAACAGTAATTTTGGTTAGGTCGTTTTTGTTTAAGGTCAAAGGACGCAGTGAGTGAGACCATGGCCCCGTTGCAGAAAGAGATACAATCGATTGTAAGTTACGATTGATCGTAAGTCAGAAAATTTACGCGTTTCAACCAATCAGATTTGCGCATCTAGAACACGTGATCTGACTTACGATTAATTGCAACTTACAATCGATTGTATCTCTTTCTGCAACGGGGCCCAGGTCAGGTGCCGATTTATGTCGATTTCGACCTAGTTAATGCCAGTTTAACCGCACTCCTTGCCCGTAATACCATTCAGCGACCAGGCCCATTCTCTCGGCACACGGCTGAGTGCACGCTAACAATAGTGCGCGATGCTCAACGATATGAACGGCGGTTCGTGCAATTCATCAAGCGCTGGCTCAATACAAATTGACAAAAAAGAGAACCTGACATGGTGTCACTCACAGGGCCCTAAAACAAAAAATACACGACCAAATTGACTGTTCTTGGTATCGTTGTTCATTTGAAAAGACACTCTATCCGATGGACATAATACATGTGTTACTTTATTTTGGGAAGTGCCCCGTTCCGTTTTTTTTGGGCCACCCTGTATATATATATTTGTATGTTTAAAGACACATGACAGCACCATATTATTCTTTGTATTATATGTTCAGACATTAAAAAAAAGTATGATAATGAAACAACAAGCATACAAGTGATATCAAATACAACAATGCAGCACTTGTTTGAGTATAACTGAATCACTATTACAGAAGATTATCATAGATTAAAAATACACTGTACAATATATTAAGAGACTGATGAGGTAGCATTAGCATTATATTGCATTATAGCATTATAGCATTATATAAGATGATGACGTCATAATGAAGGAAAATTGAGCATTCCTATTGGTTGATTACCGATGCTTAATCCGGTATAGTAAATGGTAAAGTTATAGTGCATATGCACTATAACTGCGCAGGGGATGGCCTTGGAGTGCGTCATACCCCAGTCACACCGCAAACCGAATCCAGACCGACACGAGACCGAATAATTCGGGGACGTTGCGGGGACGTTCGGGGTGCTAGCGGTTTGGTGTCGAAGTGGTATCGGAATTGTCGGTCTCTTGTCGAGGTCCAGTTCGGACTCCGAATTTATCGGAGTGGGTTCTTTCGAGCGTGCTTGAAAGAACCCACTCCGACAAATTATCGGGGTGCTTGCGGGGACGTGTCGGGGTCTTGTCGGGGACGGTTCGGGGAATGCGGGGAGGATTCGGAGTGGATTCCATCTGGTGTTGGGGTGAAAATTCGGGCTGGGTTCGGTTCTGATGCCATTTGGATTCGGCCGAACTGAAACCGCAAGAAAAAAGAATGGAAATGTTGTACTCAAATGATGCCCGCAACTACACCGATACCAAACCGAATCAAGACCGAATAGCCCTCGAGCGATGCGATATTTACCCACTTGAGCACATCCAGTATTTGGAAGAGGGTCGATATCTTGGGCATATTTACATATAATTTTTACTGGAAAAATATCATCTATTGCTTTGAGCCGTGCTATGAATATATAATTATAGTCAAGAAAGTACTTAAGCTGAACTAATACTTTGATTGGGGTCTCCTTCATCCTACTTCAAAGATATTTATAATTAATTTCCATGACATTTACCATTTTTTATTTCATGAGTGGACCTCGTATACAATTATTACGTTCATCGGAAATAATATCGCTAATGATATTCGTTTGACTCGCAATGTATGGTCAAACTAGGAATCTAAACGATCATGACGTTTCGTATGCTACTGCTATACTTTGTCAAATGATAATATCGAATGTAGACACTCGGCTTTTATGCTCTACCGTGGCTCCCAACATCACAATCTCGCATGAGCGATTGCGTTCATGATAGGTCAACAACGGAACACTCCGATTGGCCTGTGCACACGGGCACTCAACCAATCAACGGGACACTGAATCGGCCCGCCGAACGATCCAGCGTACGCTATGTCGTCAAGACACTACCCCGACCAACCGGCCCCCAACGGTTAATGCAAAACCCACGGTAGAACCTAGCCACCTTCTCGCTACAACGCTCATATCTACGTATCAATTTCAGGGCACGGCGCCCGTATGTTCAATCAATAATAGTAAATATATAATCCATTGCGGATATAGTATCGGAAATAATATCGCTAATGATATTCGTTTGTCTCGCAATGTATGGTCAAACTAGGAATCTAAACGATCTTGACGTTTCGTATGCTACTGCTATACTTTGTCAAATGATAATATCGAATGTAGACACTCGGCTTTTATGCTCTACCGTGGCTCCCAACATCACAATCTCGCATGAGCGATTGCGTTCATGATAGGTCAACAACGGAACACTCCGATTGGCCTGTGCACACGGGCCGATTCAGTGTCCCGTTGATTGGTTGAGTGCCCGTGTGCACAGGCCAATCGGAGTGTTCCGTTGTTGACCTATCATGAACGCAATCGCTCATGCGAGATTGTGATGTTGGGAGCCACGGTAGAGCATAAAAGCCGAGTGTCTACATTCGATATTATCATTTGACAAAGTATAGCAGTAGCATACGAAACGTCATGATCGTTTAGATTCCTAGTTTGACCATACATTGCGAGACAAACGAATATCATTAGCGATATTATTTCCGATACTATATCCGCAATGGATTATATATTTACTATTATTACGTTCATGTTTACGATTACTTTGAAGAATGAACGTCCACTGATCATTCCGAGGTAATGACATGTCATGTGACCGAGTAATGTGCGAATTGAAATCCCCTACTCATTACACCAACGTCATTCACAGTTGGAATTATAGAGATTTTCGAAATTTAAATACTTCAAGCATACATCATAACAACTTAGGCGTTTTGAAAACCAAACCTGTTCTTAAATTGGTGATATGGATACAACGAGGTATGTAGAAAAAAAAAACACTCGGAAGTTTCTGGACACTGCTAATAGATCCTTTTTAAGTGATTTATGAATCTAGAAGTTAAGTAGACATACGTACAAACATATACAATCACTATTCAGATACAAAATTACTGCTGTCTTGTGTATTTCTATCATTATAACATTAAATTCAAACATATAAAGAAACTGACCAGAAATAAATCATGTGATTGAAAAGGAGCAAAGAAAATGGGATTTCAATGGGATTCGAACCAGAGACCTCTGGATTGCTACTCCGGTGCTCTTACCAACTGAGCTTTAGCAAACCCTAGTACGGCGCTCGTCCCTGAAACCCCTTAATTTTCATTGCTCGAGTGGTCAGAAGCTATTATAAACATGACATAAACACGAAGGATAGAAATCAACTTGGGGATATATGCGAGGGACCACCGAAGTGATACAGCTTTTTAAAATAATTGATTAAAACACATACAAGACTGACCAGAAATATATAATGAGATTATAATGGGATTATAATATTTAGTGAAATATTCCATAATTTCACTTTCAAAAGAAGCAACACACATAATATAGCCAGCTTCCTCCAAATAAAAGTCACATGTTTAAGTTCAGGATTACTTTATCCTGTACTTTGACAATTAATAGGATTATAATGAATCATTAATCAGACAAAAATTCGTAAAAAGTTGGGAAATAGAACATGAAACTGATCAGACATTATTATCGTTCAGATAGCGTAAACCAAAGTGTCGTATTTATACTAGTGGGATGAATTCGGGCTGCGTTCCATGTGAGTTCGGAATTGTCGGTTTCATGTCGGGTCCATTCAAATATTATCGGGGTCGTATCGGTCTTGATTCGGCCGATTGCAAACCGAATTCATGCGATGAATAGAAGACCGAATGATTTTGGTGTGACTGCAAGCCCCAGTTCGGTCTCTTGTCGGAGCCCGATAAAGCGGAAATTTGTAATTTAGTTCGGTTTGGTGTCGGTCTGGGTTCGGTCTTGCGGTGTGACTGAGCTTTTATGTGCGCTTGTTCTTGAATGGGAAAAATGCGCAGAGCGCGCAATTATTTTTAATACGCGCTGGACCTTGTACAAAGTACGCAGGGCCGACGAGAGAACACTCACAATTTGAGCAAGGTCAATTTGGGTTTATCAACATAACAAAATCAGTTCCTCAAAATAATCATCTTATATAACAAATAGTACATGATTCCTGTCGTTAAATATTCCATAATAGACAACTCTACATTTGTTATTCCTCTCATGCGATTATATTGCACTTGGCCTGCGGCCTCGATGCAATATAATCGCTCTCGAGAAATAAAAAAATGTATCGTTGTCTATTCTGGTATATTCAACTCCAAACCATGCACTATTTGTATAATATTGCATCATAATTATGTTTATCAACAATAAATGATATGAGGTACACTAAACCCTGCTTTATGCTTTATCTGTCTATCGTACCTACCTATACATATTATTGTATTTGTCTCCTAGAATGCATTTTTGCATTTAACTTATTTACTATGAGAACCTGATGAAGCATGTATCAACTCTTTGAAAAATGCAGTATTACCTAGGTAGGGGTTTTAACAAATATATGTATGTCTTCAAAGATAATTTATTCATATTATGTCTCCTTCAGCTATTTAGGTTTGACTATATCAATTTCTAACTTTCTAGTACAGTTTTGGTGAAACTGAATGTTAGTAACCAAAACTTTCACAATAACGTTACACTTTTAGTTATAATTCCACCAGGTCCGAAAGTAGAAACAACTTACAAACGGCAAAGTTAGAATGATGTTATCATTCAAACAGCAGCCGTTAAAACACAAGAGGGCGCTATCTAAAAACATATTCGTTTCAACAATTTGTTTATAAAAGATTGCGAATGTGAGATATTGTTGAAATAATGCTTTAATAGAGAGATCATTAACAAATATTTAAAACCACTTTTGTATATTTTCGAAGTGTAGGCGTTGTGGATCCCACATTTATTCCAATCGGATATATTTATTAATATTTCAGCTCTTTCTGAACCGATGTTGATCAAGTAAAGTTTGTTGTATCTTTAAAAGCATGTGTCCTTCCAAATATTAGGCTACACTTAGTTCCATTACCTCACAAATTAATCTTCGAAGCTCCCTCTAAACCAAAACTATACTATTCCTTTAATAAATCCATCTATTTAAGTCAAGTTTACTTTGAGCACAAATAAGCAAAAGTGAAACGTTCCACGAATGCCAGATTAATGTATAAGTTGTGAGCCTGAAAACCTGATTTGTGCATAGAATAATTAGTATTTGTCTAATTTTCTTGGAGGCCGGAGCAAGATTTCAGGCTTTTGCCGCAAAACAAGCATTTGTGATGCTGGCGATCAGGCGATCAGATGATCAGATGATCAGCAAGTTTCAGATTTCAGTTTTACCAGTGCATGTGTTCAGAGCTCGCCGAGTTATATATCTTTGGTCATTTGACCCTCGGTCAGAGTGTAGAATTGACCCTTGGCTCTCAGTTGCTCCAGATGGCTAAATTATTCGTTGGTCATTTGACCCTCGGTTAGTGTATAATAGTGACCCTTGGCGTTTAGCAACTCTTGATGGCTACCACACTCAACGACGACCCCGTCTCTCACCACTGCGATGACGTCGGCATGCTGGATGGTTGACAGTCGATGAGCGATCACGATTGACGTCCGCCCCTGCATCGCATTGTCTAGGGCTTCTTGAACGACCTTTGAGAACAACAAAAATGGATTGAGCAATCAGTTGATCAAGGCTTATTTTGTTTCAGTGGCATAACTACGTACATGACAGGGGTTAAGGGTGATGGCCTTTCACATATTCTGACCCCCCCCCCCCCAAAAAAAAAAAAAATCCTTAGGGGTGATAGAAAAATGTTGAAATGCAGAAAGTGTGCTACCCCTATTAATAATCAGCCTGCCCGTCCAGTTAGTTTGACCATGCTACACTACTGTTTGCTGCACATAGTTCACATTTGAGATAATGTACATCCTAATGTGAACAGTTGGGAGGTGATGAGCTCTTTAATGAAAAAACTTTAATATCTACCAAAAATAGTACATTGTAATATAGGCCTTAACATTAAACCCCCAAAATATCACATGTGTTTTTCTGACAAAGTATTTTGTTAAAATAAAAATGTTGATATTATGAAGCATGTCATGTTTACCTTAATTTATTAATTAAAAGATGACAAATTATTATTAGTACCTTTTCGCTCTCTGTGTCGAGTGCCGAGGTAGCTTCGTCCAGCAGAAGGATGCGTGGGTTCCTGGCCAGAGCTCTGGCTATGGCTACCCTCTGCTTCTGACCTCCAGACAGCTGGGTTCCCTTCTCACCCACCAAGGTGTCATACCCCTGTGAAGAGAGATAAAGACGGGATTAACAGGATTACAAGAGAGCTATTGGAGGATTACTTCTAACATCAGGATGCGTGGGTTCCTGGTAAGAGCTCTGGCTACAAGTTACATTCTGCTTATGACTGCAGACAGCTGGGCTCACTTCTCACCTACAAACCAAGGTGTCATAACCCTGTAAAGAGAGATGAGTAGTGATTTAATGGATTACAAGAGGCTGTTAAAAGTTCCTCCTAGCGGAAGGATGTGTTAATTTCGAAATTGCGAAAAACGAATCTTCACAATAAAGAACACGTTCACTAAAGGCGACCTCCTATGACGAGACTGAATGTTTGTGGGAAGGTGCAACCAAGGGCTGGTTTCGTGAAAAGGTATTAGCTATGACAATGGGTTTTCAAGCTGTTTAACAGCAAAAGTCCTCTAAAGCGTGCTCTCTATTTAGTTTCCTAGTCAAATTTTCTAGCTTTGTTTTTTTGTGGGAGACCGGCTTAAAAGAACGAATGGCAACTCACCATGGGCAGTGAAGTGATGAATTCTTGGATGTTGGCCATCTTTGCCACCTTATCCAAGCTTGTCATGTCAAGCTCTCCATCCACACTGTACTGGATGTTGTCCTTGATGGAGCAGGCGAAAAGAATTGGCTCTTGACTGACGACCGCCATGTTTGCCCTCAGCCACTGGACGTTAAGATCCTTGATACAATGATCATCAACAGTCTGGAAAGTAAGAATTATTGATAAATTGATGGATCTGTTGTAAGCAAACAGAGTGGGCACTTGACTGACCATTACTATCCTTGAAACAATTACCATCATCACTTAGTTGGTCGGTAGGTCAGTTAATCAAATAAAACAGCGATTGATTAAAGATAGATCGATATATCAAACAACCGACTGATGAAGGTTCAGATGGTTGGTTGATTGGTTGCTTGATTAATTAGATGCAATACTTACAACTGATCCCTCTGCAGGGTCATAGAACCTTTCTAGAAGTGATACCAGGGTGCTCTTTCCGCACCCACTTTCTCCCACTAGGGCCACCGTCTGTCCTGGTTTGATGGTCAGGTTGAGGCCCTTCAGGATCTGGATATCCTGTCTGGCAGGGTACGTGAACTGGAGATCGCTGTACTGGATCTCACCCACCAGGTTTGCCTGGAAGTTGTGAAATATATATATATATTTGTATTAAATGCTATAGAGATGCTATATACACATAGATACATGTATAGAAAGATAGACATATAGATAAATATATAGATGAATACATAAATGATAGATAGATATAATATATAAACCCCTCAAAAAAAGTTCGGAAACTCAAGTTTGATCGATTATATATATTTTCTTATGAAATCATTATGGTTATATTTGGTATCACTTGAAAGAGTGTGTATACCTCTTTAAAATGATACCACATTCGTAAGCATCACGAGCACGAGGTATGCGCAGTATATCTGAGAATGGGGGAATGTCAGAAGTGAAATGTCACAAAATGCGCCAACAAACTTCAGTTGGAAGGTCTGACACCCATATCACGGTCTTTCTCAAGTTCAAGATTCTTTCGACGATGAATATCTTGACAATGAAAAGATACTGTTGAATATGGTATCAGACAAAAGCCCGTTTAATTATCTTTCCAATGACACATCACTTGGAATGATTATGAAAGCCGGGTAGGTACAATTAAGGTGAATATTGGGGAGGATCGACAGCAAAATGTGAACAAAATGCATTTGATTGTGTGAAATTGAAGGCGTTGCATCCAAAAACGACTTTTTGTGGGGATATTTTAGTACATTGTACTTTACTTTACATAAAACTTATGAAATTCAACATCATGTTGAAGCGTGTTAATTTGTCAATAAAATAATGCGCCATTCATAGTGGTTATGTGATTGAGGTGTGTGTAGTACCTCTAAACGTATGGGGCTCAAAATGACACGTTGCAAGGTCGATGTTCTACCGTTTGATATGTGGTAATAAGGGCATACCTACACGGTCAAAGAGGGCGCTAATATGACAGTTCTGGCCAGTTTGCGTAGGTTTAGAGAAATTTGATGCATTTTCAATACATCAAGTTTGTGAGTTTCATGTACTGCGCACTCACATTCAGCATAATGATTGCAAATGAGATATCATATTAAAGATAAATTAACGAGCTTTCCGATAGTGCACAACGTAATGATGATAGAGACCCCCATATCCGGTTTTACTGCACACACCCCAATATCATAATTATTACAGGTGAGACACAATTTTAAGGACAAATAAACATGCTTTCACATGATGCTAAATTTACTGATGATTATGCAATGTAAAACCCCAAAACATCTCCTCCAATAGTCGTTTTTCGATGCAACGCCTTCAATTTCACAAAATGAAATGCATTTTGCAACATTTCACTTTCGGCCCTCCCCCATATTCAGCTGTTCCATACTTAACCTGTTAATAAAATTGTTTCGGACATAACCGTATTGAAAAGATAGACACATGGGCTTAAAAATGATACCAAATTTGATAAGTTTAAATCATTTGAACACGCTACAATCTTCGATACAACTTGAACATAAACAAATACGACACAAGAGTCAAATTTCCCTACTGAGTACTTTCGGCCCATTCTGCGACATTTGACTTCTGACCGTCCTCCATTCTGAAACGCACTGCCTATTCCCCGATTTGAAATAAATCACAAATAATGTACCATTTTAAAGGGAAATCATCATCCATTGCAATGACACTAAAAGTTTCCGAACTTTTTTTGAGGGGTTTAGATAGATAGATAGATAGATAGATAGATGGATATATATACAAATAGATAGATAGATATATAGATAGGGAGATGAATAAATAAATGATAGAAAGATATAATATATTTCCAATGAAAAAACGATACCAAGAACAGTAATTTTTGTAATTTGTTGTGAGTGACACCATGTCAGGCTCCGATTTTTGTCAATTTATACCAAGTCAGTGCCTGTTAAATCGCACTTACTGCCCGTAACGAGCAATCCGCGCGCCATTGTTAGTGTGCACTTAGCTGTGTGCCGAGAGAATGGGCATGGTCGTTCAATGGTCTTAAGGGCAGGAAGTTCGATTTAACTGGCATTGATGTGGTAAAAATTGACAAAAATGGGCACCTGACATGGTCTCACTCACAGCGTCCTTAAACAAAAACTACACGACAAAAATTACTGTGATTGCTATTATTTTATTATTTTGGTACTATATTTTGGGAAGTGCCCCGTTCTGTTTTTTGTTAGGCCACCCTGTATAGATAGATAGGTATATAGATAGATAGATAGGTGGATATATATATATATATATATATATAGATAGATAATTAGATAGATGGATAGAGATAAATAGATAGATAGATAGATAGATAGATAGATAGAAAGCTCTTACCGGTTTCAGCCCCTCCTTTGAGTAGTTGTCAATCTGCGGTTTGGTGGTAAAGAGATTAAGGATGGTGTTGGCAGACTGTCTGGCCTTGGCGTATTCAGGCAGAAAAGCGGACGACTGACCAAGCGAAATGCCGGCGAATCCGATGCCAATGACAACCCTTCAAGAAAAATAAACAATACAAATATTTTAATTAATCAGTACTGTTTGCAATACTTTGTGAAGGATATGAAATCAGAAATAACTAGCATTGGCATATATGCAGGCAGAACAGCAGACGACTGACCAATAATGCCGGTGAATACGATGCTAAATTGACTATGATGGTCAAATGATGATACGCAATACGCAATACAATGACAACGTGGATGGAGTCCAACTACAATATGTTGAATGCATTGGACTGAACATTGGAACACTCTAGTAAATCCTTCAATGGGCTGTATTTCTTTGGTGGAAACAAGATAGCCCCCTCCCCCCCCCAAAAAAAAAAGTTGACTAAATGACCAAGCCTGATATAGGTCTGGTACCTGAACAATGTGGAGAGGTTTAAACTAAAGGATCAGATTCATTGGATTGAACACTCGTACGCTTACGTGAAGACTTCATCAGGCTGCATTTCTCGGGTGGACACAAGTTAATCGCCAAACCTGAAGGCAGCCGCATAGAGGACAATTGAAGAGTATTGCTTGACTAATAGCAAAGACAGACACGCTGTACGTAATACAACATAGATTTGTTTCGACTAAAAGAATTTATTAGAAAAAAAACATAGGAACACTTACGTGAAGACGTCATCAGGCTGCATTTCTCGGGTAGACACAAGGTAACCGCCAAACCTGAAGGCAGCCGCATTGGGTGGTATTCTACTAAATTGATCAACTTAGGCTGGACTAAATGGACATAAAATACCACTAACCAGAACAAACCCCTCCACCCCATTGGAATTTGACAAGCACATTGGGCCGTATGCATAAAAACAAGCAATTGCTTGTGCTAGCCTTTTGCTTGAATCGGTATGCACACAAACAAGCAATTGCTTGCAAGCAAAAGCTTTTGCTTACAAGCACAAGCAATTGCTTACTGCTCGTAAGCAATTGCTAACCAAACAAGCAAATGCTTAAAACCGTATGCATAAAACGAACCTTTTACTTGTCTTGATAAGCAATTGCTTGCGTTTTTTCAAGCACCTCCAGACCAGCTTGAGCTCTTGCTTACTAATGACATTCGCGTTTTAGAATCAAGTTTTCATACCGTTTCAGGATGATTTAGAACTCCTGGTTCCAGAGGTTATGTTGTGATTACATATTTAATCAAATGGCTGTTATTTTAGACATTTATATCCATGTAGGCAATTTTGTTCATGATTTGAAAATATTTGCGTAAGAAAAACTGTTGCCAGGTCGGGCACGACCAGGGAAAGCTACTATGCAAGGGACTACGACGTTTGCATACACTACGAATCCCCTTTGTTGTCATGCAGTGCGATGTTCGCACAACCGTAACGATGATTTGTTCAACACGTAAGCAATTGCTTAGGCAGTGTAAGCAAAAGGTTTCAGCACAAGCAAAAGCTTATGCATACGAAATTAAGCAATTGCTTGAACTTGATCGTTTGCTTGACAAGCTCTTGCTTGTGCTTGAAGCAATTGCTTATAAGCAATTGCTACGTTTTATGCATACGGCCCATTGATTGTTGTTATGCATAACATCCGACCACAGCGCCATTATCTGCAAACTCTTCCTCCAGAAGCCAGAACCTCAACGAAAGGTCATCACTACAAGGAACTGGAAATCTTTGGACAAATCCTTGTTCAAATCCAGATCACACGATATACTATCAGCGATCGATATCGAGCATAACAACATTCATGATTCAGTCAACGAATATGAAGCTGCCCTTTGTCAGCTGATCGACGATCTATGCCCGAAGACGACAAAAACTGTTATGGAGAGGGAAAACTCTCCATGGTACAACGATGAAATACGCGATGCCAAGCAGCTGAGACGCAGGTTGGAGAGAAGATGGAGAAAGTCTCGCCTTCCCGCTGATCGCATCCTATATCAAGAACAGCGCCACCGCGTTATACAATTGATGGAAGAGGCGAAAACTGAATTTTTTTCTTCAGCTGTAGACCAGTGTTCTTCGGATCAGAAAGCGCTGTATAAGATTGTGGACGAGCTTCTCCATAGGAAGGGTGCCCCAATCCTTCCTACCTCAGCCTCTGATCCTGAGCTGGCAGAGCAATTTTCCTGTTACTTCGAGAGCAAAGTTGTGAATATCCGCAATGACCTACATCCTGATGACGTTTCCCAGAATCTGCCAACAGCCTACACTGACCCTGCTGGTCCATCCTCTGAGTCTCGTCTGAACAATTTCAGTCCGGTTTCAGAAGAGGAAGTGAAGAGGTTGATCCTGCAATCTCCAAACAAATCCTGCAACATGGACCCGCTGCCTACATGGTTGATCAAGGACCATGCTGACGTTTTCGCACCATTCTTCACAAAGCTCATCAACAAGATGTTCTTGGAAGGACATTTCCCAGATAACCTGAAACATGCTGCCATCAAACCACTGCTAAAGAAGAATAATCTTGATAGAGACGTTCTTTCAAACTACAGACCAATTGCAAACCTGAAATTCCTTGGTAAACTAGTGGAACGTGCCATTACACACCGCATTTCGGCATTCATTACAAGTAGTAATCTAAATGATCCCTTCCAGTCTGCGTACAGGAAAAACCATAGCGTAGAAACTGCTACTCTACGCGTATGTAATGACATACTTCAGGCTATGGACCAGGGTCTACTTGCAGGAATGGCACTACTTGACTTGAGCTCGGCGTTCGATACGGTTGACCACGATCTCGTCCTGAACAGACTGCAAGACCTGGGCATTGGAGGATCTGCGCATGACTGGTGCAGACGGACTCAATCGGTGGAGGTCGGCAACGCGACATCAGAGTCTGTTCATTTGTCCTTCTCCGTTCCTCAGGGCTCTGTATTGGGACCTCAACTGTTTTCCCTGTACATCCTACCTATTCAAAATATCATATTGAGGCATGAACTGAGTTATCATATATATGCTGATGATATCCAGGTGTATGCCCCTTGCCCACCAACCCAAGACGCGGTAAATAGCCTTGCAGCAAAGCTGGAATCATGTCTCCTCGACATTAAGAACTGGATGCACAACAACTACCTGAAGCTAAATGATAAGAAGACAGAATTCATCGTCTTTGGATCAGTGCAGCAGAGGAAGAAAGTCGAAGTTCCTGATCTTATAGTGGGTGAAACTGTCATCAAATCAGTCGATCATGTGCGGAACCTTGGCCTTGTACTGGACGCTAACATGACGATGGAACCACAAATCACTAACTGCATCAAATCATCCATATTTCATCTACGTAACATCCGGAAAATCACAAAATATCTCAATCCACATGCACTGAAAAGTCTCATTCATGCATTCATCACCTCTCGCCTAGATATGTACAATGCAGTAATGTCCGGGTTACCACAGTGTCAAATCTACAAATTGCAGAAAATCCAGAACGCAGCCGCACGTCTCATCTCCCACACACCACGCTCAGCACACATCACTCCCATTCTAAAGGATCTTCACTGGTTACCCGTCAAGAAAAGAGTCATTTTCAAACTCCTCACTCTAACTTACAAATCCATGCATAACCAGGCCCCTCTCTACATCTCCGAACTTCTTCAAGTGCGCGTGCCAGGCCGAACAAGACTTCGATCCACCTCTACAGTCCAGCTCTTGGAAGGAAGATCTAGGAGGTCGTGGGGGGACAGATCGTTGCGGGTTGCTGCACCACATCTATGGAATCGGCTTCCCCAAGATCTCCGTCAATCTCAAACAATCAATACCTTTAAATCATGTCTGAAAACCTACCTTTAGACATTTATATCCATGTAGGCAATTTTGTTCATGATTTGAAAATATTTGCGTAAGAAAAACTGTTGCCAGGTCGGGCACGACCAGGGAAAGCTACTATGCAAGGGACTACGACGTTTGCATACACTACGAATCCCCTTTGTTGTCATGCAGTGCGATGTTCGCACAACCGTAACGATGCTTTGTTCAACACGTAAGCAATTGCTTAGGCAGTGTAAGCAAAAGGTTTCAGCACAAGCAAAAGCTTATGCATACGAAATTAAGCAATTGCTTGAACTTGATCGTTTGCTTGACAAGCTCTTGCTTGTGCTTGAAGCAATTGCTTATAAGCAATTGCTACGTTTTATGCATACGGCCCATTGATTGTTGTTATGCATAACATCCGACCACAGCGCCATTATCTGCAAACTCTTCCTCCAGAAGCCAGAACCTCAACGAAAGGTCATCACTACAAGGAACTGGAAATCTTTGGACAAATCCTTGTTCAAATCCAGATCACACGAGATACTATCAGCGATCGATATCGAGCATAACAACATTCATGATTCAGTCAACGAATATGAAGCTGCCCTTTGTCAGCTGATCGACGATCTATGCCCGAAGACGACAAAAACTGTTATGGAGAGGGAAAACTCTCCATGGTACAACGATGAAATACGCGATGCCAAGCAGCTGAGACGCAGGTTGGAGAGAAGATGGAGAAAGTCTCGCCTTCCCGCTGATCGCATCCTATATCAAGAACAGCGCCACCGCGTTATACAATTGATGGAAGAGGCGAAAACTGAATTTTTTTCTTCAGCTGTAGACCAGTGTTCTTCGGATCAGAAAGCGCTGTATAAGATTGTGGACGAGCTTCTCCACAGGAAGGGTGCCCCAATCCTTCCTACCTCAGCCTCTGATCCTGAGCTGGCAGAGCAATTTTCCTGTTACTTCGAGAGCAAAGTTGTGAATATCCGCAATGACCTACATCCTGATGACGTTTCCCAGAATCTGCCAACAGCCTACACTGACCCTGCTGGTCCATCCTCTGAGTCTCGTCTGAACAATTTCAGTCCGGTTTCAGAAGAGGAAGTGAAAAGGTTGATCCTGCAATCTCCAAACAAATCCTGCAACATGGACCCGCTGCCTACATGGTTGATCAAGGACCATGCTGACGTTTTCGCACCATTCTTCACAAAGCTCATCAACAAGATGTTCTTGGAAGGACATTTCCCAGATAACCTGAAACATGCTGCCATCAAACCACTGCTAAAGAAGAATAATCTTGATAGAGACGTTCTTTCAAACTACAGACCAATTGCAAACCTGAAATTCCTTGGTAAACTAGTGGAACGTGCCATTACACACCGCATTTCGGCATTCATTACAAGTAGTAATCTAAATGATCCCTTCCAGTCTGCGTACAGGAAAAACCATAGCGTAGAAACTGCTACTCTACGCGTATGTAATGACATACTTCAGGCTATGGACCAGGGTCTACTTGCAGGAATGGCACTACTTGACTTGAGCTCGGCGTTCGATACGGTTGACCACGATATCGTCCTGAACAGACTGCAAGACCTGGGCATTGGAGGATCTGCGCATGACTGGTGCAGACGGACTCAATCGGTGGAGGTCGGCAACGCGACATCAGAGTATGTTCATTTGTCCTTCTCCGTTCCTCAGGGCTCTGTATTGGGACCTCAACTGTTTTCCCTGTACATCCTACCTATTCAAAATATCATATTGAGGCATGAACTGAGTTATCATATATATGCTGATGATATCCAGGTGTATGCCCCTTGCCCACCAACCCAAGACGCGGTAAATAGCCTTGCAGCAAAGCTGGAATCATGTCTCCTCGACATTAAGAACTGGATGCACAACAACTACCTGAAGCTAAATGATAAGAAGACAGAATTCATCGTCTTTGGATCAGTGCAGCAGAGGAAGAAAGTCGAAGTTCCTGATCTTATAGTGGGTGAAACTGTCATCAAATCAGTCGATCATGTGCGGAACCTTGGCCTTGTACTGGACGCTAACATGACGATGGAACCACAAATCACTAACTGCATCAAATCATCCATATTTCATCTACGTAACATCCGGAAAATCACAAAATATCTCAATCCACATGCACTGAAAAGTCTCATTCATGCATTCATCACCTCTCGCCTAGATATGTACAATGCAGTAATGTCCGGGTTACCACAGTGTCAAATCTACAAATTGCAGAAAATCCAGAACACAGCCGCACGTCTCATCTCCCACACACCACGCTCAGCACACATCACTCCCATTCTAAAGGATCTTCACTGGTTACCCGTCAAGAAAAGAGTCATTTTCAAACTCCTCACTCTAACTTACAAATCCATGCATTACCAGGCCCCTCTCTACATCTCCGAACTTCTTCAAGTGCGCGTGCCAGGCCGAACAAGACTTCGATCCACCTCTACAGTCCAGCTCTTGGAAGGAAGATCTAGGAGGTCGTGGGGGGACAGATCGTTGCGGGTTGCTGCACCACATCTATGGAATCGGCTTCCCCAAGATCTCCGTCAATCTCAAACAATCAATACCTTTAAATCATGTCTGAAAACCTACCTGATGAAATTACCTTAAATATGCCCGGAGTTATATATGTGATTACTTTTTATGCTTAAGATTACTATTTTATGATTATGTTTTTTGTTATCATTTTGTAATGTTGAAATGTGCGCCACGAGTGTCCGAACGGACAGATGTGCGCGCGATATAAATGTATAATTATATTATATAATTATATAACATAGAGATAAACCTTATTGTTTCTCATCAGACTCACAGTCCAAAGACATTGTTTAACAAGCAACCTGTTATATAATGTCTTCTGACTAAAAGGACAGTACATGACTAGAGACATGTTCAAGCATGCCATTGGAATGTCAAGCAACCAATTATCTGGATGTCTAATGACAAGAAACAATCAGAAGTGATGCATGATAACCATCAATGTGATTGTTAAATTCCCTTTGTCTGAATTGGTTTAACTGGTTATTGGGAATGTTTGTCTTTTTTAGTCTAGCCGAAGTAGATACATTTAGTAGAATACCGGCCATAGAGGACAATTGAAGACCATTATTGCTTGACTAATAGCAAAGACAGACACGCTGTACATATACAACGTAGATTGTTCCAACTAAAAGCTATTACATTTATAATAAAAAAACATTGGAACGCTTACGTGAAGACTTCATCTGGCTGCATTTCTCCGGTGGACACAAGATAGCCGCCATAACGGTAGGCAGCAGCATACATGAAGAAGATCACTGCTTGACTGATGGCGAAGACAGCACCGTACACCTGGGCGTTTTTCTGACTCGCGCTATGGTGGAAAACAAATTGACCAGGTGATAAATTACTGAACAATATTTATCATGATGAGAAAAACTGTGTACTGTTATTTAAATAATAATTGCAACCGCAAAAAAGGAATGGCCACTTCAGCCTTGAAGTGGCCATTCCTTTTTTGCGGTTGCAATTATTACCTGTGCCTACAGGTGCAGACAGAGCACCGGTGTGGTAGCGGAATTTTGTCCGACTTGCCGATATGTTATTTTTGGTTGCTAATTTCAATTTGGTTGCGAACAAAACTAACCCTCTACCAAACCGTTAATATGGTGGTTACATGTTGTATTTGTTGTTTGACCCAATGACGATGCGGAGCATCGTCCATGAGCCGCGAAGCGGCGATTTTTTTTTGCTATTTTGAACCCCCGTAAGTGATTTTCTTTCACTTAATTTTTTTTTTCACTGATATATTTTCACTTGGCAGCCCAAGGGGGGCGGGGGGGGGGGGGGGGGGGGGGGTTAAACCCCCTAACCCCCCCCCCCCCCCCCCCCTAGATCCGCCACTGGGCTATGGATAGATTTGGTGGCTATGTTTGATTTAGCATGTTTAGTGGCTTTCATTAAATGTGGTGGCTAAAAACTATGAAAGTGATAAATTGCACTGCCTGGACTGATCCCGCGGCCGGATCAATTCCGGTCTACCAATCCTGAAGTCTGGGTTTCGAATCCCTATTTCTTCGCTCTTTTTAAATTCATATCATTTATTTCTGGTCATTTTCCCGATATATGTTTGAAACAAAATTATAAGTCGAGTAAAGATATATATGGTAATAATGATAGAAGCCTTATAGCACTGAACGCATTATTACCTTGGCTTTATAGCCCAGCTGCCACGATTGTGCGTTTAAGCATTGTAACGACTACAAAAATCCCTGCTAAGTACCCAATTTATACTTGGTTTTAGAGCTCAAATGTAGAAACGGTTTCTCGCTGAAGGACACACATACCGTGGTTAGAAATCAAACCCAAGATCTTCATATTGAAAGACAAAGGCCTTAACCAATTACACCTCAAAGCTCCTACGTTACAGTTCATTGTAATAATAATAACAACTTCTATTGAGCCATGGCAGCCACTCTAGCCACTTCAGTCAAATCATGTTACTATCATTATTTTCATGTGTGAAACACCCTTGTGAAATATATTAAACTCACACAAAAGGCCGCTGAAGCATATCTGCATAGCTCTGGTACATGTGTTCCTCTAACGTGAGCGAGGCAACCGTATGAATATTCGAAATGGATTCTGCAGCAATCTATAGGATCAGGAGGAAATGAAACGTACAACAATCAGTTGTCTGATTATTAATTTAAATATGAGAACAAATTAGAAAATAAGGTAGCTGTGAAAGTTTTGATCAAAATCGGTTAAGAAATAACGGGGTTATGATTGATTGACCAATTCATTTCCCAAAATGACAGTCACACAATTGCCTTATAATTGGACTGTGACATCATACTAAAGACAATGTACAATCGAACAAAAGACATAATAGAAACAAATATAGGATGTTCACTGCTTTAAAAAATATATTTTCTCAAATTTCTGAGTCTCAAGCTGAGTTTAAGATAACTCAGTGTATGTTCAGATTCAGTTAAAAGGGGACCACCAGGCAAAGAACAACACATAATTATATGTTTTGGTACCGTTTTGTGATATCAAATAGATACCCAACATTTTGCAAAGGGTTGTGTTATTCATGAACAAAGCAATTAATTTCCACCACTTACGGAACCACTACTATTTCCTGGTTCCGTACAGGCCAAACATTTGCGAGTGCGCCGATGCTATTCACGCGTACGTTTGGAGAAAATAGAATCCCAGGCGATTCGTTCGCTCTGGACAAAGTAGTCTCGTACACGCAGACCCATGAACGCATGCTTTAGAATGGTGATGCGTTTTCCAATTATATATATTTTTTTCTGGAAACATATTTTTGTGAACTTGTTGATATAATGGAATACTAAAGATGTAACCTTTTATTTATAAGAATATTATTTTTGGGTGGTGGTACCCTTTAAATACCGGCAGCAAAGAACATTGGGCAATTCACCAAGACCTCTGGAGATGGTCCCCTACAAACCGCCGTTGTCTGTGCTCAATGTCATTTATCGAATTGATTTCTGATCAGTTTCCTCTTTGTTCGGATTAATTGCAGTACAGCATCCATACCTTTCCCGCTTCTTCAAGTAACTGCGAGTCCTTCTTCTGAGTCCCCTGAAGAAACTTCACCTGAAACGCGCCAGCGATTGCCAGGAAGGGCAACAGAGCAAGGACCAAGAGTGCCAGCTTCCAACCAAATATGAAACCGACCACGATAGCTGCCACTACAGTCGTTAAAGACTGAATGGCCGTGCTGATACGTAATCCAGTGGCCTAGAAATAAAGTTTGATAAAAATCATTACCAATAATCGATCAAATATAAAAATATGAAATAACTTTAAACACTATAGACACTCTTTTCTGCTTAGATGTGTTTCAAATTCGTTTACTCAAGACATTTTTGGTATGTTTGGATGTATTTTGAAAGTTTTAACACAAATTATTTCAGGATATTTTTGAAATTTGGAGAAAAGGACTTTTTTTTTGGTTTGGATGTTTTTTATGTTTTAACACAAGAAACTTTGCGATGTTGTACTGCCAAATACTTTCTGCTATACTCTCCCACTAACATGACTAATCATGCATGATTGGATCAATTTGTATAACAATATATTCTTTCTTAATTGTTTTTCTTCTAAACACCAAACCTTTGGGGGCTTGGAAATTTTGTCAAGAACCCTTTCCGTAAGATAGTTATTTTATGTTGCATAACGATTTGCGATGAAACGCAAGTCAGAAAATATGCACATCTGAGCAAATCAGATTTAGGCATTTAGGCGCATTTTCTGACATGCATTTCATCGTAACTTTGCTATTGATCACAAGTCTTTATGCATCTCCCCCAAATGGGTTTCGATAGCTGTTAATATAAAGAAACTGTGGGATGATCCGTAATGTTTTAAAGGGATAGTTGAGTTTTGGTAAAAAGAGAACAGTTTTGGTCAAAGTGAATTTTAGTGACCCAAACCTGTACCATTTAATTACAAACTAATAGTTATAAATGCTCGAAAGGAATTTAAAATTAAAAACGATGAAGTAAAACGCCTGTTATTATTCAAAAAGAGTTGTTAAAACTCAAAAGGGCGCTCTCTAATAACTCATTGGTGTCAACCATTTAAAATAAAATATTGTGCACGTGATGTTTTGTTGAAAGAGTAATTACATATAATCAACATAAAGGTATTTACAAACCTCTTTCGTAAATTTTTGACAAGAGGAAGAATAACAAAAAAATGTAACGTCTGGTTGCAAATTTTTGTGGGGCCCCAAAATTATTACAAATGGTTTTCTTTATGGATATTTCAGCCATTTCTGAACCGATTTTGATAAAATAAAGTTTATTCCGTCATTAAAATTGTAAGCTCTCTTAAATGTGACACTCAATTTCATTAGCTCACAACAAATAAATTTGTGTAGCACCCTCTGTACCAAAACTCAACTATCCTTTTAAGATTTTTTAAATATTTGTTTTAATCACAATACACCTACCCCTTTGACATTAGAAGCGTCAGCAGAGAGTCTGGTAGCTAGTGCTCCTGTACTGTGATTGGGTTGGTCAAAGTAGGCCACGTCCTTTGCAAAGAGATACATAACGGAAAATACGAGATATGAAATAATAAACACCACTACCAAAAGTAGAGATAAAATAACCCTAAACAAAGTAAGAATCTGTGTAATTAAAGTATATACTGTATTATCCAGAAATGTAGACATAAATAGAGCAATACACGTTAAAGGGATCTAGTAATTTTGTTGACATGTGCAAAAAATGATGAATGGTTGATACAATGTATATTGTTGTTATCTGATATGTCCACTCGGTATTGTGTGAAAATTTCAAGTTAAATGGACATTATATGGCCGAGAAATTAGCAAAAATGCATAGTGACATTCACTTACTCATTGCACTCACTTTGTACACGGTTCTGACGATCCGTTGGATACTTTGACATCTGAATACTTCAATCGTAAATATCCTTTTAACGAAAGCGAAATTTGAAAAAACCGAAACCTTTCCCTAGCCTTTTTTGTTAATAAGAATACAACAAGGTATGAGGGAACCGCTTTCAATTGGATTTTGAGGATTTTGACAATGTTACTATTAAAGTCCCTTTTACATTGATGTAGTACCGTGAGAAATTCGTTTTTTGTGAACATTATTTATATGGTTCAACATCAAATTTCTTAATATTGGGCCACGGCAAGTTGTTGAGTTGGAATAATTGAAAAAATATAAATACATATATCAAGAGTTTATTGGGTATTCATTTGTACTTCAAGTATCATCCATAAAATGATACTGACTTTCAAGTCCAAACCTGATATACAGCAAAGTCCAAAAGACCTTAATTCCATCAGAGTTTTAGAGTAAGTTTTTCTCCAGATACGGCAAGGCAAGAGGATGAGATGAAGCTACATCAAAACGATATTCAAATGTAAGAGAATTTTAAAACGTTTTTGTAATTGAAGTACATGTATTATCTGGAATTTATGAAAATAAAGACAAAACCTGACGTAGCAAAGTCCAGAAGCCTTTCTTCTGAGTCTTAGAGTCAACATTTCTCCTGAAATGGCAAGTCAAGCGGTGGAGATGAAGCAAGCTCAAAACTATATTTAGTTGTAAGAATTTGTATTTTTTTTCGTAATTGAAGTATTATCTGGATATTAAGAAAATAAAGACAAACCTGACGTAGTAAAGTCCAGAAGGCCTTTCTTCTGAGTCTTAGGGTCAGCCTTTCTCCAGAAACAGCAAGGCAAGCGTTGGAGATGAAGTAACCGAGAAACATGGCACACCCCAGAGCAAAGAACATGAGGGACCAGAGCACCGCCTCCTCCTGGATTTGATCCGGTGGATAAGTGAAGACCTGGAATAAAAACAGTTGGTAAACTTTGAATTTAAAGAACATCACTGCACATGCTGAAGAAACCTAGTAGCATTGTGAAAATCGGCAAAAACCTACTTAGAACTCTAGCAGCTAGTATTCACATACATGTACCATAATATTATATTTGCATCATCAGTAGAAGCACAGAACACGTTTTGGATTTCAGGATTTGAAAAATCTCCCTGCATGGGACTGCTTCAACAGTTTACAAGGTAATGCAACATGTTATTTGTAATAAACCGGACATATACCGTGAATATTTCACTGAACAGGATGCCGATCGTTGGCATGGTAACTCCCATCAAACCAGAGAAGAAGCAGCCAATCACAATGTAGTGCCACTCCGGTGCGTTCAGCTTCAGAACTTCCCAGTAACTGACATTTGGCACACCCTCTTCTTCCTCCTGTAGTGTGCAAAATGTTAGAAACAGAATGTTACATGTTTTGCCCCTAAAATAATCCTCTACATGGGATGTTAACATTTTAATATCGATTTTATATTGATAATAGTATCGATAGCATATGTGTGATTTATATAGCGCCTTATGTTACAATGCACATTTTGTTTGCATCTTCAATACAATTCAACCACTCAAAAAGCTATTGCTGCTCCACGTGTGTGCACATTGGGACCTTGTTTGAAGTGAAGGCCTTGTTGAATGGATCTTCTCAATAACCACGAGCCACTTGGACAGAATTATATTCCGCAGGTAGTGAAGATGGTGCATACAGTATACAGTGCAGGCTGACGGCTGGCATATGATCGGAGTATTGATAAACAAATATGCTCATTAGAGTTGATACCGTTTCATATCACAGTTTAAAGGGATAGTTGAGTTTTGGTAGAGAGGGCGCTACACAAAATGTTTTTTGGTGAAATAATGAAAAACTGAGTGTCCATGTTGAAAGAGCATACCATTTTAATGGCAGAATAAACTTTATTTTATCAAAATCGGTTCAGAAACGGCTAAAATATCCACAAACATGTCCATTTGTAATAAATGTGGGGCCCCACAAGTATTCGATAATTTTGAACCAGCCGTTAAAATTCGTTTTAAAATGCTTCCTCTTTTCAAAATTGTCCAAAAGAGGTTGTTGATTATCTCTCTATCTAATCACTATTTCAACGAAACATCACATGCGCAATATTTTATTTAAAATGGTTTAAACAAATGCCCTTTTTTTTAAAGCGCCCTCTTTAGTTTAAACAGCTCTTTTTGAATGATAACAGACATTAACTTAGTCGTTTGTGATTTTTAAATTCCTTTTGAGCACGGTGGAGTTATAGCTATTAGTTTGTAATGTAATGGTGCAGGTTTTGGTTACTAAAATTAAGTTTTACTAAAACTGTACTCTCTCTACCAGTACTCAACTATCCCTTTAAGCTGATTGCTACCTAAAGATCTGATAAATCAAAACCCTCTCATAACGAGTTGTTTTTGTGGGTCCAAGCTCTTTATAATATGTATGTGTTTTTACCCTGATATTAATGTACCTGTTATGAACAAAGCAAATTTGGATGGTCTGAAGGGCCTTGTCATAGCAAGGTTCCCACGCTGCTTTTTAGGAACCTGCATGGTGGGTTACGTATAATGTCTATGGGGATTTGTAGTATCTTCAGGGAAACAGGTTACTGTAAATCATACTTCAACTTCTTGATCCTCTTGTTTAGATGCATGATTCGACTTTTTGAATGACGACTGCCGTCTAACTTTCTTGCTCCTTCCAATTTCCTTGATCTCTTCATCTTCAAAGTCATCATCCTCATCATCTAGAGACAGAATTATAAACGAGAAGAGAGAAAAACAATAAATGTTAAAATGATAATCAATTTACCATCTTTTACTTAAATAAGCTCGTTGCCAGTCCACGGCAACGGTCAATAGAAATTTAAAACCACACTTCTTTTCAATATTATTATATCATCCTGTTGTACGAACATACCTTCCTGCTCATTTCCATTCTTGCTGATCATTTGCAGCGTAACCAGCTGCTTGTAAACGCCGCCTGCCTTCATCAGTTCCGCGTGAGTGCCGCATTCTGCGACACGTCCATCGCTGACGGCGTAGATTAGGTCTGCGTTCTGTATTGTGGACAGTCGGTGCGCAATGGCGATAGTGGTGCGTCCCTCAGAAGCCTATATTGATCAAACATGTAACATCAAATTTAAAACCAGCCTTAATGGCCGCCTGTCTATAGCACCCAACCTGTATATAGTGGTCACCAAAAGTGATCCACTACAGAGAGAAAACAATTAATGAATCTGTCTACAAGGGATAACACACCACATCAGCATACTGAGCAGTTAGTTTACATGGCAGCAGATGTGCACATTCTAATAACGCAGTTGTACGATTTGATCCTTAAAATGTTGGTACCTTGTCAAGAGCCTGTTGCACGACTTTCTCGCTCTCTCTGTCCAGCGCAGATGTGGCTTCATCCAGCAACAGGATTGGTGGATTCCTGACTAGAGCTCTTGCAATGGCAACTCTCTGTTTTTGACCCCCAGACAGCTGGGCACCACGCTCCCCAACAAGCGTATCATATCCCTGGGACGAAGTGAGGATAAATTAACAAATAACACAAAGAAGTTAAGATAGTTGTTAGATAGTTTGGAAGGTTTATGAGGTTTCTGCATGGCAGTTTTTACTTATCTAGTCGCTTCCAAGCCCCAGAATAACCATCCATTTTATTGCATATTACCTCAAAATATCAAAAAGGATTTTCACTATAATGTCATACTTTCTTAATTTTCTTTCTCCAGCAAAACAAATTGTAATTTTTGAGGTTTCCATGGCCAAGTCTGCAGTACATCTCATGAATTAATCCTTCCCTTAATTGGAAGAGTGGGGAATGACCCTTCCTAGCTAGCAGGGCGACCACTCTCCTTTCCCCGTTGGCTTATCCCAGGAAGGGGTCGCCACATCAGACTGAACGTCTCCCTTTTCCCCTGCTCAGACCAAGTCGAAACTCCCGTAGCCATGATAGAAACCCATAGGAAACACATAGGACAACCCTATTGGTCACTATTGTTTTTTGTATGGGTTTCCTATGGGTTTCTATGGGACCCATAGACATTCCATCGATCCTCCTCTATTACACAATCCAACCTCCTCCATGTCATCGACTCATTTCATCATCTCAACCTTTACTTCTTCCTTTTCTCAACCAAGGAATCTTGTGGCAAACTGACCTTTGGTAGTTTTGTGATGAAGTCATGAGCGTTTGCCATCTTGGCAGCTTGAATGATCTCAGCCTCAGTGACGCCCTCGCGTCCGTACTTGATGTTCTGTTGGATAGAACAGTTGAAGAGGACGGGCTCTTGACTGACTACCCCGATGTGATTCCGGAGCCAGCTCAGGTTCAGGTCTCGAATCTCATTACCATCAATGAAAATCTGTTTAAACAAAATAATCAAAGAAGAAAATGTTATATACTGCAGTCGATTCAGGAGGACCACCACACAATTAAGTAGAACACAGGCTTATATGGTTTGTATAATTCTTTATATCAAATATATGCCCACCACTTTGCAAAGGGTTGAGTAATTTATAAAAAGTACAATTACTCACCAACACATACAGACCAACAAGGCCCCGTGGTTCCGTACATGCACCAAACGTTTGCAAGTGCGCCAATTCTGTATACGTTTGAGCTTTGGAGGCAATAGTTAAGAACCACGGACGACGCGTAAGTCCTAGACAATATAGACATTGGCTGACAATTACCCTCACTATTTCAATGAAAAAACACACAACAACAAAAAATACAAAAATACATAAACAGTACCTGTCCATCCAGAACATCGTAGAATCTCAGCAGCATATTGACGGTGGTCGATTTGCCACATCCACTTGCACCGACAAGTGCCACCGTCTGTCCCGCTCCGACATCGAGACTTAACCCCTTCAGAACGGGGACGTCTGGTCTCGTCGGGTAGGTGAAGCGCACGTTTTCGAAGCGGATGTTGCCAGTCATCTCTTTTGGTGTTATGCCATACGGCAAACGTGTGTCAATGGCTGGTTTCTGTTTGAAGAAATAATGACACGATTCTACAAAATCTTTCTAAGTACAGTGGAACCTTCACCTTGGACGATCTCAGGGAAAATCAAAAGATCGAACTTGGACCAGGGTTATGAAATAAAATTGGTCTTTACGATGAGGATTGAATCAAAATATAAAATAATACCAAGGGATTCAAAATTGGAATATCAGTTTTGGTTAGATATTAATAATGTTATGCAGATTATAGACCTTTCTGAAAGCTGATACAGTCAAATACAATTATGTGCATAGTGACTAACACTAAGGGAGAACATTCTTATAACTCATATTGCATGATATCTGTTTTCCTTATTTTTTTTATTTCTGGCATTATTTTCACACAGTGGTCAGAAAAGCTCTCTACCTTTTATAAAAACATTTTTATTTGATAATTGAAGGTAGTTGGGATGTGTAAATGGCTTAGTGCCATATTGCAAACACATTGCGCACGATGTGTAATACACACAATTGTCCAGTCTGGTCAAGTGTGTCTGCACAAAGAACATGGCGATCCATGGTGCGTCCCTACGCATGACAGTAATTAAATTTCACTCACCCTATCGATGACGTCGTGTATAGTAGCTGCTGCCCCCTTGGCCGTCAACACAGAGGTGAGGGCGGGGATAACGTTGCCGATGGAGAATGAGCCAATCATAACGCAGAAGAAAACTGTAATCACCTCGCCGCCAGTAATGCGACCCTCGCTCACCATTTTGGGACCATACCTAAACAGGTACAAGCAGGGTAAAAATACATTCTTTTTAAAGGCTACTTTTCAAGCTCTCTCGCATAAAACTACAGCTCTCTAAACACAATTTCTGCATTAAACTTTGCAAAATCTATGAGGGAAATTGTATGATTTTCAGATGAGTTTTTTCTTCTCATTCTCTTCTATTTATCAGCTCTACATTTTCTTTATTTCTTACATTTTTGGGTGAATCTTGAAAAATTAAATCTGTCTTCCTCCTCATAAATTTTATTATGATCATGATGATTATATAATTGTATGATTTTTCCCTTCTTAGTTGCTCCATTATGACAGACCTAAACAAACGGATGCAACACAGACATAGCCTTACCTCTTTTTCTTCTTCCGTTTATTTTGCCACCTTCTTCTCTTATTACTTCTCCTCCTCCTCACCCCTCTCCCTACCACCTCCCCCACCCCCTTCATTTTCCCTATATATTCTTGTCATGCTTCCAAAGGACATTGGATGCTATTGATTAATTCATGTATTTATGTATAAATGTACTATTTATTGTTACACAATAACAGCTCACCAGAATGCTAATGCGTAAGTAGAGTAAACGATCAGGAAGGTTAGACCCATACCAAGTCCTGAAATGATCCCTTTCTTGATTCCTAGATCTTTAGCACCCTGAAGTTCCTTTTCATATCTGCACAAATGAAATATGCACATAGTAATACAATAATTGATACAAAGATGATTTAAACTAGAATACCAAAAGTAATGATAAATAGTAAACGAAAATGGTTATTTGATTTAGCCTATAAACTATCACAATAATTTACAGTACCACTGATATTACTACGGGTAAAAAGCAGCAATAGTAGATTAATTGTCTAGCTGAAGGACAAATGCAGTTGGAATACACTGGTTTCGTTTGGAAAGTGAATACTTTACCAAACTGATTATACCACAACGAGTATAGCGTAGCATGGTTGGTCTCACTGGAAGGCACACTCTACATAACTACATAAAAGTTATCACCCATACTCCCCCCCCCCCCCCCCCCCCATCCGAGTGGTTAGAAAATGCGGCTAATAATTAGCGCATCATTTGTAACATCGTAACATTTGTGCTACTGGTATGTATTTGTGAGCGATATTTGTTCTGGGGGGAGATCGATTCATTCATTTGCCCCCTGAATACAAGAATTTTCCGTAGATGTCTGCAAGTGATATATATATCAATATGCGAAACAAGTAGCAAGAAATTACCTGTTGACTTCCTTCTTTTCTCCACCGAACGCGATGACAGTCCTGATGCACGAAAATACCTCCTCCGCCACGCTCGCTGCCTTAGCGTACGCCTCCTGCTCCGCATTGGAGAATGATGTAACCAACTACGTGAACAATTATAAACACAATTGTAAAGCAGGCAACGCTCAGCGTTTCCAAACATTTGGTATATACATTATATCACTATTTATATGACTTAGTAATATGCGAGTCATTGATTGGCTCAACACAGTCACGTGATTGCAATAATATTTTGTTATATAAGATGATGACATCATAATGAAGGGAAATTGAGCATTCCGATTAGTTGATTACCGATGCTTAATCCATTACAGTACACGCCACGCACTATAGCATATTTATAGTGCATGGCGGTATGTGTGTACAAACTTCCTATAGAGTGGTGAAGTGTGATGTCATCAATGGTGTCATAAACATCTTTTTTTGAATTTTCATTGGACTTAATTTTCAGAAAAAACATAACAAATAATGTCCAAATACCGAAAATCAATTGAATAGGTTACGTATTGGCTGAGATATGCCCATCCGAATGCTTTTTTTTTGTCAATTTGGGCAATCAGTGTTATAGTGCACTGGTTCATAACTTTATGAACCAGTGCACTATAACACTGATTGCCCATTGAAGTAAAATTCATTCGGATGGGCATATCTCAGCCAATACGTAATATATTCAATTGATTTTCGGTATTTGAATATTATTATTGATGCTCTTACGGAAAATGGAGTTCAAATTAAAACATTCGAAAGAAGTGTTTTTTATGACGTATAGAAAGCCAAACAAGGCATGGCCTTGAAGTGCGTAACGTCAAATTCAGTTCGCTGTGTATACGCCGTAAAATTGTCGGTAAAAATAAGAATAATCAAAGGGCTGTGTGCATTTCCATTCCCAAACTTAGCAATATCAAACCACATACCATGCAATTTACGAAACTGCCAACATTTAGTTACTACGGGACAGATAATTTACAAAACGAAGCATTTTCCATCTTTTTCATGATCACTTGACGACTTGTGCGAGAGTCTTTTCTTCGTGGCATGTAAACAATTATTGTGACGTCACAATGCTTGACACTCAATTCGGGTTCATCAATATGATAGTAAAAACCAGTTCCTCCAAATAATCATCTTATATAACAAATAGTGCATGCTTCTTGTCGTTGAATATACATACGTTTAACAATACACATTTAACAATACACACCTCTACATTTTGAATTTCACTCGTGCAATAATAATGCAGTCGGCCTGCGGCCTCGATGCAATATAAATGCTCTCGAGAAATTTAAAATGTATTGGTGTCTATTCTGGTAACTCCAAAGCATGCACTATTTGTATAATATAACACGACAGAGCCCACTATTCACCGCATGGCGCGCATGACTAGGTCTCGGGACTTATAATATTCCCTCAATAGCATTTCAAGACCCTCGGAGAGGAATATTTTGTGATATTCCCTCCACCACCAGTTACCATCTGTATAATGACTTATTTTGATTCGTTCTTGATATATATCATATATTTGTAGTTTCACATACCTCTGTAGCATGATGTAAAGTATGCTTAAGCAATATCTTACATTATAGCGCAAGTCTACCTTTGTAGACTTGTGTGAGTTGCCGTTCTACCTAATAAATACATGTGCAAGTAGCATGCCTTGTTTTGTGCTCCTAAATCCACCTCTGTAAAGACTGTTATTTATGTCCCGTCTACAGTCATCATATTTCAACCTCCCTTTGTCAATTGTTTGAATAATTATTTTATTGTTATACATGAAAATAAATTGAATAAAATGAAGTGAAATATACTCACAAACGCCATGATGCTCCCAGCCATTACCAGGAGAGGGGTGAGGGACATTATAACAAGTGCGAGCTCCCAACTTTTCCAGAATCCAATCGCAAAACCTGAAAATGTGACAGCTCGGTAATCATTTTTGGAAATAAACGAACTACTTTGGCATACAGATGTATTTAACTGAACACAGCTATACTTTTCAGAATTGATATGCATTACGAAGAAAACTACAATGAATATACCAAAGTCAAAATTCCCATAGAAACCCATAGGAAACCCTTATTCCACTTTCCCTATTGAAATTTCCCATAAGTTAGTTTAGTTTGTAAGCATTTTAATGTATGCAGTATTAATATCTGACGAGTTTGTTCATTCAGGACATACTCATACGCTACACATGAGGGACCTTAATTTCACAAGCTTTGTTTTCAACCAAGGTCACCTCATCTTTCTATTTTAGCGCCATATTTTGTCAATTTGTAATGTGTGTTATGAAAGAAAGATAAATAAGACTTGAAACTTGCAACTTGAACTTGAAACCAATATCAACCATTAGGCCTATGGGTTTCTATGAGATTTATATTGGTTTTGGTTCTATGGGAATTTCGACCTGGGTACAATACACATGAGATCTCTTTAAAGAAAGAATACCAATAGAATATAAACTTTGAAAACAGAACATAAAACCAAAGTGATTTCACACTGATGAGTGGCGTAATGAGCACAAACTTTATTTTTTAAATTTTATTATTATTATTAGTATTATTATTATTATTATTATTATTTTTTTGGGGGGGCTAAACCAAATCCGCATCACCACCGGATATTGCGAGGGAGCGAAGCGACCAAGCCTGAAGTAGCAAAGCGATTGAGCGGGGTGGGGAGGGTGTGAGAGGGGGTGTCCCCCTCCCACGGTAGGGAGCTTTTGCATTTTTTAACTTGAAATTGTGCAATCTGGTGCATACCTGGAAAGGAAATTCTGACTTGACGACATGTACTATAATGTGCGTTAGTGCGTCATGATTCTTAACCAGAAGAGTTTATGATTGATTTATGAAGAAAAACAAAAATGCACCACCAAAATAATATTCGCAAAGTGGCATATTCAGTTCAAACAGTGCATCAAAAGCATTATTTTATGACAAAACAACATGAACATTGTATTTCCGACGTATACAAGACCGATTCCTGAGGGAGCGAAACGATAACCGAGAGGGGGAAGGGTGATGGGAGGGTGTGATGGTAGGTGGGTGCACGGTAAAGGTGCTTTTGCAATGTTTTAGTTGAAATTATGCAATCTGGTGCATACTTAGGAAGGACATTTGACTTGACTTGACTTGACTTGACTTGACTTGACTTGACTTGACTTGACTTGACTTGACTTGACTTGTCTAAAAAATGCTCTTTTCTTTCAATCACTGTTAATTAGATAAAAGCCATGATTTAAATTAATTTTGGGGCAAGCCCCAAGCCCCAAGCCCCCCCCCCCCCCCACACCAGTACACCAGTGACACTGATGATCCTCTTTACCATGTTTACGATGTGGATACTAACCTGATAGGAACTGTGAGGTGAACTGAAGACATACACCGACTTTGTCTCCGACCCCTTCTCGCACTCTTTCCATGTCACTGGATGAATGCAAAACAAACAGACACACAATTCGCTTGTCAGATCAGTAAACTATAGTGAAAGGAAACATGTTCTTCTTTTGTTCTAATAATATTAACGTAGGTTCTCTTAGACAGTATCATTGATATATGGAGGTGTTGTGGTGCAGCATAATCGATCAGCATAATTGTTGCTTTCATATGCTAGTGTTATCCTTACCACCACCCAAAAATAATATTCTTATTAATGAAAGGTAACATCTTTAGAAGTCCATTACATCAAAAATCTGTTCCTCTTGTTTCTCCCTCTCCTTCTATCTCTTCCCCATCCCTTTCTGCTTCTTCATCTTATTAAAATCTTTGACTGACTTTACTTACTCTGCTAGTCTTGAAGTAAGTTCGCCACTCTGGTGTTTGTCATACCAGGCCACCTCCTGATGCAGGATGGCATTGAAATATTCCTTCCGCAGTCTATGTGTCTGCCTCTCACCGGTGAGACTCCAACAGGACACCTGTTGTATTATGTTAACAAGCATTTTCAGCAAAACAGTTACATAAGTAATAACATGAATATGAAGGATGCTGTAGAGAAAAGAGAAAATGTTTGAGGTGCGATATATGGCTTTAAAATACTACTTCCTCACTCTGTGTCTCGCCCGTTATAATTCTACAATTAATATATGGTCTGATAAAAAGGACGGTGGCTATTAGCAAAGAAGTCCATCTACGTATATTGCGTTTCACATGAACCTAGATCGAAGGCAGCTAGAGATAAAAGCGGAAATTCTAACAGGGGCAAAGAGGCATTGGATTCTCAGTTTCTGCTTCTGTCTCTTGATGGTTGCACTCCAACAAGTCACCCGTTAAATTAACAAAATATCCCTTTTATTCCTTCTCATTGTGTACTCTTTATTGTTTTCTTTATTGCAAGCAGGGTTCTAGGCTGGACATCTGTAAACAAGAACTACTTTTCCTTCCGACGTCAATAACCCTACTTATATTACTCCTTAACTTCGTGTATTTACCTGAATGTAAGCTGCCAACATCACGGCGATGCCAACATACACGAACAAGAGCGCATACTTTTCCATCTCCTTGTCGAAATCCTTATAGGGGTCAAAGGGCAACGGCGGATACGTAAAGTCCAGAGGGGGGCTAGTGGGGGATGGAAACGTTGGTTTCGTCATGTTCTCGAAGTTGATGAACTCATCGAAGAGGTCGCCGAAGAGGAGGTTGAGGACGGGCCATCCAGTGCCTTGTATGAGCGCTCCGAGACCCCCGCATAACATGATGACGATGTCGAAAGGGGTTGCATAGCAGAACTGCGAAATAAGTGCAACAACATAATGACGGTAAAGTGTACCAGTGGTGCAGCTTCAGGGGAGGCGTGGGGTGAGGACCTGTGACCCCCTCCCATCCGTAGGTAGCCTCATATTCCAAGGGTGCTCCCTCCACAATCATAAGGGTATTAACAGGGGAACGTGACCCCTCCATTTAAATGTATAGGCCCGAATTTTCATCAGTGGCTCAACTTGAGCTCGGCTTAAAAAGACAACGACTACCGGTAACACTATGCACCAGTAGTCCTATTGTGTAGTGGCTATGGTCCTCGGAGATATTCTAATGGTTTCCTTTCATTATCCAGTCAATCCCTTGAGTTCTGATTATAGGCAGCATGACAATGCGCCCTTTGAAATTCAGTCATAGTATAGTCTGTCATCAGCGTCCTGGATCATCCTGGACATTGTTTTGCTGGTGACCTGTTATTCTATGACTGAATTTTAAAGGGCCCATGGTCCTGATGCTTATTTAAGCAGAAGCAAGGGATTGACTGTATAATGAAATGAAACTATTCCGGGGACCATAGCAACTACACAATAGGTCTGCTGGCGCAAAGTGATACCGATAGTCTTTGTCTTTTTAGGCCAAGCTCAAGTTGAACCACTGATGAGAATTCGGGCCATTATATCTAACTTGGTAAACAATGTAGGTAAGATCTTCACTAAAACATAAATGCCCCCATACCTATAAGCTAGGACATCCAATTTGTTTACGAGTGGGTCTCAAACAGAATGTGCTAAAATTTGCCATTAATATTATACAGTATACTCATTCATTCATCGATTCATCCTATATCAACAGATTCAATAGGATTAACCCTAATAAGGCCGGGCTATTTGAGGTCTTCAGCAGGCCGGGGGGGGGGGGGCATTATGGCCCCCCCCCTAAGATCTCGGCCGCGGAGCGGCTGATCGCCTTGAAAATTTGCACGCATGATGAGTGAAGTGTATAGAATACAATGGTAATTTTAATTCTTTGACAAATTCATTAATTTGCATATTTATGGTAATTTATGCAAATAAGGTCATAACATTCATATTTTTACCCATAAATCATATATTCTTCATAATTAAACATTGGTTTTCACTACATATATTCTTTAGAGCATTTAGAATAATAATACGACAAACAAATTTGGAAGAGCCAGGTTCTTCCTTATGTTTTCTATTGTTTTTATAATTTCTTATGTATTTCTTTGTTTTTTTAACTTATGTATTGTATTGTTTTTGTTGTTTATTTTATTTCTAACTATAATTCAACTATTTTGAACCCCAAAACAAACATATGAAATGTAAACAAAACCAAATAACCAATGATATACCTCTTTTTACGAAAACTGATATTTTCATGTTTTGTACACAAATCACGAAATTGAGCGATTTTCGGGCTGACATGCATAGACAAAAGGTCACGTGACTTCGTAACGGTAGGTCCGATTTTCAAAAATTTTGTTTTAAAATATGCGCAAGACCCAAACGAAAAAAGTCACCAAGCAGCGGCGCGTCATCTTACCGCGTTTTTGAGCAATACAAAAAAAATCGCGGAGGAGGGGGGCCATTATGGCCCCCCCCCCCCCCCCCCCCGGCCTTATTAGGGTTAAAGGGATAGTTGAGTTCTTGTAAAGAGAGTACAGTTTTGGTCAAACTGAATTTTAGTAACCAAAACCTGCACCATTATATTACAAACTAATAGTTATAACACTACCATGATCGAAAGGAATTCAAAATTACAAACGACTAAGTAAAAAGCCTGTTATCATTCAAATAGAGCCAATCAAACTCAAGATGGCGCTCTCTAAAAACTCATTGGTTTAAACCATTTTAAATAAAATATTGTGCATGTGAAGATTCCTAAAAGTAGTGATTAGATAGAGAGATGATCAACAACTATTATAAACTTGTTTTGAACATTTTTGAAAAGAGGAAGCATTTTTTTTTTTTTGTAACGGTTGGTTCATAATTATCTAATAAATGTGGGTCCCCACATTTTTACAAATGGTTACGTTTATGGATATTTCAGCCGTTTCTGAACCGATTTTGATCAAATAAAGTTTATTCTGTCATTAAAATATCATGCTCTTTCAAATTTTACACTCAGTTTTTCATTATCTCACAACAAAATTATTATGTGTAGCGCCCTCTCTACCAAAACTCAACTATCCCTTTATAGCCCAGTCACATATCAACGGATTGCGCAAACGGATGTCAAACGGAGAGCTAAATATTGGTTTGGCACTCAAGAGGGTTAATGTTAAAAGACGAGGGAATGGGCAGGAACTTACCAGTTTGGCTAATGAGACAGTCTGAGATCCTTCCCTAAATTTGGGGGAAAGAGATTTGATAACAGAAATGTTGTAACTCATTTATTTTGTTCACTATTTAACTCACACAATACTGATTATGACAAATCAGTTAGTCTGACTTTATATTTTACACCTCAACATTATGTAAGATCGTTATTTTGACAATTGGTTTCCTTTTTCTTTGTTCATTATTTTCAGTGTTTTCATTTGGTATCTAGTTTAGTTCATTCTATTATCATTATCCTCTTTCCTTAGATTATATTCATCACTTCCACCCTCCATACCATAATAGAGAAAAGTGTTGAATGTTCTTTGTTTTTGTAGTATTGTAGCGCCTTGGGTATTTTTTTTTTTTTAGAGAAGTACGCTATATAGGTATTTGTATTATTATTATTATTTGTATCATTACTGTTTCCCATGCCTTGTAGTCTTGCTCTTCAGGTCTCTCTCTCTCTCTCTCCCTCCCTCTATTGCTAAGCTTCTCATCACACCATGAAACACACATTCTATGTTTACTTCTTTCTGCATTCCTCCTCACCATCTCACAATCTTTTGTTTCTCATCAACATTACCTCCCTTCCCCTTTCTTTCATCTTATCATCATGATCAATTTCCCTCCCTTACTCCTCCTCCTCCTCCCTATCATCCTTCTCTTCCTACTTGTCATCATCACCTTCCCTTTTTCCTCTTCCCTTGACTAATTATGTTTCTCCCCCTCTTCCTCATCCTCTTCCGATCCCCCTTCCCTCATCTTCTGGTGATCATCTATCTCATCGTCATTTCCCTCTCCATCCTTCTCATCTTACTCCTTCTTTTACTCATCACCATTTCCTCCTCCCCACCTCATCATGCATCCTCCTCCTCTTCCTTATTATGCCCAACGTAATCATCATCATCTGTCTCTCCCTCCCATCCCCTCTTAATTTCCACTTCCTTCTCCCCCACCTTATCATCCATCATCTCCACATTTCATATTCTCCCTCCTGCTCTTTCTCCCCTCTCCTCCTCTTTTCATCATCATTCTCAGTATCAGTATCTCAGTATCTTACCCAATTCCCCTCTGACGTCCCCTATGCATGCATCATCCTCTTCTTTTGTTTCATCACCAGTTCACCCTGCACCATCTACTTGCATCCTCTTACAATTATTTATCAAAATCATAACCCCCTTCCATCCCTTCCTCCTCCCCCTCTTCCTTCTTATCATCCGCATTCTCCACCTTCCTCATTCTCTTCATCATAATCCTCTTCCGTCTTCTCCTCATCACCCTACCATTCTTCATTTTCCTTCTCCTCTTCATCCTCTCCCTCTAGTGCCTCTGCATTACATTTCTTTCCTTCTAAATTATCAAAATTGTCCTCATCATCATCATCACGTTTCTCTCCCCTTTCCTTCTACTCCATTTCCCATCTCCTTCCTCCTCCTTGTCCCCTCTCCTCATCCAGCTTTTCATCATCACCTTTATTTGCCTGTTTTCTCTTTATTATCCTCCTCTTACCTCTCATCATAACTTTTCCCTCTTTCCCTCAACCCTTCTTCCCTCATATTAATCTTCGGATCTTCTAACTTTGTAATAACCACCATCTTCCCCCCATCTTCCCTTCCTCCTCCTGCTCCACCTTCCCCCTCCTCCTCCAGCTTCCCCCTCCTCATCATTATCACCCTCTTCTTTCTCATCATCACACCGAATTCATGACGCCCCTCCTCCTTTTTGTCATAGTAATCCCTATTTCCTCTCTTCCTGCTCCTCATCTTCCTCCTCTTCCTTTCATCATCATAATCTTCCCTCCCTACCTCCTCATCTGACCCCCTTCTCTTCCGACTTCTTCATCTCCTCATCATCACATCTCACGAAAGTTATCCTCCCCTTCCTCATCATTACCCTCATTTACCTATTACCTATCATGTAATCATAATCATCATCATCATCACTATCATCATCTTCAACATCATCATCATCATCATCATCACTATCATCATCACTATCATCATCTTCAACATCATCATCATAATCATCATCATCATCTTCAACATCATCATCATTATCATCATCATCATCATCACTATTATCATCATCATCATCATCATCATCACTATCATCATCTTCAACATCATCATCACTATCATCATCTTCAACATCATCATCATCATCATCATCATCATCATCATAATCATCATCACTATCATCATCTTCAACATCATCATCATCATCATCATCATCATCATCATAATCATCATCACTATCATCATCTTCAACATCATCATCATCATCATCATCATCATCATCATCATCATCATCATCATCATCCTCATCCTCTTGATTCTGTCATCACCATTCCCTCCTCCACATTTTACCCTTTCCTATCTCATCATCACCCTCCCTCCGGCCACCTCCACTGTGCTCCACCTCCTCCTGAATGCACATTCCTCCTCTGGTTGAAGATAATTTCTTTGATTTTCTGTTCTTCAAGCTATGTCAATACTAGGTTAGACATTTGAGTGGAACAATTTAAGCAGTGAAAAACAGAAAACAGTCACAAATTATAAAAAGAGCCCCCATAAATTATAAAACAGGCCTTGTGAAATTGTACGGAATTAAACTCAAAACATTTCCCCCAAGAGAGATTCAAGATTAAAAAAGAGTTTATTAGTCAAATGATTGGCAGCCAAAGGCTGAATTGCACATTTGTTACATTTTAAAAATATACAAAATAAGTTATTGAAAATAAATACATACAAACAAAATTGCAAAGTGCATAATACATGTTAAAAGTTATACAGTTTAAAAAGTAAAAGAGTAATGAGTGGGCATTATTGTGGTGATGGGTAATACATGTCCAGGGGGTGTGCCCCTTTCAAAATTAATTCATCAAACGACCCCTCCCCCCTGTAACTAACTCCGATTGCTAAAAAACAATGAAAACACACACTCAAGCATCCACTCACACACCCCAATGACAAAGACACACACGCACACGCAGCACTCGAGCACATACAAAACATCTATCAAGCACCCAAAACAATGTTTAGCTAGGAGCAGAGCTGGGAGAGCCAGACCGAGACCGGTCGCGCTTTCCCAATTCCGCTTCCCAACACGGGACAATACTTTTACGGAATAATGCACTAAACAAACCAAGCTCACTCACAAATATAAAAGGCATTACAAGTCAACGCATGAGCAGGCAAACAAAACACACCTCTCACAGCTCCCAGCAAACGGAAAGAGCTATACATAAATTTAAATTAATTCCACAACAAAAGAGATTCTTTGCATTTTTGAAACTTGATTACATTTTCTAATTTCAACAAGTGTAGGATCATCGACATACTTATAATATGATATACTTTCATCTTTAAAAGCATCGTTTATCATTATTAAGAAAAGTACAGGGCCTAATTTAGTTCCTTGCCTCTATTTTTGCCTCTATTTTGCCTCTATATTTTACACATTGGGTCCTATTTTGTAAAAAAAAATACAACTAATGAAATTACACAAGGCCTGACGCTCAAGTCAATTAATTTTCTTATTAAACTGTTATGGTATATTCGATCGAAAGCCTTTGACAATTAAATCAGTTAGAACTAATGTAGAAATAGATTTGGGTGAATCAGCATGTTCATACAATTGGTGTAACAAATTAATCAAATAATGACAAGTTGATACCATTGGTCGATTTCCATATTGATGTATATCACTTGCCCCTATAACAAAGAGACTAATTCTCACTCCTAAGTAAGAGGCTCAAGCAATATGCAACAGGGAGATGGGAGCTATATGTAAACAAGACTCATGAACTATATTAATATTATTTAAATCTCTTACATGCAGTAATACATATTTATAATTTACTTCACGTCTGCACCACATCTACACTGTAAGATGGTTCTGTATATACATACAGTAACCATTTACCTTACACTAGTGCTTATCGTGGTCGAAGCTACCTTTCCGATTTTTCTCTCTCACACACCTTCTCTTTCTCACTTCTTTTGCGCTCCAGCTATATATAAATGGATAGTGCAACATTTGATCATTTTTTATTATACAAATTTTAATAAAAATACGTTCTGCTATGCTCACCAAATCTGCATTTTCAGCGGGAAAATTTTGTGAGTCCGTCTTCCTTCGGGAATTGGCAGGAAAAGGCCGACTGTACACGCGCCAGCTATGGCTGGCTATGGCGCATAACCATGTAAACATGTGATAACATGTAAACATGAAAGTTCGTTCAACTAGTCTTTTACAAGGCGTAATCATTTAGTCACATGAATGTATGTTGGAAGCAGAGCGTGATGACATTGGTTCACATAATTACGGCGTTAATAGTCAACGTCTTGATGGAAGATCAACATCCGATCTCGAATGGTCGACACTCGAAGAGAGTGCACAGTAGCAGCGTCACGTAACTAAACATCGCTATGCAATGCATTGTGTCGCATGTACGTAATTGCAGCGTAGCGAGCGCACTCGGACACGAACCAGAAAAAACCGAGTCGCCATTACAACACAGTCAGCATGCTAGAAACGGGCATTCACGTCGACGTTAACGCGAAATTAGCTAAATTTACACATTTTGGACAAGAATTTCATTTTGAAAGTTCCATCTGGAGTGAAATGGTGAGTTAATGCATAAAACAAATATATTAGCGCCTGATTGTGATCGATAATGGTGATGATGCTGCTTACTGAAGTAGCATGATTTTGTGTAAGATGTGGTGCATGTCAACAGCACGTTCGAACACGTAAGTGAATGGCGATGAGTGTATGTGTGGTCTGCACTAGCAACGTTTAACTGTGTAATGTATTACATATACGACCAAAATACACCCAAAGTGTTTTACTTACTTTATATCTACTACCCCAAGTAAATCATTGCTACAGCTGGCTCCATTCATATCCTCGCCGGCTTCTCCACCAACTTCCACCGGGTAGACATCGTCCAACCGGTCGACCACACCATAGCTCGCTTTGGCCCTCTCCACTCCTTTAATGCTTCCCCCATTTTTCCCGCGGCCCCCAATAGGGTGTGGGGTCTTCTCGGCCTCCTCGTGTTCCTGCTTCTTATCCGACATGTTTTCTCACGTAATTATACTGATATCAGTCAAATGATCATATTGATAGTTTTAACTTTAATACAGGTTTAGTTCCCCCGGCGTGATCGATCTTCAAACATCAAATCATCACTCATTGCATGAACAACGATTGATTCACAAGTAATTGTTGTTGCGAAGCTGTGAGTTCCACCATTTGCACTTCCAGCTAGTAGCTAATGCTGTTCCATCGCTCAGCGTACCCTGTTTGTATTACTGCGCTAAGAAGTATAACCATATCGTAAGCTAATATACCATGGGCGTCGATCTGTCATTGATCATGATCATACCCATTCATATGGGGGGGGGGGGGGGGGGGGAATGATCTATTCATTCACCCCCCTGATGAATAGGTATTACGTAAGTATCGACGCCCATGTAATATACTGTATTATGTAGATAACCAACCCTAAATTGGGGTCTTTTTTATGAATAAGTAGCCTACAGTATATTACGGTCACCAGTGAAGCCTGACGAACGAGTAATAGATAATAGTATTAGCCAGGAATAGAGGGAATAGAGACTGATTTTGTGGTCTATACAATACAATAGCAGGCATTTATAGGGCACCATAAGTAATAGCCCGGTCACATATCAACGGATTGCGCAAACGGATGTCAAACGGAGAGCTGAATTTTCCATCCGTTCTATACGTTTCTTGTCCGTTCCTTGTCCGGTGATGTACGTTGTTCTATGTTGTGTACATGAAGCAATGGAGACGACTTTCATCACCGGATAATTTAATTTCGCAAATTGTCTATTCGTTGGGTATATGTTTCCGATATCCGTTGATATCCGTTGATATATCAAACGCTGATCGTCCAAAACAAGCATCTTCTGTTTTGATTACCGACTTTTCCAAAGCCTTTGACCACATCGACCACACGATCGCAGTCAAACATGGGTGTACCCCCTTGTTATGTGTCATGGATCAGCGACTTCCTTGTAAACAGAAAACAAACAGTTCGATACAGCGGAACGCTCTCAGATTGGTCCGCCGTACACGCCGGCGTCCCGCAAGGAACAAAACTGGGACCAATCGTCTTTTTAGCGGTGATCAACTCTGCCCTAGCCACTACCGACGAAAACATTCGACGATTCAAATACGTCGATGACCTTACCATCATAGAAACGCGGCCTAGCAACGAACCATCACAACTCGCCGATGTTTTGGATGAACTTCACACGTGGGCCACAAACAACAACATGTGCTTGAACCCGAAGAAGTGCGCATGCATGGACGTTTGTTTTTCGAGACAAAAGCCCGACCCTCCCGCTTTGTTGTTGACCGATATCACCATCAAACAATGCACCACAGTCAAACTACTCGGCGTGTTCATCCAAGCAGACCTGAAGTGGGACACACACGTTACTTCAATGATCAAACGTGCTAACAGTCGCCTATCCATGCTTCGGAAGTTGAAATACCACTCTTTGGTCAATGACGACTTAAGCAGCTCTCACACTTTGGCGAGTTGCATATACGAGTGTGCCACGACCTAGACAATAGCTGACCACAAGTGCTGGAATTTCTTTTTTGTCCACGGAGGATCTGAATAGAAAGATTATCTCACATGCGTCAATAGATATTCTTCCATGAATACACAGACAATAGCTCGCTGAACAAAAGACTAGATCGGCGCAGTGCGGCGACTGCTTTGGACATGTCCAAAACAAGCGTGGCTCTTCGGCGACCTGACATCTGCTCATCTTTTGTTCAGGGGCTATTGTGTGTCCATGCATGGGAGGATATCTTTTCACACAAGTGTCATCATCTTCTCATTCATTCCCAAGTTTAACAAAAGACATTCTTGCAGATCTATTCCAGCGCTTGTGATCTGCTAGCGGACGCTATGTCGTGGGAACTCGTATGCAACTCGCCAAAGTGTGAGAGCTGCTTAAGTAACTATCTTCAAATCCTTTGTGCGCCCAATCGCCGAGTACCCGCCCCAGTTTGGACGGGCAGCATCACACAACAGCAACTCAATGACTTAGAACGTATCCAGAAGCGCGCGCGCCGGATAATCCTCGGTCCCGACTACACTAGCTACAATGAAGCGCTGCAGCTATGCGGACTGGACTCGCTGGAAAACAGACGAACTGAATTGTGCGTATCCTTCGCAGAAACGTTACCATCGTCTGTCCTTCGCGACCTCCTACCTGCGCAACGAAAGGAAACAACTAGATACAACCTCAGAAACTCTGAAAGCAGAACAGAATTCAAATGTAAAACTGAACGATTTAGGAAAAGCCCGTTACCATACCTGACGAAACTCTTAAACACACAAACTTGATAGAACTCTCGAAAAGGAACTTTAGTTGTGAAAAAGACTTCTGATAGTAAATAATAATAATAATATAATCTAAATCTATATGATTGAATAATGAACACTATGAAGATATTTTGAAATACCTTTTCACCTGCCGTTAGTACAAATTTATGCATAATTTATGCCAAATTTTTAAACTCTTGCAAATTTTTAAACTCTTGCAAATTTTTACTCGTATGCCAATTTTTACTCGTATGCCAATTTTGTATTCATATGCCAATTATTTAAGACGTTCCAATTTGTAATTGTTCTATATGTCTTTCAATATAATAGTCTTGGGGAGCATGAATGCCCCCCCCCCCCCCTTCTCTCCTTGCTTTTGTGGGCTCGTGCAATGGTAATGGTTGTGACTATTAATAATTAGTGCATGAAGGTGTGTGTTTGTAATTGCGAGTCAATGTGTACTTGAACGTATAGTGTGTATGCGTGTGAGTGTGTGTATGGTTGTTTGTGAATGCTTATGGCTTGGTCACACGATGCTTGCGACGACCTGCAACAGCCTGCAACAAGACAATAGAACTTATGAAGGGCCGATCATGTTCGAAATAACTAGACGTCAGAATGCAAATATCGCAATAAATTCGGTATTATTCCCAATTATAGCCATAAATAGGTTGTATGTATTACATTTAGGCTAAAGTAAACCTAACATGTTATTTACCGTGCTTAATAAGCATCATAAGCCTGGTTTTGGGTTGTCGATCGAACAATAGCACGACTGGTCACGAGGAACGCATGCGCCGTGTGTTCTCTTGCGACGGCAGGTTCCCGTCGCAAGTCTTGTCGCAAGGTTTTTGAACATCAAAAAGTCGGTTCAAAATCCGTTGCGATCAAAACAATAGAAGAGAGAGAGAAAGAGCAAGGTGATCGCGGTTATTGCGGTGGCTTCATCTCACCCTATTGACCTATTGAAATTGCATCCATGGCAAATATTCATGGTTTGGTAGACAATACTTAATCCTGAATACTTCAGGCAAGTCTCGTCGCATGCGGTGACCTATTGAAATCGTATCCATGGCAACGATGCATGGTTTGGTAGACAATGATTTATCCTGAATACTCCAGGCAAGCCTCTAGATATTTCTGCTTTTCATCAAAAGTTATTTATTCTCATTACATACCCTTACCAATAATTTGAAAGGGAGGTGTTCAACCGACAGATTTGTATTATCATTATCATGATTATTGGGATTGGCATCCACATGACAACGATCGAATGGGAGGGGGGGGGGGGGGGGGGGTCTCGGCTCTTGCGGCCCACGATTCTCTTTCATGTCCCACAGTTATTATTTGTGTTGTTTTTCTATCTTGTTTACCGCGGTAATTTATATTTGGCCTATTGGAGGTCTTTGTATGAGCTAATTAAGAGCCAAAAGCTTGCACCACGTCCTATGTTTATATTTTGCAACATTTGTCTTTGCTATGGCTCCATACTCAGGCTAATTTCATATAAGCTTGGTGCACCAATAGGGTACCAACCGCTAGCTTGCTCCTCAGGGAGTAGAGGATGTGTACAATGCGGGTCTGACGCTTAGAGGCTATTATAGGCGCTATATAATACGAACTACTATTATTATTAATTATTATTAAATAATATTATTATTATAATTAACAATATTACTATTATAATAATAATTATTATTATTATTAGAAGTAGTAGTAGTAGTGGTAGTAGTAATAGTAGTAATTTGTGCATCAAGACCATATCAATATAAGAGCAGAGATATATTAACGCTCATCCTTGAATTGCGGAACATTTTGTGAGTGTTTATATTGTACATCTGCAGTGAGTTTGTACAGGGCGGTGATGTATTACAGACTTTGGCAAAATCCGCCTTTCATATGTGCACGTGACCAATCGCAAGCTGTTGCAGGTCGTCGCAAGTATCGTGTGATGACCACTCCATTACAAGCGGTGCGTGTTTGTCTGTCTCTGCTATGTTTGACACGTGTTTCTCTGTGCGTGTTCACTTGTCTGTAATGTGAGTGTACGCTACGAGCGTGCATGTGTGATGGAGTGGGCACACGAGACTTGCGACGACCTGCAACAGCCTGCAACAAGACAATAGAACTTATGAAGGGCCGATCATGTTCGAAATAACTAGACGTTACATCAGAATGCAAATATCGCAATAAATTCGGTATTATTCCCATTATAGCCATACATAGGTTGTATGTATTACATTTAGGCTAAAGTAAACCTAACATGTTATTTACCGTGCTTAATAAGCATCATAAGCCTGGTTTTGGGTTGTCGATCGAACAATAGCACGACTGGTCACGAGGAACGCATGCGCCGTGTGTTCTCTTGCGACGGCAGGTTCCCGTCGCAAGTCTTGTCGCAAGGTTTTTGAACATCAAAAAGTCGGTTCAAAATCCGTTGCGATCAAAACAATAGAAGAGAGAGAGAAAGAGCAAGGTGATTGCGGTGATTGCGGTTATGGCGGTGGCTTCATCTCAGCCTATTGACCTATTGAAATTGCATCCATGGCAAATATTCATGGTTTGGTAGACAATACTTAAAGCGGACCAAAACGCATAACACAAAGCAATCTGTGTAATAAGACCTATATTCACACATTTCGAATATCCCTGAATCACCCGAAACATGAATTCGGTTGAGGAATGGGCATAGTTTATATTTTGCTATCACGGGCTCTTTATGGATGCTCTGAGCGGCGCCATGATTTTTGTTTTCCGCCCAAACGTGACGTTGTCATGGACTGACGCTTATTGGTCTAGCCAAAGGCGATTTAACTATTAGTTTGATAACTTATTTTTATGAAAAATCGGAGCGAACAAAAAAAACATTGCACTGCTGATAGCTTATTTTTTTAAATCTAATTATTTAGTATATCTTTTATTTGTTTCTACTCTGATTATATGTGAAGTATGATAGTATATTATTTTCTAGTCAGAACGAGGGTGTTCATACGACATTCGAATTGTATGATATCAACGAGCGCGTACGCGTTCGCAATCCTCCAAAACTGTAATATGTTTGCTACTTTTAATTCAATAGTTGTACTTCGAAATATCATGATATATATCGATAATACTGTTACAAGAAGTCATGCATTTATTTCCACCCTAGCGAAGCATAATCTAGACTACGATCATTTATTATTCTGATATGAATCACTGTATAAGCAACTAAATTGGCCTTAGACCGAGAACAATGCAATCTTGATACTACAGCTCAATTGTTTAGGTGAAATAGTGGGGTAAATTCATTTCTTAAAGCGGTCACCTGGTAACCATAGAAATACGTGCCTACACATTTCATTCACTCTGCAAGCCTTTGTTTTGTACAGCAAAGAGGTATAACACCCCTTCCCAAATCAAAGAAAAGGAATGTTTGGTACGCATCGGTAGCTGGAGGCGTGTTAGAGAAAATCGAACGTGCTCGCCGCAAGTACTTATACAACAGTGTGCACGTCTCTGCTTACGCCAACACAATTGTTACCATGGCAGCCTCTGACAATTCCGTCAAAAAGCTATAGGTATACTGGCTAAGTAACCATATTTAGTCATATTTCCACACTGCCCCCTCTGAAATGGTCGTTGGTTAATATATTTTCTTTATACATATATACTTTTTTATTTGACCTGTGATTCTACAAAGACAAAATTGTCTCTTCTTTTAACATGATCATGAATGTAATTTTGGTGCTTAGGTCCAAGAAAACGTCATATCTTTGCTGGGGACTGCACAGAAAATGTAAACATGGCCACTTCCATGTTCGTACGGGACGCCGCAAAAACAAAATTGTTCTGTCTCTTTGAGTGATTGGTGTGGGCTAATCGGTGGGCCATTTCTTATGATTTATATATCAAATTAAACTTCTCGGTGTTGCGAACGAAGTAGTACATATGAAATGCTATCATTTTGGTTTCCTTTAATCCTGAATACTTCAGGCAAGTCTCGTCGCATGCGGTGACCTATTGAAATCGTATCCATGGCAACGATG
>JBAMJV010002542.1:0-52084 GCA_037951105.1 Echinarachnius parma
GAGGGCGCTCTCATAAACCTCATCGGTTTTCAACCATTTTGAATAAAATATTGTGCATGTGATGCTTTGTTGAAATAGTGATTAGATAGAGAAATAACCAACAACTATTTTAAATACCTATTTTGGTAACTTTTTGAAAAGAGGGAAGCATTTTTTTGAATTTTTAACGGCTGGGTTCAAAATTCTCTAATAAACCCGGGGGCCCCGGGTTTATTACAACTTGTTATATTTATGGAAATTTCAGCCGTTTCTGAACTAGGTTTTGATCAAACAAAGATGATTTTATTGTTTTAATATTATTGCTCTTTCAAATTTTACACTCAGTTTGTCATTACCTCACAAGACAATTAAGTAGTCTAGCGCCCTCTCTACCAAAACTCAACTTTCCCTTTAACATGCATATAATTATTGTTTTTAATTCGATTTTTAATGGTAATTTCATCAATCGGTTCTCATAGTATCCTGGATAACAAGTTATTGTTGTGTGGCAATTCACACAAAACGGGACAATGGAACCAAACATATCATTCTGTGTAGGTCAAATATTCTCTTTGCAAATGGTGTTGTACAGTTCAGCCTTCAGCTGTGATCTGTGGATATCTTCTTTCTTTATTCTGTCCATTAGGTGAACCCCCAAGGTTTTTCGTCGGAGAGGTTCATCAAAGAAAGTCAAGTAAGCTTGTGTATATTGTATTCGGTGGCAAGTTGTGTGCAAGTAATATCCCCCTTTTTATTTCGGAAGCTTCATTAGATCTACAAGTATTAAATGCAACAACTATTCCTTTCATTTCAGTCCTCAAGTTATTCCGAAGAATTCCAGTTTATGGTAGATACGTCCATCGATCTGTGTGTTTTGAACGAGACGCAAGTGGCCATTCACATGACGACCATTTATCCAACAACTCCATCGGATGTCGGCAGTAACAATGACAAAATAAGTAAGTTGTCATACCTACTAATAATTGTTATATGTTTGACATTTATAGAAAATTGTCCTAAGCTTAACTATATTTTATCATTATCATCATCAGCGTAAATACTGAAATCGGTTAGATCTTCAAACTTTTATCGAAGAAGATGATGGTATGTATTCACCCTCCTGAACAAGAAAATGTCCACATAATTTAAACACACCGGGGTTGTTGTAGTGGTATGTCGTCTCTACAGTATGTCTCACAAATAATGAGTACAGTTGGAACATCATTTTTAAAAGTTGTGAAGGTAATTTGGAAGAATATACATATTTGGTTTCATATTAAAGGAAATAATCAGGCTTCCTGGTGGTTTTCATTTTGGCTGAATTGGGTTTGTCAGTCGTGAAAATTATTTGTTTGCAAAACATCGAAATCTACTTTGTGCCAATGTACGTCCTGTGCATTACATGACCAACCAAACGTAATCATTTTCAGAGCAAAACAAAGGTTGCAAATATGTTGTTCCCACTGCCTGAATTCCATTTCAATGAATGTCCACTCCTTTTGTTGGATTAACAGAGGCATTACACAATCTTCAAAGATTCGTCTACTGAAGGTAGTATATGATCATGAATGCGTATTGTTGCAATACGACTCTTTGCTACACTCTAACATCAGTTCTCCCTTTGATGAATTACTCTTTATGGTCTCAATATCCAAACGCAAAGCCTGACGAAAGTCTTTAATCAATTCAAGTAACAGTTTTACAAGGCAAACACCTCTAGTTGTGCAACGCCTTTTAGAACTGTCAATAGTGCCTGGAATTGAGGCGATCAGGACACTAAAGCAAGGTCATTTGTAAGAAACTCTATTCAGAAAGCTTGCTTTTTAGGGAGATCTTACCATATTCAATCAGTGTTAACCCTTCCAACATCAGTAGTGAAAATAGTATTGTACTCTAGCCATGATTGCATCGTCATTATAACATAAAAATACGTGAGAATACCCAATGTGTGCAACGATGTCCCATCGCCATTTTCAGTGCTATACGAAAATCGGCACAATTGGGTTTTTGTTTATTTGTATACAATCAGAACATAATTCGAGATTCGCTAAAGTGAAATATGCCATACAAGGGGCATCTGACTACACAACTCTATCCACTCTAACGATATTTCATATGATCGTGTTTTTTTTCAGACCTGTACAGTTCTTTTTTAGACATACTGTACACATAACAATGTCAGACAGTATGTCATTTGTTTAGTTCGTTTTGTTTTTGGCACCCTTTGAAACATGTTTGTATTATTATTTTAAGTTTCAGCATTTGTTAAAAGTTTTTGCCCCCCCCCCCCCTAAATCAGGATAGTAACTACCTTACAGACAATATCCCCCCCCCCCCACCCTAAACAATATCGCCCTCGATATCCCGTTGTAAATTCCCTATAGTGGAAACATCAAACGATTATCCCAGGACAGTTATTCCTCAATAAAATGTATTTGAATTAAATGTTTAAACTGATAATGATAAGTCAATTACCCCCCTATTTTGTGGACAGAAATTGCAGTGTACATCGTCGTTGGTATGATTGTCGCATCGAGTCTGATTGGTCTGGGTCTGCTGATTCGCAAACTCCATGGACGCAAGCTTGCCCGCTTAGAACAAAAGGTGTGTCTGCTTTTTTTTTGTTTTGTATTTGTTTTACTGAAACACATGACTCACTCATCGGAAGTTATTTACAACAACAAAATTAATTACACATAAATAACCACAGCAACAACAATGACTAGAATTCATAGTTCAATAATATGTTAAACTGTGAATTAACTTGTTATAACCGATGGTACCTATTTTGGAGGAGTGAGTGAGAATTTATACAAATGTTCTCTGTAAATTCTTATTGAGCATGAAACGAAGAATCTCAATATTTTATCTTATTATAACTTTTTTGAAAACATTAGGTTTTTTACTGAGAAATGTAAAATATCCAGAATTAAGTGCGAGTGTACATCATTTTCTTTTAGATAAGGCATTTTTGTAAGATGGTTGAAAACACGGCGAACTTTCTCTAAATTAAAGAATTTGTTATTCATAATATATGTCTGTTCTATAAGTGATGCATTAACTAAGCTAAATTCAACCAAATCACCTGGAGGTACATTTCTATTGTCTCGTGTTCTTTAGCATATAAAAGAATAATATAGAAATTGATTGAAATACTAAACCTGTCAGCCAATATCAACGTTTACAATAAATTTCGCGCCTATTTCAATATGTTATGGTCCCGTATATAGTTGTTCTGTTGGCCTTTTTGCACATACCTAGATAGATGGTCACCGACTGCTTCTTTTTGTTACATTCAGCGCAAATCATTTTACTGTTGACATTTTCCCGTATAGAATCACTACGAGGAAGTAGCAATCGAACTCCCAGAACTCCCTCCACGGCATCCCAGTTGCACTGTCTCTATATCCGGTGACCTTAATGGTAACGACAACATCTACGAATCTATACCTCTTGAACATGGTGAATCTGAGACCAACAGCTACGCCGCGGTCCCTGACCCTCTGCTGACCAGAGCAGTCTTCCCCACGAGAGACGGTGATGAGGAGGATGATGATGATGGAGATGATGATGGTGATGATGATCATGATGGATATGAACAAAATGAATCTGAGACAACAGCTACGCCGCGGTTCCTGACCCTCTGCTGACCAGAGCAGTCTTCTCCACGAGAGACGGTGATGATGAGGAGAGGAGGGTAGTGGAGATAAAGGTGACGGATGGGGAGGAGGATGATGACGATGATGGTGATGATGATTATGATGGAGATGATGGTGATGGTAACGATGATGGTGATGATGGCGATGATGATGAGAACGAAAATGTCGATGGTATATATGACGAGAATGATGTTAACATTAACGAGGTCCTTGATGAATCTGGATACATGGTGCCGCCTGCACTCACCACCCCTACAAAGTTGAAATTAACTCGATTGGCGTTGCCCAACAAGCAGTCAAAACGAACGCACATCTTTCAAACGCGTCAAAAGACAATCAAAAGAGGGACAAATTAAGATACGATGCAAACGATCGAATCCATCTCTTGTATCTGAGATCAACGGCTACACCTCGGCTTCCTGACCCTATGCTGACCAGAGCAGTCTTCTCCGGAGGAGACGGTTTGAGGAGGATGAGGAGGATGATGGTGGAGATGCGGAAGAAGATGATGGGTATGATGATGATGATGACGTCAATGATGTGTATGACGGTAATGATGTTGAATAATGGACGACCTCGATGAGTCTGGATATATGGTGCAGACTGCAAAGTTAAAATTATCTCGATTATCTAAGATGCCTAGCAACCAGTCGAACAAATTTCCACCTCTCAAATATGTGAAAGGTAAATCCAAGGAAGGACTCAAGAAACGTTGCAGTCGATCGTTGACTGATGATCTGGGCTACCTGTCCCAAAGAAAAATATAGAAGCATCGGTTGCGACTCGTCATACTATCCATGGAACTCCCCAAAACGTACAAAGTAAACCAGAGGAAGTCAAGAAATGCTTCCCTCGACCATTGACTGATGAATTTGGCTACCTTGTCCTGGAAAGAGATCTAGAATCATCAATTGAGACTCGTCAACCTGTCTCTTTGCATCCGAACCTTCGAGTGGATGATGGTGAAACGGGCGCGCTTCAGCATACCTACATGGGAAGCGAAGATCTATTCAAAGGAAGTCGTATCCTGTCTACATTAGGTGGTGCTTCACATGTGTTTTGTGACAGCACACGTCCATCTATATATGAAGGTCGTCATGCGTTTCGTGATGTCACCAGATCATCTATAAATGAACGGCGTTATGTGGTTGGTGACGTCACCCACCCATCAACAGATGCGTGTACCCGTGGTGACATCATACAGTCGCCTATACGTCGGGTTTCTCGTGATGACTGTAGTGACCATTCGGAAGAATGTATCCACCATACCTACCATGATCTTGGTAGCATCCTTAATTGATTCAACACTACGACAACCGTTGGCATGTCTTGGCTGATGGCTTGCACTACGGTACCATCACGACCCTTTTTCCCCAATGCATGGGGTAGTGTTATTGGTTCAGACTCGTCAACCCCGCTCTGTGCCTCAACAAGGTCGGGTGGATGGTGCTGATGATAATGACACGCTTCTGCACACGTACATGGGGAGCGAAGATGTCTTCAAGGGAAGTGGCCTCTGTCCACAGATGACATGGCGCAGGCATATAGCTTTACATGAATATACATATCGTTCAGGGGGTGAATAGAACATCCTCATCCCCGGAACAATTATATCGATTACAGATCGGTGGATGATGGACATCATTTGTTAGGTAAAAACATCACTAGCTTACCGTATGATGATGTTCGTCTTGTGTTCGATAACGTCACCCTCCCATCTACATTATGATTTCCAGACGGACGTCTCCATGTTTGTATTAGTATTTTGCTGTTTTCATTATCTTTTAAATGATTTTGTTTTATTTTCATTTAAATTTAAAAAAAATGTACATGTTGGTGTGAGTTGTTACTGATGATCTGTAACTGACTAGAGAATTGATTATTGTATTTGCAGTGCACGTATATTTAAATTTGTTTAACAATATATGTTACATATAGAATATATTATTCAACAATCTGCCGTTTTTGTCAGCAGAATCAGAATATATTTTCCAGGCAATTATAGCAACAACAAAAAAAGAGTAAAGATCAGACTTACTACTGTACATAGTAATTTTTTTTAAATATTTGCTCGTCATTGTATGATAGATTTGTGTATAGTTATTTGTAAATAAGTGAGCAGTAAGCAACAATCTCGATCACGCATTCATTTATAGCAACATAAATTGAAAAAATGTTGATCTTGAAAATTCGTATTAATTATCATAATGATCGAAATAATGTGTATGAATTGTGGTCGTAAGAAAAATGCCTCTTTAAAGCTATGATTCAAGTTGTATTATGAGGTAAATTTTTAGCATTTAAACAAATATTAATGAATCTGTATTGATAAACTAAATCCATTTGTGTATATTTTGTACATGTTTAATATTAAATGCCATTCATTTCGAAAACAGTCTGAGCCAACCTCAGTATTACTGAAATATATACTTTGCAGCGAAAACAATAATTTCAAACAATAACTAATTACAAAGATGTTACAATAGATACAATTTCAATTAGTGTGAATAGTGAAAGTAGAACCGCATTTAAAGGAATAGTTTAGTGCTGGTAAAAATGTATGTTAATGAGCAAAACATAATCATTACAAGCAAATAATTAGAACTGTACATCCGGCTAAGTTAGAACGAATTTTATTCAAAATTCAGCTGTTTAAACACAAGAGGGCGCTCTCTATGACACATTGGTTTCATACATTTCTTGTACAAAAAAGTGAAACTTATGTTTTGTTAAAATAGTCATTCAATAGAGAGATCATCAACAACTATTTCAAAACCTCTTTGGTATGTTTCTGAACCGATTTCGATCAATTAAAGTTTGTTTTAAAATAACGTGATTTTTCAAATGTAACACTTGGTTTTTCAGTACCTCGCAAATTAATTATTTCTTGAAGTGCCCTAAAAAAACAAAACTTAACTTTCGCTTCACTTCAGCGGGAAATGTATTTTTGTTTGTGTAATTTATCATTATTGGGGCTAAACTAGATTAGCATGTTGCAATATGTTAGCCCCATTTGGCAATCAGTCATGTGTATTATTTCCAAAAAAAATTATAATTTGTTATACATTTAACTGTACATATTCATATAATGAATTGTAAATTATTACTGACAATAAATTAATTTAATTTCGTCTCATATGATATATAATGAATGGTTCTGTTTCAACTTTAGTAAGTTAACTTGAAATGTTTAACCACTTCTTCAAGTGCTTTATTTCTATAATCAAACATGTAAAAAGCAAAAACCGGTTATATTACAGCATATAATTTACATAGAAGTTACTATAGAAAGAAAACAAATTGGTCCCACATAACCAATGATGTCTAAGGTTGAAGAGGTACGCTCCCCTTGAAACAAAATGATGTTCGATCGTGGGTTTCTCTTTTGTTTTGTTTTAAGAAAGAAGTTAGATTAAGCATGTTTATGTTACAAAAATGAACTCAGTTGGCCCCCAACTGCCCAATTACACGTGCTCATTAGTTAATTGGCAAATCTATGGGAGGCACGTTGGGGGGGGGGGGGGGGGGCCTTGCCTCGGTAATTTATTTAATGAAATAAAGAAATATAAGAAGTACGCTCCTCCCATGATCAGTTGGACCACGCTGTGCCGCGTATCAGTCCATTTGGAAATACTTTGATTTTGGACGTTGACAAACGTCGAATGTTATCAATTACAAAGATATGGAAGCAGTTTTCTATGTTTGCATATTTTGTAAGCATTGTACTAGAAATCTGTCATTAATTATATAATGCATGGGTGCCACTTTATGTCTGAGTCTTTGTGCCAACTTGATTACAGTCATGTAGACTTTGTAGAAAATTGAAAAATATCATGACTTGTGAAGTGTTTCTTGAATTGATAATTGTGCACTAATTGTTATACTAAAATAAATCACGCCATGTGCTTGTAAACAGACATACAGTTTTCGCTCTGTGTTATTTTCAATGTGCTTTTACGTTATTAGATATGGGATAACCTCCCCGGCAACCTCGCTATTCACAGGCCACCGCACACAGAGCCGACTCGATCCGATCCGACTGGACTTCAGTCAAGCCAGAGGCGGTTTCGCTCAGTAGGAGCCGATTCAACATGTTGAAACGGCCTTTACAATCGAATTAAACTCATCATGCTTCGGAGTCCTGATGCTTCATGTAAGCGTACTCCGCGTACATGGCCAGGGTATTAAATCTCAACACAGAATAACATCCAAGTAAAAAGTGACATGTTGAGTGGATGATGGTCATTACCGTGAAACCAAGAGTTGTGTACGTCACGTGACAAGATTCATTACCTTTTGAATTATGACCCTCCGGTCGATTGGTTGTGAATCTATAAATTTCAAATACCCTTCAGGACGATTTTACTACTTCACAATCAATACTCAATACACCACACAGTATGCCTCTGTGTGTTTTCATGTTTTTTAAACCACCTTTTCAACACACAAGATTTCAAAAAGTTATTAGCCCTTTCAAACAAGTTTTGCTCAGTACGCCACTACTGTCCGATTTTCATGCAGGTAATTGGCTTGACGCTAACGAATTGTGTGCCATCATCCATTCTTGTGAAATTAATACTTGAGAATGGTTTATAAGCTTGCGTTATTGATCATCGCTAATTATAGTCCGCACTCGGTATAAATACACCAACTGGAGAGAAATTCCATTTGCACGCAGAAATTGCAAGTTTGGGTGAGGTTTGGGGGTGAGTTTTAAAGGTAGTAAACTTACTTATTTTGAAAACGGACAAACACCGCATACAAATTCATAATTTTATCTTTTATATGAGACCTCATGATTAAAAAATAAATGATTTATGCCAGAGAACGAGTACAATGAAACCATGCTTGATTCCAGCCCAAATGAGTAACTTTCCTGATCTAGCCTGTTTCCCATGTTTTCCCTGATCCCCATGTTTGTGTAAATTCACTCATGCATCAAATTCCATTGTCAGCTGCTAAAGCCTACTGCCCATTAGGCGATCTGCGCTTGCGATCTAGCCCGAGTTGCTAGCGATCTCAGTTCGGTGTGAATCGCACCAGTTCGCCGCGAGTCAGCCCGATCTCATTGCGTACGCGATCATTTCGGTGCCCACCATGCGATCTCACGGCGACTTCCTATTGTCCCTATTTCCACGCATGCGCGCATCGTTGAGAATTAGAGCCAGGTATTGTTCGCTCTTGCTTGTCTTGACATCAGAATACGCTTTGCGAGTTTTTTTAATAAACCCAGTGCCCACCTTGCGATCTGCGCCTAGCGATCTTGCCCGAATAGGAGCGATCCCCTGAGATCTGTTGTTCAGTCGCAAAGTGGGCACCAATGGCCGCACCAGATCGCTGTAACTCGCGTCCGCAAGGGTGGTGTCGGTTGCGGTCGCAATGTTTTGGACATGTTTAAAAATTTCGTTCTCGATCGCATGTCGGGCGGGATCGCACAAAAAAAGCCATTTGGGCAATTGTTCATATTTCCTAATCTCACGAATTCAATCCTTGATATCAGGAATTCTGTTTTCAAATATCAATAATTAAATTCTTGATATCAGGAAATAAATTAGTGATATCCAGAGTTCGATTTCTTGATATCCAGAGTTCGATTTCTTGATATCAAGAATTCGATTTCTTGATGCCAGGAGTTGAATTTTTGAAATCAGGAAGTATCATTGGTTAGCAACAGAAAATGGTTTCTTGATATCAAGAATTCAATGTTCAGTTATGCGAAACTGCTCTACAAAGGCGCCCTGCAAGAATCAATAATTCTTTTCTTGAATTGTTGATATCAATAAATTATATCAAGAAAAGGAAATAAATGTTCAAACGGCTAGCCATGCCTCGCCAACAAATTCAGAATAAAAAAGCGTGAATTCCTCGTTATTGTATTCCTTGACAATGGGTGGAAATGGGGGCCAAGCTATGACCCCAAGGAGGCCAAATTGAAAAGATCGCGTACACAATAGAATTAGGCTTACTCACTGCGAACTGATGATTCCAAGGTCGCTAGCCTTTTGCGATCTTGTCCGAATAGGAGCGATCCCCTGAGATCTGTGTTAAGTCGCAAAGTGGGCACCAATGGCCGCACCAGATCGCACCAGATCGCCGCGAATGCGATCGAGACCGACCTGGTCGCCAGATGTTTTAACATGTCAAAACACCGGCGACCGCAACCGACACCACCCTTGCGGACGCGAGTTACAGCGATCAGGTGCGGCCATTGGTGCCCACTTGGCGACTTAACCAAAAATCTCAGGGGATCGCTCCTATTCGGGCCAGATCGCTCTAGATCGCTAGGCCCCGATCGCCAGATGGGCACCGGGCTTTAGTCAGGAAATCTGAGCGACTTCTTACTCAACTTTCACTCATCTGAGCAGAAATCAGGCATGTTTTCATTGTACTCGTTCTCTGGCATAAATCATCTATTGTTTGAGCATGAGGTGTCATGTAAAAGATAAAAATATGACCTTTTATGTGGTGTTTGTCCTTTTAAAAAATAAGTACGTTTACAATCCTTAAAACTCACCCCAAAAAACTCACCCAAACTTAAAAATGTATGCGTGCAAATGGAATATTGGTAACACCACTTTCCATTGTTCTAATTCAGTCATGCTTGAATTATGTGCCATAAGTTGTACATCAAATGAAAGAAGAGACACAGAGCTTTTCAGACATATATATATCATCAAGGAAATTATTCATTATGACAGAAATTTTCTGCCACGAAACCCGGTTTCGTTTTATCTGGGACACGGTGTATAATACAATATGGTGCATAAAATCGATTACAAGTTATACATACGGCATGTAGGCAAGAAACAAATAGTATACACAACCTACATATATGAGATACTTTGCGGTTACTCATACAGCCATTCAACTGTTCTAAGCTCATAATTATGTAAGGGATTTGTTCATAGAAATTAGGGCGAGGAATATAATATTGTGTGAGTGGGGGGGGAGGGGGGGAGGGGGGGGGGGGGGGGGGGAGGAAACCTAGGGTGGCTTTGAGGATCTGAACTTTACAATAATAGCACCAATCAACTTACAAAGCTTCATCCAATTTCTTTTACTTATACTATTATGCAGCTTCTCCATTTTAAAAGTATTTTGGTATCTATAATAATATCTTGGTAACAAGTCCTGCCTCTGAGTACAAAAGAAGCTAAATTCAAATAATGTATGAAATGAATCACCGATCTTATTTTGATAACTCAGTGTACACAATCTTTCATCATAATTTGTATTATCATATCTTCCTATTACAACTGGAAGTTGGGTATTTGCTAGCCTAAATTTAATAAAAATTAATAGCATGTTTGCGGGGAAGAAAATGCGCCGCCGACGCCATGCTACTGTATTTGTCACGCACGACCTAACTCGGGAGCTATCTCGCGAAAAGCGCGCATGCGCATATCGTAATTACGAACTCGCTTATTATGATCAAGTGTATTTAATTTTGTATTTTTTTTGCAAATATAAACAATAATGAAACATGCACATACATAATAATATTGGAACATTCGGTTTTAAAGAGGCTTGTCTTGAACTGTTGAAAATAATTTTTGATGTGTACGTTTTGTGGGACAAAAACATGTCTTACCAAACTAGACTAGACATGTATTATGAAGTTAACTTTCTGCAATTTTACTGTGGTCATAAGCTTCATAAGCATTATTTGTGCTTGATGAATTAGTTTAGAAAATATTCAATGAACAGAGATGTATGTATGTACTATGTATTTACAAACATGTGGGCTAAGCTAGTATGTATGCCATTTAAGTTGTCATAATTGCCTCTGTTCATATTTTCATTTTCACTATTCGCTTGTAAAGTACAAGTCTCGTAAACATGGTAAATCAAGTAATACGTGTTTTGGTTTATATAGGCACTATATACCTTGAATGAAATATGTACTCCCAAACAACAATAGATTTAAACTTACACTCTTAACCCTTTACCTGAACTAAGATGATTGATTGCACACAATGACTATAAATGTCCAAAGTAGTAATAACTACTCATGTGAAAGCGGATAACACAAAACGAAGACTTAAAAAATATGTTAATTTCGATTAGTAGTTATAATTACTTTTATGAAAAGAAGTCAACACGTATGACGGTACAAATTACATGTTTGTTAACAGTTTAACCTAAATATGTTCTGTATAATTTTAAAACATTTCAGCAATGTGGGGCAGATAAGTGCTAAAACCCGCAGAAATCGTGCAAATAGTCATACAAGCATGCAAATCGGCATGTGTATTGCCTTTGGTCCAATTTCATGGAAACAACATTGAGCCAAGCAAAATTTCAACATTGCGGCCAGTTTTCAAGATGGCCGCCAAAAAGCTACTTTTTTTGTCATAAAAATATAAATAATTGGTCATTCTCGATGATTTTAGAGTCAATTTCAATTATGTATAGTATGCAGCAAACCGAATATGCTAAATACATGTTTATCCTATGGAATAGGTACATAAAATCAAAAATAGCGGCCATATTCCAAGATGGCCGTCATTTTTAATAGTCTAGGAGTCGATTCCCATCATCAATGGGGAAAATAAACCAAATATGACACATAGAAACCTACCATGTGGCGTAGGTACTGAAAATCCAACATGGCGGCCACTTCAAGATGGCCACCCAAAACTACTTTTTGTAATAAAAATAGGCATAGTTGGTAATTTTCAATAGTCTAGTAGTCGATTCCAATTATATATGATAAGCAGAGAGATGTACTACATTAAGTACCCATCCAGTGGAGTAGCTCCTGCAATAATCCAACATGGCAGCCGTTTACCAAGATGGCTGGCAGAAAGCTAAATTACCACTTAAAATTGACCCCAATGGCCATTGCACACAATCCACATTTGCAATGCATATCAATCTCTCGCCTCCATTGTCTGGAAAAATATGGTACCAGTTACTTCAAACCAGCTAAGGGCATGGAAGTCGGGATGCCTCTTCTATCATGTATATTGGCACAATACATTTATTGTGTATTTGCATCCATTTCAGGATTGTTCCCGTGCCAGTAGAGGAGCGCAATGAATCCCAAGGTTCGACAACGGCCCGTACAAAGTAGAACACTACCAATACCTGTTTAGTCATGATAGTACTACATGATTAGCATGTATCCCACTCATCATAGGTACATGATTGAGTCACATAGTTTCGAATTGGTATTCTGTTGCCGATAGCAGTTTCTACTTCCATAATGTTAATTGTGTTTCCTGACTACACTGCTACACAATAATTTATTACTGCTGATACTCACCACTCGTTATTAGTAAACTCAGTTGGTTGTCTGTACTAAGTGTCCCTGCGTACATCAAATTAAATATGTATCATCTATTAATCCGCAGGGGAACTTTCTTGCTTGTATGACTTTAACTTTTACTTGAAGTTATTGAACATCTGTGCAAACAAATTATATGTGATGGGATATGTCTTCACAATACTTACCGTGGCAGCGACGTCCAACGGCCGAAAGTCAAGGGTATGGAGCTTACCATCGAGCGACCACATCGACGAACGACGACTCACCGGACTCCACATCCTGGTACCACAATGAAGGCATCGACGTGCTGAATGTGGCAATCAAAGGGCAAACGATTTCCATCAACAAGCCACCAAACATTGTTTGTTGTATCCCTCCACCACTACCAAAACATATCATAGTGATTTGCCATTACAGCAGGCACAGCTCACAATGGGACTACGATACCACTGGAGATGATGGAACACTAGTTGAAATATGGGCCCTGAACAATACACTAAAACTAATCCACGACCCAAAATTTCCAAATTCGATTGCTATGGAATAGATGATAAAACTCAGATCATGTCTTCTGCAACTCACTACTTGCTCCCACCAGTCGCAAGGTTGTAGCTGAGCCAAATCCAAGATCCCAACACCAACCCATCGGCACTCAACTTGCAGTAATCCCGCTGAAGAAGACCCCATTCTGGTGCAGGTTCAACTTTGCCAAGGCAGACTGACATGCTTTTACCGAAAACCTTGATCTTGCTCTTACAAAACTCTCAGCAGACCCAACAAACCATGTTTCATTTGTAGACATCGTCAATAAGGGGTCACGTAGACATATCCTGAGAGGCTGTCGCACAACATACATCTCAGGCATCGACGAAAAACCCAGTCAGCTTCTTTCAAGCTACATCACAGCCTATGACACAAATATCTTCTCAGAGGACAAATCACCCTTGGAGAAGAGCTCATCTCAAAGATACACGTATCTCAACGACAAGATAGGCAGATTGGCTACATACGCGAGCTCAACAGCATGATCACAGCACGATGCCACATGATCACGATATCGCAGCATATCAAGTAGCAAACTTAGCTCTTGAAGAACGGAAAGGCCCGCAAGACAAGTAATTCAAACAGACGCAAACTACCTGGAGTTGACCAAAACATGTCGTATTTCACAAGACCTATTTCTGCCGAAGAGCTACAGAAATATTTCACTACTATATAGGTCAACAAGGCAGCAGGCATCGACGACATTAGATCGGAGCAAATGAAACATATAGGCCCTGTAACACAAAAATGGCTGGGAGACACCTGTTTTCCAAAACAGTGGTTCCGAATGCGTCGCTTTCCCTTAGCCACAAAAGGACTCAAACGGAGCCAAAAACTTTCAACCGATCTCGCTCCTGTGCCAAACATACAAGCTGCTTGAACGTTCCGTTTTGAATACAATTGAGCCCACAGTGACAGCCAACCAAACTGTGAGCAGACAGGCTTCCAACCAGGAAAATTCACCAAAGGACAACATATCAACCTGACCCAACACATCGAAGACGGTTTTCAGAACAATGTCATCACCTGTGCATTATTTGTAGATATATCTGCTTCTTATGACACTGACGATTACCAAAGGCTACTGTCAACGATTCGTGACATCACACATGTCACAGAAGACGTCGAACTCACCAGATTCATCCAGAACATGCAGAAGATGATGCAGAGCAGACGCTTCTTTGTCGGACTTGATGGACAGTAGAGCAGATGACAGAAACAGAACAAGGGTCTTCCCAGGGTGGCTTCAGAGTGGAAACACTCATCATCCAGTCAAATGAAAACACTGAAAACTTCATCTATGCAGATGATACATGCTTTACAGCCATGCAATAGTACCTTTGAAGCTGTTGAACTCCATTTCAACTCAGCGCTCGCAAACATTTGGGAATACTACACAGCAAATTACCTGCGAGAAAACCAATACAAGATCCAGGGGTGTGTCTTCCACCTCAAGAACAGGGAGGCAAATAGGGAATTAAGCTAGTCAGACTCAGAGTGGAGCGATGTATAGCTCAACCACTGCGAGCTTTAGGGAAGCCTATGTGAAAACTCGATCGTGTCTTATCCTATAAGAAGCATATCAAGAAGACGATAGGCATAGTAGCTAGAATCTCGAAATTGTTTCATCAGGAAGCTAGCAACATCACACTTTGGTGCTGACCCCAAGTCATAAACTGCAGGTATTGCCCTATTGTGGAGAACCTTGACACCGCACTCAACAACACATCAAGACGTAGCAGGCTGCCTGAAATCAATAGTTGACCTTGCTGGCATCGGATATCCAGACCAAAGACAAACTAACATATGGCTAATGAACGGTTGAAGCAAGCGACAGGTGACAAACACAGACGTCTTGCATCCCGACACAGCTTCCTCGATTATTTCCCACCACCTGAGCAAAATACTCTACCGTCAGCCTGTAGCCCCTACTCATCAGCAAACTAAACCTGCAGTGGACAGAGTAGCAATGCATGAACCGAATAAGGACAAGAATGGGGCGGTGTAAGGCCATCTTTACAAGATGGGGCTATGCCCATGAGTCTCTGTGACTGCGGACAGACCCAGACGTTGGACAACATCTTGCAGTGTAATGGAGCGGGTTGCACACAAAAGACCTGGCCCTTGTAAATGCGATTGCAATCGCAGCAATTGAGTTATGGAATAACTTAATTTAGGAACCTGTAGTATTTTCAAGAAAACTGTAATTTCGACTTCAGTGACCGAGGGGGCAAGGCATTATCCATTGAGCGTAAGAGCGCAGGCTTAGTTTCTTATTATAGGGGGCAGCTTATGGCAAAAGCAAATTAAAATTTTGTTTGAGTTCCCTACATATTGGGGGAGAGGGGTATTTTCCCTTAGCTACACCTGTCGTTAGGTTTGGATGCAGGAAATATGGTTTCTTCATACCGTAGACACTTCGAATCGATTTTAAGTTTCCCAGCGCAACCTATTTTATATTCTCATGACAAAAATAGTTATTTAACGGCCATCTTAAAGAATGGCCGCCATGTTAGATTTTACAGTACCTTTGTCAGGAGATAGATCTGTATTTATCATATTTGTTTTTTGCATACTATAGATTATTGAAATCGACTCTAAAATTATTGAAAATGACCATCCATTTCTATTTGTATGACAAAAAGTTTATTTTTGGCGGCCATCTTGGAAAATGGCCGCCATGTTGGATTTTACCTTACCTTTGTCACGGGATATATCTGTATTTAGCATATTTGGTTTTTGCATACTATAAATTATTGAAATCGACTCTGAAATCATTGAAAATTACCAACTATTTCTATTTTTATGATAAAAAAGTTGCTTTTTGGCGGCCATTTTGGAAAATGGCCGCCATGTTAGATTATTGCTTGGCTCAATGATGTTTCTTGAAAAGTGATTTGTAGGCAATGTACATGACAATTTTGGTGCTTGTATGACTATTTTCACGATTGTTACACCTGCTCCACTAATTTTGCAAGGCCCATCCCATGGGCACTGATTAATACGTACTACCCATTGTTAAGCGGGGACAGACTGAATAAATCAATCCTCCTCACTCCCATCTCCCTGATTAATGGTATGGACTGCATTTCAACATAATGTAGATCAACTGCAACCAGATGGCCTGGTGGATACTTACTAGTGTGTAATACACATTACACGTACACACACTCAGCTTCTCAATATTGCACAGGTTTTGTTTGACAAAATTGTTGAAATCTACTTTTTGAAATATTGATTCATTGTCTGACATTGAGACTGTATCAGGAAACAACACACAACATAGAATTCTCGCTATCTTAAATAGGTCCGAAAATCTCGAAATTCGCGAGACGAGACTTTTTTCTACTTTGCGGGTCGTCACTCCAACTTCCGGTTCCAGCACGGCTTGCGTGCGCATCATTTGCACACGCTCGAAATGGATGCAATCAACGTAACTCACACAAAATATAATGCATTAATTAAAAGCTAACGACCACACGTCTCAAATGCGTTTGTATGCAGTACATCTATACAGATCCCGGGCCGGTTACGGGAAAAATAAACGCCTCCCGCGCGCCGCACACATGCACACGATGCGTCCACGCAGTAGTCAGGAAGTTGGTATGACTAAAAGCTATCCCACAATTCCATGCGTGTTTTCGGGATTTCGATCGGATTTCGAGATAATCGCTATTTGGGGTAGCGAGAATTACACTTTACCACTTTATTCTGCTTCAATATGGATACAATCCATGCCATACTTGTTGAATTATTCACAATTTATCGTGACAAGCGTGTGAATGCAGCCGCTTGCAGCGTGTTATAATTAGCTAGACATGGGGGCTTTAATTAATCATGTTTAAATGTGATTGTACTTGAAGCGTTTCTTGAAATGTTCAATGTATTTGCCTTATGATATAAACACAACGTTTGGTACATTATGTGTTGATTTATTTTCATAAACAGGATAAATCCACTATAAATCATGTTATAATTTCCTTCGTTCCTTAGCTTCGTTCGAGCACGCCCCCAAAACAAGCACTACGGAACCGATACCAAACCAGACAAAAGTGTACAGCCCTTATATTTTGTTATACTGATGAAGGAGATGTGACACTGTCATTTGTTTTTACAAGACCGCTGTTAAATGAAACATTTGCATGGATTTGTAGGTCTTTTTTGTGCCAGCTCATTCATTTTTGGTTTATCCGACAACCGTGGCAGTAAGAAAATGTTAGCATCTTTAATCTCTTTTTCGTAGGTAGATCGCTGACGCCAACTGGGGTTTGCTGTTAATTGAACTCTTGAATTATAATAACTTGTACGGACAAATATCATAGACGTACTTATTGTATCATTATCTAACTGTGATAAAAGTTTTGAAATCATAGTTCTCGCACTGCGCTGTTGTTCTCTTAGCAGTAAACGATATTACTGGATGGCGTCTAGCATGTCTAGTAACATGATGATACGTATAGCAGCATTATCATATTGCTCCTATATTCTGCACATGTTTCTTGCAGCCCATAGCGTCCAAGGTATGTATTAACTGTATAACTATTTGTGTGTGAGTTTATATTATTCATCACTCATCACTTTTTGCACTTAACAAAGTTACTAGATCTCCTTAAGTCCATTGAAATTTAGCTTGTTAGACTTGCTCGATGCCTTGTTTGATTGTAAATTTCTCACGCCTCCCAGATTCAAGTCCTCCTTCTAATCTCATAAAAAGTAGGGAATGTAAAAAAAGTATAGACCTAATGTATTTTTAACGCGCATACATGTATGTCTCTCTGCGCTGTACGAAATTGAGATGAAAGAAAGAAAGGTCCAGCATACTATACAGCAGCGAGTACATCTAAAAGGTGTTATCCTAGAAGAGTGTTTATACATGAAATGGAATAAAAGTAAAGCGAAAGCAGCATGTTCTGTGACAAATCTAGCCCTACCGGTGAAAGGTGCCTGTTTGCTTTGGTATATAGATATTCATTTGGTATATAGATATTCATTTGGTATATAGATATTCATTTGTTATATCATTTATCATAATTATCCATAATTAAGTTTAACATACTTAGGTGCTAATTCATGATTTTATATGATATTTGTCCTTCCTTAAACTAATCTATTAATTTCACAATTTGACAAAGTGTTGCAGCGGCACACGAAACGTCGTGATCTTTTAGATTCCTAGTTGACCATACATTGCGAGACAAACGAATATCACTAGCGATATTATTTCCGATACTATATCCGCAATGGATAATATATTTACTATTATTGATTGAACATACGGGCGCCCTGCCCTGAAATCCCCCTCCTCCTTTCCTTCTCCTTCCCCTCCTTCTTCTTATTCCCTTAATATTCTAACTCAAACTGCAATCGTTCGTGGATTTATTGTGTATGTTGGGCGAGCTATATAGCGAAATGAGCATAATGTCAAACTATTTCATCCACATTCAGGACACACCTAGCTTGTTACATGTTCTACCACAGTCATAATATTCCTGAAAGTTGATTCAAACATTTCGTCGCGTTGGTTTTGTTTCGGTTCGTTCTGGTTCGTTTTTATAGTTCGTCGTAAAAATCGCCACTAATGGGAATATGGTAGAACGGAAAGCGGCGATCTTCAGGAGTGGTCACATTGGACACGACTCCCCACGACTAGACCCACGAATGCAGTACGCATTGGTACAAATCTATGGCAAGCCGTTTTAACATTTATTCCTATTTCTTAAAATCAATAATTGAATTATTGATATCAGTTTATTTATTGATATCAAGTATTACCAATACAGAAAAGTATTTCTTGATATCAAGAATGCATTTATTGATATCAAGAATTCGATTTCGTGATATCAAGAATTGAATTCTTGATATCAAGAAATAGGAATAACGTTAAAAACGGCTTGCCATTGATTTGTACCAATGCGTACTGCATTCGTGGGTCTATATAGTCGTGGGGAGTCGTGTCCAATGTGACCACTCCTTTCACAACGAAGCGATACGAGTCACAGCGAATTGCAACGATGTGGAACGACTTGACACGAATATGCAACGGCATATACAATGATTTTTGGTGAAAATCGTCGTGGCGTGACGATTGTTTTGAACAGTTGATGACGTCCGTACCCATACCCAGCTAGCCACCTGACGTCGGGCCGATGTCGGAATTTGGTTGCCGGATGTCGGCATATCGCCGTTGGCTCGAGGTTAAAATGTCCGCCAGCCCAACATCGTCACGACGTCATTTTTGTGATATATTGGCATAACGTCATTTTCCGACAATGGCCCAACATCATGTCATGAGATGATGTTGGGCCATTGTCGGAAAATGACGTTATGCCAATATATCACAAAAATGACGTCGTGACGATGTTGGGCTGGCGGACATTTTAACCTCGAGCCAACGGCGATATGCCGACATCCGGCAACCAAATTCCGACATCGGCCCGACGTCAGGTGCACTAACATATTTGATAAATGTGTATCCATAACAACCATAGTATCCATATTAAAACAAAAGAGAATATATGCATCGATAACTATCATCATTTACTACTTCATTATAATATGAGCGAGAGAGGGAACTTAGGGGTATACAATAATTATACAATTTGTACAAATATAATTATATCAAAATTAAGATAAAACAGACAGTATTATTATTAAAGATTTTACAAGCACTATGGGATAAAGCTATGTTTGCAGCGGTTTGTTTTGCATCTGGGTGGGCATATTTGTCTACCACTACACAAATTATATGCAATATCCGGAATGTACGTTCTGGAAGAAGGTAATTCAATTCATGATCAGGGTTTTGCAATTGTTTAAAGAGTACTAGTAACACATATTCTTTCTACGATCAAACAATGTTTCTAATTTCAAGAAACCAAGAGCTTCAGTGTATGACAAGTTAGGGTGTGATTTATTATACGAAGAGCTCGTTTTTTAACTGACTCAAACAAGTACGATTGTTCATATTGTGCACTGTCCGATTGTTCCATAAAAAGAATGAAGAAATCGTTGCAGCATGGCGACAGTTTTGAACCGATTCAAAACTATCGTTGTGCTAACACGAGTCATGGCGATCTTCGCGATGTGCAACGGTTTGAAGAACGAATTACAACGACTCGCAACGAATTGCAACGACTCGCGACGACCCGAGCGATTTTCTCCACGAATGATAATCCGTTGCGAGTCGCCGTAAAAATTGCCACTATGGGACCGCAACTTTTTTTCTGCCACGATTTTTCTACCGCGATGGTTAAAGGCAAAAGAAGGACGAACTGACTCGCCTAACAACGACGAAGAACAAAAAAATATTCGTTCTAAGTTGCCGTACAATTCTTCCAAATTCGTTGTTAAACCGTGGCTAAATCGAGTCGATTCGTTCTAGTAAATCGTTGCGAATCGCCGTGAAAATCGTCAGTATTGGAATGGGCCTTAAGGGAAGCAGCAGCATAAAAAGGATCTTTCATCATAGTATTTTGAGCTGATTCCTTGTGCAAATTCCAAGAGAGACTGGGTGGGTGATCGTAATGTGTAGGTAGGAGTGTAGTGGTGGATTAAATATGCTAAGTATGTAGGAGCGAGACCATGATAGGCTTTGAAAGTAATGAGAAGGGTTTTGTAGAAAATAAATAAGGAGCCAATGTAGATTATATAAGATCAGTGTGATGGGATTTATTATAATATTATATTTGGGTGGTGGTACCCTTAAAAGGGATAGTAGAGAATTGGTAAAGAGAGAACAGTTTGGGTCAAACTGAAATTTAGTCACCAAAACCTGCATCATTGCGTTATAAACTAATAGTTGTAACTCCACCATGCTCGAAAGGATATCACAATTAAAACGACTAAGTAAACAGCCTGTTATCATTCAAAAAGAGCCGTTAGAACTCAGGAGGGCGCTCTATAAAAACTCATTGGTTTCAACCATTTTAAATAAAATATTGTGTATGTGATGTTTTTGTAGATATAGTTATTAGATAGAGAGAAATAAACCACTAATTAAAGACCTCTTTTGCACATTTTTGGAAAGAGGAAGGATTTTTAAAATTTGTTTAGCGGCTGGTTCAAAATTATTGAATAATTGTGGGGCCCCACAATTATTACAAATGGTTATGTTTATGGATATTTTAGCATTTCTGAACCGATTTTGATCAAATAAGTTGTTTTCCGTCATTCAAATTGTATGCTCAGTCTTATCGGCACGTCCACATTTTACGATGTTATGGTTCATAATTTACCACATAAACCCTTGTTGATACTATTTCAACCATGTTGATCAATTTGTTGAGCCATCAGAGTGGATTTATTTATTTTCCCGATTGCTTTAAGCTGGTCCCAGACTTTGGTCCCGGACCCACACCGCGTTCAGGTAGGACATTGAGCATTATACAGTATATATACAAAGAAGGAGGTACACACTGTTAGAGACAGTAATTTGATTAAACAGTTAAAAACTCCATCGAAATTTCAAGGAAAGAAGCTTGTTACATAGAAGAGAATAATCGGATTCATATAGGTGATATAACTCGCTCGTCCATCATTGTCTTCTATTAGTGCCCAGCACCACTGTACGTGAGGGGGAGGTGGCAAGATTACAGTGTGATATCCTCACCACAATAACAATAAACGACAACGAAATGGTACAATTAGTCATATGGGGAAACGGGACAATGATACCGCTCTCTGGTACGAGTTTTATCATTATGTTTGGATCTGGTTATGGATACTATCATGGTGATTACTACAGCAGTCGATTCAGTACCGGACTGTCGTACGAGTTGATCATCGAAGATACTCGGAAGTCAGATGCAGGAGACTACTGGTGTCAGGTAATTATACAAATTTGTGTGTAAAATTGCATTGTATTCTCTAAACAATATGGTTTGCAGCACATTTGATTGAACTCAGTAAAAAATACAAATACACCCAAATGATAAAAACAAATTAGCCCGGCCCCTTACAGCACATTGGAAACCATAATGTTTCGAGAAAATGCTAAAAAACGGAATATATTTCATTATTTGGTATATACTAAAAGTAATTTGGAATGTTTTCGCATGTGTGAGTTACACATAATATTAAATTTCCACGCCTGTATCACCCTAAAAGATAAAAACTATTACATCCGTTACAAAGATGAAGGCGTTTTAGAGTGTTTCCTACACAAAAAGCAACAATATATTTGTTTACACCCAAAGGCATAAAACCTTGTAGCTTACGACAATTTGTGAAGTAATTCCCGTTTTACTTTGGAACATTTATATTTACATTAGTTGATAGTTTTTCAATAACAAGAACGCTATAATGCACAATATCCGTTTCCTTCCATATCAAGGTTACAAGTTATACAAGCGGAAATTATGTAGATTTGGCCAATCTGTGTGTTTTGGACAAGACCACGTCCATGACGACCGTTTCTCAAACAGCTTCATTGGATGTCAACAGTTACCAGAATGAGATATTAAGTAAGCTGCTCTGATACAACCAATTATTTAATATTTGACATTTATGTTAAATATTCACAATCTTACTCATATTGTACAATTATCATCGGCGTATAAAGGCTAAACCTACAAGCTGTTAATATAGGTTTTCCCGCTCAATTTGACACTTTTTTTCAATCGAATTAATGTAGGGTTATTCAAATTCACGCATTGCCGCGTAATCGTTGGTATCGGTCTTTCAAATTCCGAATAAGTGCAAACGAATTCATCCATACGCATACGGTTTCGTGAACAGACACAATAGTTCATTTATGGGCACTCGAATTCGCGAATGCGCAGTAGCGCCAGCGTGAACTACATGCCAATTTGAATGACCATTGATGAAAAGGCATGCTCTTAGTGCACATTCACTTGCTCAGACGTGATTTTGAACGACTATTTACGAATTCGAATACTGTTTTGACACGGCGATCGCAAATCGCGCGAATTCGTTTGCTCCTTATATCAATTTGATTGTCACAATCGCGAAATTGAGCGGGAAAACCTATAATAAGAGTTATGATATTGATTGAATAGTGCATGGTTTGGAGTTGAATATACCAGAATAGACAACAATACATTTTTAATTTCTCGAGAGTGATTATATTGCACGGAATATTTAACGACAGGAATCATGTACTATTTGTTATATAAGATGATCATTTTGAGGAACTGATTTTGTTATCATGTTGGTAAACTTAAGTTGACCTTGCTCAAATTGTGAGTGTTCTCTCGATCGACGGCCCTGCGTACTCTGTACAAGGGCCAGCTCTGCGCATTTTCCCCATTCAAGAACAAGCGCACTAGCGCACATTACGCACACCAAGGCCATCCCCTGCGCTGTTATAGCGCATATGCACTATAACTTTACCATTTACTATACCGGATTAAAGGGGTAGTTTAGTTTTGGGAGAGAGGGCGCTGCACATCACAATTTGTTTGTGAGGTAATGAAAAACTGAGTGTCGAATTTGAGAGAACATGCAATTTCAATGGCAGAATAAACTTTATTTGGTCAAAATCGACACAGAAACGGCTGAAATATCCATAAATATATCTGATCTTATAATTATTTGGTGCCCAAATAATTAGATGATTTTTTCAAAAAATTAAAAATATGCTTGCACTTTTTCTAAAATTTTCAAAAGCGTTTTTTAAATAGTTGTTGATGCTCTCTCTATTTAATCATTATTTCAATAAAACATCACATGCATAATTTTGTAAGAAAAATGGTTGAAACCAATGCCTTTTTAGAAAGCGCCCTCGTGGGTTTTAATGGCTCTTTTTGAATGATAACGGGCTTTTTACTTAGTCGTTTTTAACTTTGTATACCTTTCGAGCATGGTAGAGTTATAACTATTAGTTTATAATGTTACTGTCCAGGTTTGGTTAATAAAGTTCAACCTTACCAAAACTGTACTACCCCTTTAAGCATCAGTAATCAACCAATAGGAATGCTCAATTTCCCTTACTTATGATGTCATCATCTTATATATAGCATTTATTGAGCGCTATGTATGTAGATGCCCTATCCAGAGGCGCGTTATAACTCTTGGTCATCAGATACAGTTCAAACACGCGCAATAACCTTGCTCACCATCTCAACTCTCAGAGAGCATACTAGCCTAAGCTGCCCTACTATACAGGGTGACACTCAAAACGGAACTGGGTACTTCCAATAATAAAGACACATTATGACTAGGTTCACGGGATAGGACATGTTTTATAAAGAAAATGATACAAAGAACAGTCATTTTGGTCTAGTAGTTTTGGTTTTAGGATATTTTTTTTTCAATGATACTTATTTTCTTCATTCTTTACATACAAACAATAACAAGTAACTAATACATACAGAAATTAGCAGATTAACATAATATACAGCATTTCATTTTACATTCAGATCAAATACAAATTAAAAGGATATTTCAGTATTGGTCAAACTTAACTTTAGTAACCGAAACCTGCACCATTAAGGTACAAAGTAATATTTGTAACTTCACCATGCTCGAAAAGTATACACAATTACAAACGACTAAGTAAAACCCCTGTTATCATTCAAAAAGAGCCGTTACAACTCAAGAGGGCGCTATTAAAAAATAATCACTGGTTTAAGCCTTTTATACAAAATTGTGCATTTAATGCTTTGTTAAAATAATGATTCAATACAGATATCATCAACGACTTTTTAAAAACCTATTCAGATTTTGTCCAAGTAGTCTTTAAAGGGACTTAGTAACATTGTCCAAATCCTCAAAATAAAATTGTAATTCTAGCGGTTCCTTTATACCTTGTTGTATTCGTATTAACAATAAAATCATGGGACAGCTTTCGGTTTTTCAAATTTCCCTTTCATTACAAAGATATGTATGATTGAAGTATTTAGATAAGAAAATCTCCGGGCGAGATTTTCATCCCTGTACAAAGTGAATGCAGTGAGTTGGTGAATATCACCCAATATCACTTTGCATTTTCGCTCATTACTTGGCCATACATTGTCCATTTGACCTGAAATTTTCACACAATACCCTGAGGACATATGAGATAACAGCAGTATACATTGCATCAACCATTCATCAGTTTTTGCACATCTCAACAAAGTTACTAGATCCCTTTAAGCATTTTTTTTTTTCTATAAAGTCTAAATATCCCCCGGTGATTGCCGGGAAGAATCCTTTGAATACAAAATATACTAATGGACATTTCAGCCGTTTCTAAACCTATTTTGATCAAATAAAGTTGATTATGTCATTAAAATTGTATGTTCTTTCAAATTTGACAGTCAGTTTTTCATTATCTCACAAAAAATATCGGGGGCACTTCGGGAAATACCAATACTCAACGGTACCTTTAACTTTTACATCAAATACGACCATTTGAATTATTGAAAAATAGTTGACAATACAGATCAGCATGAATGAAGAAACATGTATATAAAAAAAGGGGGAAATAAAAGAGGGAAAATCATTACCCCCACCCCCCCCTAAACAAACATAAAAACTCTTACATACACATTTACCATCTTGTGAGGATTTCGACCATTATATATTTCAGCCATGTTCACTTCCTTGCTTCTATTTCGACTTCCCTATTATGCTTAGCTGTACGAAGCTATACTAAACTGTCCCACTTTCTAGAAAATTAATGAAAGAGTAATGTGCCTCGGTCCCCTGCTTATGTCTTCATTAGTAATTGATAGTTAAGTTTCAGTACAGAGGGCGCTGCACAAAGTAATTTAGTTTGGGAGGTAATGAAAAGCTGAGTGGGAAATTTGAAAGAGCAAACAATTTTAATAACAAAATACATTTTATTTGATCAAAATTGGTTCTGAAATACCCATAAATATAACTATTTGTAATTAAATTCATACCTGTAAAGTGTCAGATATTGCACAAAATTACATTTGAGACTTCAATCCTATATCAATATCATTGTAAAATACAATTGAAAGATTTGTGAAAGTTTGAAAGAAAACGAACACTGTTTACCTAGTGAAAAAACGAATATTGAGTTCATATTTTATCACCGAATACTGATGGTCTGCCATACATTTGTCGCAGTAATGAATGATCCGTTTGAGATATTCGCACCCGTGTATGTTTACACACGTAGTACAGAATTCATGGAATTTGAACTCGCTCGGCTCAAAGTTCAATCTCCGGAATGTTCTCACGGGTGCTGCATGCGGACGTTCTCAGCTAGGACAATTGTACTTTTTATCAAAAGCGTTAATCAACGTGATTGAAATAAAAGATTTAAATGATAATTATCTTCATACTAAAGGGACATTTGAAAAAATCAAACCCTATTTCATTCTTCTTTTACCATAAGCTAAACAACACGGTAGAAGAGAAACGAGGAAGCTCCAAGTAATTTTCGTGGATTTGGACACTTTACAGGTATGACTTTAATATGGGGCCCCACAATAATTCAACAATTTTGAATCAGCCATTGAAAAAAAACAATTTTTACACTTTAATTTCAAAGATTTACAAAAGCTGTTTTTGAATATATTATGTTGATGATCTCTCTATTTAATCATTATTTTAACAAAACATCACAGGCACAATTTTTACCTTTCGAGCATGGTGGAGTTGGTTTGTAATGTAATGGTGCAGGTTTGGATTACTAAAAAAACATTTAGAGGGGAATGTAAGAAATCCAAATATTTTAGTCTGCAGGGGTCTTCCCGGGGACAAAAGGCTCCTTTGCGTCTCCAAAATATGGCTCGTAGGAATTACCTAATGCTTATATTTTGTGCGAATTTACCATGTTAATCATCGCTCGCTGCGGGGTCAGCGAATCGCACGGAACAAGAGAAAAAACACGCGCATCTTGCGTCCTTCAGAATATTTTATTTTCGCTTTCTTGAAAGACGAAATACACGTTTAACGCATTTGAGATACCACCCCAAACCTCTTGCATGTTAAAAAGTATGTCTTACAGATTACAGAAGACTTTTGGATACGAATGTCATCATTGATCTTTAAAAAACGTAGATTCCACTTTCAAAAATTGTATTTCCGTACCTAAATGTTGTAAATCAACCCAGATAGAGGGAAACTTCTGCACAAAATCTGACTTAAAGGGCAGGTTCATGTATGCATTGGCACACAAGCTGCATGTAGAGGCCAATAGAAAGTGATATAGAGAAAATAATTCCGAGGAAAACCATAGTGGCCACCTGTTTACAGTGGTCACTTTTCTTGTTACCTTTATACGACGTTATGGGCACTACTCGAAGACTGATTTGAGAGCACATTTCATCTTGTAAAACTTTATCTATGTACAGACAATGGATTTGATGATGGGGAGCTATAGGATTGGGCGCCGCCCTAAACACTACGGTGTGGGGAAGGGGGAGGCTTTTAGCAGCTGCCCTGAACGTTTACGAGGCTTTTTAGTAATTGTGCATGAGGTGGTGTATTTTGTCTTTCAAAATAGCCAAAGTAAAATATTCTGAAGAACGCAAGATATTTGTTTTCGCGATTCACTGACCCCGCAGTAAGTGATGATTAATACGGTACATAGAAGCACCGGGATTTTCCCAGGGGCCATATTTTGGAGGCGCAAAGGAACTTTTGCCCCCTGGAAAACCCCGGCAGACTCATAGATTTGGATTTGTTCCATTCCCCTCTTAATGTTCATACCATATGTTCAGAAATCAGTAAGCTTTTTGATCCACCAAACCCCTCTGGGCTGCCGGTCTACATGTCAAGTTCCCATTTTTTGTAAGTGCCTGATAAATCGTACTTCCTGCCCATCAGAGCATCGAGCAACGATCAATACATGCGTTAGTATAAGTTTTCATTTAGATGTGTGCCGAAGGAAGGGGCATAGTAGGAGTGAGTAGGAAGAGGTAACATTGCCGCGGGTACGTTTTGTTGGCTTCTCAAGATGGCCTGCATGGGAATTCATGGTGCGTGTACTATGTTATTCCGAATTAACTTTGTATCGGACGGAGAAATACAAGAGAAAGTTGTTGACATCTCGTACGGTGGTGGGGACATTTTATTGGGTTTCTTTCTACGCACTATGTGCTTCGCCTATGTTAAGCAATATCTATTCAAAAGTTAACAAGGGGGTAACCCTGCTTTTTTAACGCAATGAAAAATACTTGTTGACTATTTTTTGGCTATTTTCAATAGAAGGATCTTTTTTAATTATTTTCTCCAAAAAATGGAGGAAAACTTGCCAATTTGTTAATAATTTTTGTTTTCAATTTGTAATAACATCACCTATTTTTACGCTGTTTAAAAAAACAATACATGTAGTAATAAATATGTATTTTTTTTACTATTTTGTCATACTACATGTATTTGTTAATGCTTTTTTACTATTTTTGATTATTTTCTTTAATTTAATAAAAAGGTGTCTGAAAAATAGCCATACAATATATTTGTATACATTTATGGTAACAAGTTACAAAAATGGGAACCTGACTAAAGAAATACTACTCGATATCATTTGTCTTTTGTAAAAGATGCCCTTCCCCGTGAAACTGGTCATCACGTGTTTGTTTTATTGCAAATACTCCGTTTCGTTTTGGGGCCACCTTGTATTGTAGTTCTTCAATTCTACAAAAGGATATTCATATTTTCGGCAATATACTTTTTTTTAAATAATTACATTGAAATTATTTAAATTGTGCTATAGGACCACACCTAACAAAGGTAGACCCTCTTCAGCTATTTGTTTACATCAATATGAATAAAACCCACGCAATATATTTTGAATTATTCAAAATAAAAAGTTCTAAAATATGTAATTAGTAATTACCACCATCCGCCTTTCATGTGATTTAGAGCTTATGGCAGCTAGTCTCAGTCTTATGTTAGACTACCCCATCAGATAGATGTCTTGTTTTAAGACATTTATTTGAACATTTTGCGACGATTAAACGCACGTCAAAATCTGAAGCAAAGAATATGGATAATCGGTATTATATACCTGATTAAAATGAATTGCTATAAGATGCAGTTGTTTTCATCTCTTTTATATAGCTTGTAACGCCACAATATACGCGGGGAAGACGGTAATATTAGAATGTGTTTTGTATCAACAGAGACAACGCGACGGTATTATGATTTAGTATAGATGCACACTTTTCATTTCGCAGGATAGTGTATAGAAAATACACAATTGTGACCTTACACCACAAAACGACCGTTATGTCGCCGTGGTAGTTTGTCTGTTATTAGCTGATATAGCCAAATTTTGTTTAAAAAATGAAATTCAGGATGTTGGTATTTCCTGAATGAGGGTATCATAATCTACCTTTTGTGAAGTTTTGAGCGTCAGAAATCATGTTTAAATATGATTTTTAATCAAATAAATATGATCAGATTACAGTGCTTAAATGGACGCCGATCTTTGAAACGGCCCGTTTTCTCCCGAACTTTAAAACTGATTCAGCCATGTTCCAAATCTTGGATGCTCATTTTGAGAGGGTTCGCTTAGTCCAAATATGACAAATTATATACCATTTTAAAGGTATCGACTTCTACTTTACCGTCATGTAAAAATGAGCACAATAATTTTTCCCGACTTATTGGTCGTTTTGTGGTGTGAGGTCACAATTTAGGATTCAGAAATAATGTACGTAGTAATTATAGGGGCCAACATATCCAACCTTTCAACTGATACAACCAATGATGCTAAAATGATTTCAAATCTTAGCGCAGTTTTAGATTTATGGAATAATGAACAGCTGATACAAATCATACAATATTTTTAATATTTGGAGATTTAGTATGTCGACCTGGTCAATACATTTATGATTCCATCGTGTTCTCTCTGTTTACTTCTAAACAGGTGATCCACCCAGAATCACCAGTTTTTCTATCCCGGAAACGAATCTAGGACAAAGGGGGACGTTCATGTGCACCGTGGACGGATTATCTTACCGAGATGTCAACGTCACCGTGGTCACCCCCGCCGATCAAGTGGTACAACCCATAGACAAACTCAACTCGACGTTTCTCTTCGTCATCAGTGACATCACAATGGATGATGAGGGCGTGTATAGGTGCGTGGTGAACGGCATTACAGGGCGGAGGGAGAAATTAAGGAAGCTGTCTGTAAAAGGTATGCATTGAAAAGGGTGATAATGATGGCCATGGTGATGAAAGTGGTGATGATGATGCTAATGATGCTAATGATGTTGACGATGATGACAAAGATGATGGTGATGATGCCGCTGTTGCTGGTGCTGCTGATGATGATGATAATGATCTGAAATATGAGGATGATAATGATGATGATGATGATGATGATAATGATGCTGCTGCTGATGATGATACTTATGATGGTGATGATGGTATTGGTACTGGCGATGATGATAAGGATAATGATGATGTCAGTGATGCTGCGCTGCTGATGCTGCTGCTACTATGCTGGTGGCGGTGGTGGTATGGTGAATGTGTGATGATGGTGATGATGATGACGATGACGATTATGCTGGTAATGATGATGGTGTGGGCTTGTTTGTTTTATTTGTTTTCTTGACCATGTTTACAATATATTTCTTTGTGTCTTCACAGTCCAACCGACTCCGCTGTTCGCCCCGATCGTTCTCATTACCGACAGCCGAGCCGTGCGTATCAATCTCAATGTATTTCAGTACAGCGGCGACGGACCCGTGATCAAGTACGAACTGCAATACAAGCGCGTAGACAGGACTTCCTGGACGCCCGAGGTACGCGATTTTTGTTTATTTTGAAAACTCTCTGAATTTATTACGAAAGTAGAAATATTACTCATTGTTGGCATTTTAAACTAAGAGCAAAATTATGACATTTCCATCGAAATTAAGTGTTTAAAACATATATAGCAAACATTTATAAATGTATACTTATAATGTTGTTGTCAAGGTCGTCGACTTTTCAGAGGTGTTGTCGAAGATTCTGACGTCGCTGGTGAGCGATCAGGAGTACGAAATCCGTGTCGTCCTGCAGCGCTCGGGCGGGTACGGAGGGCGGGGTACGCCTGGGCCGAGTATCCAGTTCACCACCACATGCTCACGTAAGTTCATTAACAAATATTCGGAAATGCAGAAAAAACAATTACATGTAGTCAGTTTTAGCGAGTCTTATAGTTATTTTGTTAAGTATTCGTTTACGCCGTTGTTCGATCACATTCATTGCGTGGGTCACGCAGGGGTCACGCATGACAACGGGATGCTCCCAGGAATTAGCCTTTAGTCAAGGCTCCATATGGCTTGGAGATTCCCTATGCGATCGCGAGCTAGCTAGCTGTGAGAGAGCACGGGGTAAGCGAGCGATACGAACTGGCTCCATCGATATCGATGACTGGCTCCCATATAGAGCCTTTATGAACTTACCACGCAGTAATTTATTAATGAGATGAAAACATTAACGAATCAGATCGCTAGATGCGGGTAACCTCTGCCTGACCCGGGGCCTAATACACGAGTATTGCCGTGGCGTGTTCCATCATGTATCAAGGGGTTTATTTAGTATCAGACATTAATATTATGATTACTATTCTAATGATCAAATATGAGATACATCAGAGTAAAACTGAAGCATAAATATATCCTTTTTTGTATCCATAATATCAAATCTCACCTCTTTATTTTACAAGAAAGCAACATATTTTGAAATGACGTACCCTATTCATGTAATGGATGCGTCCTTATCGACGGTTTAACATGTACGGCCAGATAGAGCGCTCTGTGTACGGCCTTCGCTAGTATGTTGCGGAGACCCTCTAACAACCAGTAACCGTGTATTGTGCAAGAAAGCGTGTTTAGTTTTACTTGGTTTTACTATGCAGCTTGATTGTGTGTCTAAACAAAGACTAACACTCGCAAACGGCTGATCTACCAAACTTGGTAGATGAATATTCGTTATTTAATAGGTTTACATTAGAAATAAACAACAACCAATGTGCAAAGAAAGAAAGACTCTCGCGCTACCCGCTCGATGTGTTCGCTTCGCTCACACTCCGCTCGCTCCGCTCGCGAAATTGTGCATATAGCGTGAGAGTCTTGACGAAAGACTACCCAGGAATGCGCCGGCAGCTCTTGTGAGCGAAATTTTACACGGGTGAATACTCGTAATGCAATATATTTGACGTTACGTCGCTGTTATTCTTTTGGAGTCTATAACTCCACGAAAAGAGATTTCAAGCCCTATTTTGTTCAGGCAAGCTGTTAAATGATATCTTCTTTCATATAATCTCGCAACTTTGGAAATTTTGCTTGCAAAAGGCGGACGCTCCCTTTAATTGAGTTCAATTGATTGCATTAATTTTCAATGCTCACATGAGTCTACTCAAAGTTAGTTATTACACTAATTTCAATGTATATGATGTACTACATTACATTTCCATGATATTCATTTTTGTTTCAATTAAATTCATTTAGATATTCATTTATTTTCATTAGCTCAGTTCCATTTCTTACATTCGCATTTCAATGTTAAGGATAGATTTGTTAATAATTCAATTTGATTTAATACAATAATATTACATTAATTTTCAATTCAAACATATAGGGAAACTGACCAGAAATATATTGTGATTAAAAGAAGGCAAATAAAATGGGATTCCAACGGGATTTGAACCCGAGACTTCCGGATTGCTAGACCGGTGCTCTTCTGACTGAGCTATAGAAAACCCTAGACGGTGCTCGTCCCCGAAACCCTTTAATTCTTATTGCCAGAATAGTCAGAAGCTATTATAAACCTGACATAAACCCGAAGGATACAAATCAACTTGGGGATATATGCGAAGCGATACAGCTTTTTGTAATAATTAATCCACTAGAAGTTTTTGATAATATCGAATTATGAGGAGGGAGATGTATTTGTTTTGTTATATTGGGGATCGTAATGACAAAATGTGCTTCCGCGTGATTCCCGCACCAGCGTGAACCCTTCCCCTCCCCTCCCCCTCTTGTGCGTACGCGTACTTTGTAGATGGCCCCTAACAGGTAGAAAGTGGGGCATTCTTTCTTTCACAAGTTTGAATTAACTGCGCATTTATGCGATGTTACAATGTCAAACAAATTTGCGGCAGATGGAACTGTTATCATGACAGCCACGATGAATAAATTAGGTCATCAGAGTTGTTAGCTTCTTATCGGTATGGTTAGAAGTGCTTCTTGAATTACGATTTAGCAACCCGCTACGAAGATTTCAAATGGCAATTGTATTACAAGGCTTAGACGCTCGTTGATTGGTCGATATGGTAAGGGCATAGACTACACACACTACTAAAGACATAGCCATACACGTGTGTGTTGTGCACTGGTCTGGGAATACAAAGGTGGTCACTCAAGCGGGTTTCATGTGGCATTTTGGCAAGGAGATAAGGCCTAGCTGCAAATAGGCTATCGGGCTTTTATGAATATGGCCACTGGTTTATGTCAGGTTTATAATAGCTTCTGATCATTCTGCCAATGAGAATTGGGGGGTTTCGGGGACGAGCACCGTCTAGGGTTTTCTATAGCTCAGTCGGAAGAGCACCGGTCTAGAAATCCGGAGGTCTCGGGTTCGAATCCCGTTGCAATCCCATTTTCTTTGCCTTCTTTTAATTACATTAATTCTCAACAAATCTATCTAAATTAGTTAAATCACGCTTGGACAATTCTATAATGTTGTTGTTATCGTTTCATGTATACTCATTGCAGCCCCAGTGACTCAATATCGATTGACGCTTAACACTACAAACCATAGATGGGATTCACTCAGCGTTACTTGGACGGTAATAACTGCTCATTCCCTCTCTTATATCGAAACTCTTGATAATTTTGATGTATATTGGTGATATTTATATTATTTTATAATAATATTATAATATAAACATTTATAAAGCGCACTTATCTAACAAATTACGCAAGGCGCTATATTACACTACAAACATAACAAAGAACATTCAACAGTATTATCTCTGCACACAATTTAGCAAACTGCTTACAATAAAATTCTATTGATACCTTTGGGTAAAAAAAGCCTTCAGATGCCTCTGGAAAGTTTCCAGGCACTGAGCTTTACGAAGATTAATGGGTAGTTTATTCCATAGGACAGGGGCAACATGCGCGAATGCACGATCACCATAGGCGGTTCTGGTTCTAGGGACTTCAAGGATGGGTGAAGAAGCAGAGCGGAGTACGTAATGGGAATATTTCATGGTGAGGAGATCTTGTAGGTACTTGGGTGCAATATTACAAGTGTTACGATTTTGTATTCAATCCTTTTGTGGACTGGAAGCCAGTGGTGCTGCTTTAGGATTGGAGTTATGTGATCAGTCCTCTTCACACGTGCCATAACTCTTGCGGCGTTGTGAAGAACTCTCTGCAATCTGGACAAGGATGAATTTGGTAGACCCACCAACACTGCATTGCAGTAGTCCAGCCGTGATGTTACTAAAGCATGTATGACCTTTGCAGCATCAGAGTCGGACAAGTATTTCCTTATCTTGGCAATGTTTCTGAGATGACAGTGCGCACTTTTGCAGACAGCCGAGATGTGAGCATTCATGTTAAGCTTGTGTTGTCGAGAATTACACCGAGATCTCGTACGGTATCTGAGATAGGCAGCTCATGATCGTTGATGGTTACATTCTGCATACCGAAGATGGAGTGTTGATGCCTTGAGGCAATAATAATTATGTCTGTTTTCTTATGGTTCAGTTTGAGCAATGTTTGAAACGCCTGGCTTGAAGGCAACATAGAGTTGAGTATCGTCTGCGTAGAGTTGGTAATTCATGTCGTGACGCTCTGCAATGTCCCCCAAAGGTGAAGTGTACATAATGAACAGGATGGGTCCCAGGACGGAACCCTGAGGAACGCAACAATCCATGTTCCGTTTTTCCGATGTAGAGTCAGCTATGACGACAGATTGGGATATTGCACTTAGGTAGGAGCGGAACCATTCCAGCGCATCACCAGATATGCCAAAAAGACGGGACATCCTGGAAAGTAATAACTCGTGGTCCACTGTGTCGAATGCTGCTGAGAGATCCAACAAGAGTAGCAAAACCATCTCTTTTTTTTTGTCTAGGGATGTCAGGATATCACTGGTAACTCTGACTAAGGCCGTTTCCAAACTGTGACTTGGCTTGTAGGCTGACTGAAAATGTTCGAACAGGTTATTGTATTTCAGGTACATAAAGACGATCAGCGACAATTCTCTCAAGAATCTTAGATATTTACGGAAGTTGAGAGACTGGTCTATAATTGTTGAGGGACTCTGGATCAAGAGTGTTTTTCTTCAGTAGAGGTGTGACATACGCAAGCTTGAAACTGTCTGGAACTGTAGCGGATGAGAGCGGAGAGTTGATTACCTTCAGCATAATCGTGACAAACGCAGCTGGTGCCCGATTCACCATCTAAGTAGGGACTAGATCGAGGGCACACGACTTGCATGGGGATGATCCGATTATCTTTGTAATTTCACTCAGTGTTGCTAGCTGATTTTCTCTCCATCCAGCTACATGCAGATTTTCAGGCAGTCTATCAACGACGGTTGAGCTGGACATCGCCTGTCGAATAGTAGGGATCTTTTCTTGGAAGAACACACTGAATCTGTCGCAAGATCTTTGCTGTTTTCACTCTTTGGTAGATTGTTTGAATTTGACCTACCAAGGAGATCGTTGACCAGTTGGAAGAGACGCTTCTGATCACCATTGCAGTCAGCAGCCTTGTTTTGTATATGTTCTTTCTTAGCATTCGATGTCATCTCAGTGAGGATATTACGTTGATCTATGAAAGCCTGACTGTCGTTTTGCAATCCTGACTTCCGCCAACGCCTTTCTGCTCTTCTGGTACACTGTTTCTGTTGCCGGATGTCGCTTGTTTACCACGGTGTTGGTTGACGCTCAACGACATGCATAATTTTTACTGGGGCATGAGTATCTAAAGTATCTGCGATTGTATCGTTGAAGGTAACAGCAAGTTGATTAACTTCAGTTTTCTTCCAGAAATCGTGTTGATTGAGAGAAGCTTCCACGTCATCTATGAATGAAGCCATGTCGATTGAACGGAGTTTCCTGTATTTCTTTTCAACCGTTTGGCGGCGGGGCTTTGCAAGTTTACAGCTAAAGTGCATGGTCCGAGTCGGATTTAGTGATGACCAGATGACGAGATTGATGATGTGACCAGCCATATGTGTTGGGTGACTCAGGGGCCGCGGAACACTTTTTTGGCTTAAAACAAAAAATACATAAGCACACAATAAAAACTATAATAACAACCAAAATGTGGTCAGCCCTCCACTTTCAAAACCTTTCCGCGGCCCCTGTGACTGATGTGTTGAATACAGCTACATTCATTCAAGATGTTTGCAAACTGATTAGTCTCTGGATTCGCCGTAACATCCATGTGGATATTAAAATCCCCAACAAGGATGAAGTTATCCTGCCTGATGGCAAGATCATCAAGAACTGTTGTAAACTCGGGTACGAACATGTGTCTAGCAAGAACATTATGCGCAGAAGGTGGAGGTCTGTACACCGCTGCTAGAAGCACAGAGGTATTCCCTATACTGAGCTTGAACTCGGCATATTCAAAGCTTCGAAACTGCTGGATGGGTCGAAGCACAGTATCTATGTGTCTCCTGGTGACGATTGCAATTCCACCACCACGACTTTTTCTTGGTACAGACATGAATGTGTAGCCATCAGGGAGCAGCTGGCGCGGGGTAACATCATCTCTTTCAGTTAACCACGTTTCTGTCAGCACCAAGATGTCATTGTCATGATCTGTGATGAAAGTTTGAAGAAGAGCAGTCTTGTTGCATACTGAACGGGCATTAAGCACCACACACTTTATGTTGGCAAGGTGCTGGTTTTTGTTCACAAGTCCTGTAAGGTTAACTTGAGGACCATTTTGAGGTGTGTTAGTTGAATGAATCGTGATGTATCCAATCTGGCTCTGCTTCCTTTTCCCACTTTTTCTCCCTCTATGTTCTCTATGCCGCTTTCCTTTTCCCTGTTTGATGTGATTTCGAGGGGTAACAGTACGGAACATAGTCCGAAAGATAACCGTTTCCTCAACTTCTGCTGTATCAAACAATTGAGATAATTCATTCCGTCTTGGGTTAAGATGAAAGAGAAAGTCCCGATCATATACCGAGCGATTCCCCATAACGGTGCCGAATGCTGTATTCTGGGGAATGGAAAGTTGTACAGTCAGGTTGTAGCTAACATGCAAGTCTGTATCACAAAAGATCAGGGCCAAAACCCACTCAATAGCAACAAAGAGGGATGAGCTGAAAGAGTCCATGTTGCTATACAGACAGTGTAGCATCAAAAATAGAGTGGGTCCTTTAGAGTACTTCGATGATATGCACACTCTGCACACGCTATTTAAAACCAAACACAGAGATGAGGTCGGTCCTGTCACGAAGGAGTAGATTTGATTGTTCGGTCACTTGTTTGGCGGGCTCGTGGGGTGTCCGGTGTTATGCCGTGGGTACCCCATGACTCCTCACCCCCTCCCTATAAACAGGCTTTAACTCTTAACTAATTTTATGTATTACAGTATATATTGCTGCACTTCTTATGTTTTTTATGTATTTTTTGTTGATTTATATTGGATTTTGTTTTTACTTATTCAGATCCCTTATAATTGTTTGTACATTTTGTGATTGTACTTTGATTGTATTTTGATTGAATTAACACAGAAAAAAAAAAAAAAAAACAATAGAGTGGGTCCTATTCATGATAGGGATGAGCGAACTTGAATGAAGTCCATGTGTGTATACATTGTTGTGATGGGCAGTCAAATATCATGGCTACCGTGAGCCTCAATCAAAATGGTCCAAATTTGTTTATGATAACAGCTTTACAGAAACATACAAATAATCGTCAATAGTTGTCCAGTACTATCCAGGTGTCACACCAAACCAACTAGTAACAGTTTCATGGTGGCATAATGCAAGAAAAATGCAAAATTATGGAGAGAGTGAGAAGGGGTCGACCTGCTAGGCGCCACACACTTCTCCTTCATATAAAGAAGAACCACCAACCTATGTTATGCTACGCCTACATGTGTGTGAAATGCCTAATTCCTACAGGCGCTTAATCCACTCGTTCAACTTTTGTGAAAAGCAGGTTTATTAGTCAAATTTGTACATATGCCTAGGAAAAAAACAAAATGAACACACCATAAATTGACTTTAATTGCATTTTTTATTCAAAAATGTCGATTCATATACAGCTAGTACCATATTGATGTACTGATTATCGTTAACTCAAGTTTTATGGAAAGTGGATTTAGCGCCTTTTTGAACAAAGCTCTTCATGTATTAAATTTGTATAAGGTATGAAAACGTGGTGCAATTAAATGGCCAAACTCCTATAATCTTTCTATAGAATTACTTATCTGTAGGTATGATTGTCGAGTAGAGAATAATTTACACACTAATTGTATTCGCGAAGCAGATTTTATATACAACTGTTCGGCTTGTTTGTATAAGTATGGTCGTGATGGTGTGAAATGCAATTTGTCTCTCGGGAAACCCAGAATGCTGACAACTTGCTACACGACGAAATTAGCGGCTTCCGGATCGGCTACCGCGGCGTCGGCGAGGCGAGGAGGCACGTCGACGTCAACACTTCGTTCACGCGTTCGTACACGCTTTCGGACCTGAGCGCGAACACGCAGTACATCGTCTACCTGACGCCCTACAACTGCGGTGGTAATGGATCGACGGTGTCGCGGTTCGCTAGTACGCGAGAAGGACGTTAGTTAATATATTTAATTGAATTTGGTTCGATTTTACTAACTTATCTTATATTTGTAAAAAGTGATAGTATGCTGTTCTCTGACTTATCTCGCCTTTTAAAACTTGTATTGCCGCTCACTTTTTTCTTTATTCAAAATGCCGTTACTCACTGCTTGTGATATATTATTGCCGCCTTTTCCTAATTCGTTTTTATATATAATGTTGTCTCTGGTTTTATACTTCATGATGTCCTCTCAAAAAATATCCAAGTGGTAGCCAGCTTTGATTTTGATAGAGAAAAACATTAAGTACGTTACAACATTGCCAATTCAGTAAACAGTACATTGTGAACACTCGTCATTAAAGTGTTTATTCATTGAACACCGACAGTAGTTGAATTATACCTTTATAGAAAGTGCAGAATATGAATATATTACTTTTCAAGCACTCTCACATCAGAGAAAATGAAAACAAACGGGAAGTATTGAAACCCGTTTCAACACCCGAGTCAAGCGAGTCTGCAGTGGCCGTAAACATTGTCTGTCGGGTGACGTATGCAAATGGACATTGAGCCCTAACTGCTATATTTCAGTGCGTGCTATACCGCAAATTTCGTTATTTTTAAAACTGTTTTCTGAGCATTGTTGATACTCTGAGCTCATTGGATCAATACAATAATACCTTTGTATGTTATTCTTTTTGTTGCTGTGTTGGTCTAAATTAGTAAAAATAGGTAAATCAATCACCAAGTCTGTCGTGATGCCCTGATCGGTAGGCCCGATGCCCGTTCGTAGCTACCCGTGAATGCTGCGCCAGCTATCCTGCACTTCGACGCACGGTCATCATCGGCGATTAGTCAAATGAATCCAGGCTATCCAGCACAAATTAAACAGAGCAAACTGCACTAAACATGTACGTCTTCTTTTCTATCCTGATGTTAATTCATAGTAAATATTTCCTGTCATTTTCCTGATTTTGAAATGATCTTTATTAGTTCCCTGGTGCCCGATCGACTAATATTTTAACTACAAAACCGCTGGCCTATGATATGGGTCCGGTGCGTCGCAGCGAGTGCTGGTCATAGAGATAGTGTATTGCATGTATTGCATATGCCATGCCCGGAAAGCTGGGGTATAGCTATATGTCAGACCGAGGAATCATGACTTTCCTCCGTCAGACAAAGTGATTGATTTACCCATATTTAATAAATGAAACATAAAAAAGGACAAAAGAATAACTAAACAACGAGTATATGTTATTGAACTATTGATACAATAAGTTTCAATCACCAAAAATGCTCGGAAAATACTGTTAAACATAACGACATTTGTGGTATAGCACGCACTGAAATATAACAGTTAGGGCTCAATGTCCATGTGCATACATCACCAGAAAGACATGTCTACGGCCACCACCGAGTCGCTTGATTCGTTAGTTGAGACGGGGTTCAATATATTGCTCATTCGTAATTTCTCTGACGAGTGAGCGCTTGGAAAGTGATATATTCATATTCTACATAGTCTTAGCTATCTGTAGAGGTATAATTCAACTGATGTTGTGTTTTCCAATAAATCTACACTGCAACATTACTTAAAGATGTATATACAGATAACATGTAGCAAACCGATTAAGGCCCCCTAGTTTGGAAAACGATGGACATTATCTTTTCACCCTCAGCACCTGGCCCGGTTCGTAACCTGAGACTGACAGTGACGTCACCTTACCAGATGACGGCCAGTTGGAGCATACCAGAAACGACCAATGGCTACATCAACTACTACATGGTGAGGGCATTCATGAAGAACGGCAGCGCCCTCAACGAGAGATCGACATTCGAGGGCAGAACTAGCAACCTGGTGCACACGGTATAGTCATCGGAATTTTACCTAATTGATCTTTCTTTCCTTTTTATTTTCATCTATCGATTCAAATATCTATTTATCATTTGTCTATTTGTCTATTGGTTTGTATATCCGCGAATCGATTCGACGATCATGAATCTGTCAATCTATATGTATTATAAATATTTATACATGCGGTAGGCCTGTATATTTCCATCTCTGTCTATCACTATTCCATCGTTTTATCGCGTTCTCTGTTCGGTATGATATTTTTTGTAATTAGGCCATTTCTTTCTCTCTACATATCTGTCTCTTCAGGGCCCCGTTGCAGAAAGAGATGGCAATCGAATGCAAGTAGCAATTAATTGTTAGTCAGAAAATGTGTGCATTTCAACCGATAAGATTTGCAAATTTAGTCACATGATCTGACATACGTTTTATTGGCAACGTTACAATCGATAATTGGAATTGGAATCATCCAGAACAGAAAGAGGAAATGGGTGGCACACAGTATCAGACATAACAATTTGCTCAGACTGGTACTGGAAGGAAGAATACCAGGAAAGAGATCAAGAGGAAGGAAACGCATCATGATGTTGGATTCTGTTACGAATGGCCCATATGGAGACTTTAAAAGAAGAGCCATAAGAAGAGAGGTGTGATGGTGATAAGGACCTGCTCCTGAGCAGAATCACCAGAAGAAGACAATCGATTGCTTGTCTTTCTGCAACGACCGGGCCCATTACAGATGTTAACGTGATTCACATTATTATTTTCTCTAATTCAAACACACTTGATAATATTATTAGTAAACCCTTTCAAACAAATTGTCTTTGTTGTAGATTACTGGCCTTTCCCCGTACACCACGTACGTAGTCCGCGTCACTGGCTTCACCATACTTGAGGGCGAGATCAGCAGCACTGAAGCAATCACCAAGGAATCAGGTAAGGCGGGGCGTAGCTACTGGGTGCACACCCCCCCCCCCCCCCCACCCCTCGGCTGCGGATAGATATCGCCAACTCGGAATCGCCCATACGCTACGTACAATGAACACGTGCGAGTACACGAGGTGTTCGCTATACGGGCTTGTCCCCAGCTTGTCGATATCTCCCCCAGCGCTAGCGGCGCGGACAGGTCCGAACGGGCGGTGGATTTATAAATTTCACAGGCGGATATTTGATTTCTTCCGATATTTCTGTATTTAACGATGCTTAGGTTCGGATATTACCACACAAGCCCTATTTCAATACTTATTCGACATTAATGATCAATATAGATGTATTCGGCTTCTTTCCCAAAACTGGAATTCATCTTTAACAAATAAGGCGCTAGGTTCATGTCAGAGATTTCATTTCATATTAGACATAATTATTTGAGCATGTTGATGGAAAGTAAAGTAGGAAAGGGGCCATCGGCACTGAAAGCAAAAAGAAATATTCAGGAGATAACCTGATCCACGAAAGAAAAATGTGCATAAGCTGGTAACCAGGAATTTCAACTGGTAGTCCTTCAGACCAGTTAATACAAGTTCAAATCAGTTGAATGTTCAACTGGTTTGAACTGTGTCAATATATGTAATTACCCCCCGCGTTGACACTATCTGCCTTTCATGTGATTTGGAGCAAATGGCAGCTTATCACATATGTTTGACTGCCCCATTAGATAGCATACCATTATTATATACGTCATTAAAATTAATTGCTATAACATGCAGTTGTTTTAATCTCTTTTAAATAGATTGTAACGCCAATGTTTACGAGGGAGAGACAGCAAGTTTAGAATGTAATGTCATCAACAGAGACAACGTGACAGTACGAACTGTCACATGGGGCAACGGGACAGTGCCGGAAGGTACAATAAGTGGACATTTTATCGTTCAGTTGGCATTTGGCAATAAGCGCCACCGCGACAGCCACAGACAGGGTGATTACTACACCAGCCGCTTCAGTGTCGGGCTATCGGACGAGCTGATCATCGAAGATACTATGACGTCGGATGCAGGAGACTACTGGTGTCAGGTAATTCTAAAAAAAAAAGTGTAGCCGTGTAGTTCTGTGGCGTAGCTACGAAGGGGGGAGGGGGCACAGAGGGGGAAAATAAGCATATTTACAATGATAGGGGTGAATAATAATCTGCAAATATTAATCGAAATGAACGAAGAAAACCAGTAGACATAATTAAAACAATAATTGAACAACTATATAAACATGAATTATAAATCTAATATCAGTAGCTTCATTATTTCCTTTTTAAATCATTTATGTTAACGGCATTTATACTTCTTAAATGAATAGGTAGAATGTTGAAAGAGTTAATGCATCATACAATGGGCTATTTCAAATAAAGTTTCTGCGAGGTCTTGGCAATTCAATTTGGGTATTTGCATGGCGTAATCTATTATCTAAATGGGGTTTTAATGAAATGCGTGAAGACAACAATGGAGGGGCAAGATTGTGTAACAACTTAAAAATAAAAAATAAAGCATGTTTCTTCCGGCGAACTTTCAATTGATCAACATCAAGTGTCCTATATATAGGTTCCCTATGAAAGCGATTATTTACACCAAGTACTGAGCGTGAACATCTATTTTGTATAACCTGAAGGCGACTTAACTATGTAAGATGCCCATTCATCCAAATCATACTATTATTATCAAAGTGGGGTTGAATCAAAGTCTTATAAAGTACAAGAGAAGTCATCTTATCAACGTACTGCGTCACTCGTCTGAGAGCGTGGAAAGTTTTTAATGCCTTTTTCCTTACAAAGTCTATTTGCTGCTCCCATGAAATATTACAATCAAGCATGACCCCAAGATGTTTACACTCCGTGACTTTCTGTAATTTTGTATTACCATTTACCAATGCTTATCATAATATCAGAAAGATGGCGCAAATTATGTTTAGATCCAACTAACATAAATTGACTTTTGGTTATATTAAGCAAAAGTTCATTACTTGAAAACCAACGCATTATAGACTTCAAGGAAGCCTAGAGCAGTCATCGTTCGCTTCAGCCGTTACAACGCACGTAATGAAGTCTACAGAGCGAGAACCAAGCTGAAAGACGTACAGGGCCCGAAAATCTACATTCGCGAAGATCTGACAAGCAAGCGGGCCACACTCTACTGGGAGCTGGTCAACAGCAAAAAAACAAAGACATGCTGGACCCAAGATGGGTCCATCTTCGCCCTCACGCGAGACTCCAAGAAAGTGAGAATCAGCGACGCCCATGACATCGAAAACTTGTAAGAAAATACTCATCTTCATAACTTGTCTTAATATTATAGCGTACCATTAAATATGTCATGCAATGCTACTAACGATGATTTTCCATGTCTGATCTGCCGCAAAGAAGTAAAGGAGAATCATAATGCTTTGTTGTGTGTTACATGCAACAAATGGGCACATTTCAAATGTTCAAGAGCTTCTTGGGACACCTTCAACTCCGACAGAAACTGGACTTGTGACATATGTCTTTTTAAAGAATTACCACAAACTGTACATTTTAATGAAATTGACACTTATGATCCATCACAACATAGAGTGGATGGATATAAGTATGACAGTGTTGAGAACACTTTTGATAAACTGAAATCTTCTTCAGGCATTAATATTGCTCATTTGAATGTCTGCTCACTGTTTAAAAATATTGATGAGGTGAAACATATTTTGATAAATAATAACATTCATATATTTTCTTTATGTGAAACACGATTAGATGAGTCTGTTAGTGAAGCAGAAATATGTATTCCAGGTTATAGAAGTGTAAGGCTAGACCGAAACAGAAATGGAGGTGGGATTATCACATATATTAAAGATAATATACCATTCAATGTAAAACAGGACCTCATGTTTGATGACTTAGAGCTCATGTGTATTGAAGTTTCCTTACCCAAACAAAAAACATTTATGGTTGTATATTGGTACAGACCACCGAATTCCCAAAATATCATGTTTGATAAATTTGAAGCATTACTTCAGCTATTGGAATCAACATCGAAAGATGTTTTAATTATGGGAGACCTAAATTGTGATTTTATTAAAAAACCATTAAATCATCAGACGAAAATACTGAAACGTTTGGGTGAGGAATATGATTTAAAACAGCATGTTGATAAACCAACAAGAGTAACACCAACTTCTTCAACCTTAATTGATGTACTATTTTCTTCAAATCATGACAAAGTTACCTTCTGTGACGTCATCCCACTGAGCTTGAGTGATCATTATATGATAGTATGCTCTCTCGGAAGAGTAAAATATCCTAAAGCACAGCATAAATATGTGAATTCTCGCAATATGCGTAGATTTGACGTAGATAAATTCAAAACTGATTTACGTCAAGTGAACTGGGATGATGTTTTAGAAGATTCTGATCCAAATACTGCGTATGAAACTTGGGCTGTTAAGTATAATATAGTTTTGAATAAACATGCTCCTTTAAAAAGAAAAAGAGTGCGTCAAAAAGAGTCATCCTGGATTAATGATGATATATTGAATAAAATACGTGAACGAGACCGTATAAAACGTAAAGCTAAACGTACTAAACTAGATAGTGATTGGACTTTGTATAAAAAATCACGAAATTCTGTGACGGCAATGATAAGGAGAGCAAAACGTTCATACGTCTCTGGAAGTATTTTGAATAATACAGGTGATAGCACAGCAATGTGGAAGTCATTGAGGCGCATAATGCCTAAAAAACGAAATGTTGGCTCTATTCCAAAAATTACTGTTGATAGAAAAGAAATAACAGGCTCAAAAAATATAGCATCATGTTTTAATGATTATTTTGTTGATTTAGCTACAAGAAGGAAAGAGACCAGAAAGTTTGGTACTAATATGGAGCAGTATATGACTCCCGTTGATTCTATATTTAGGTTTAAAGAAATTTCCCAAGAGGATGTTTTGAAATGTATACATGGTATTGCAAGGAACAAGGCCACTGGCCTTGATCAAATCCCCGCTAGCGTTGTTAAAGACTCTATTGAATGTATTGTTCAACCACTTACACACATCATCAATTTATCACTAGTGACGGGGAAAATCCCCGATGCTTGGAAAAAGGCTCGTGTAACTCCCATACACAAAAGTGGAGATACCTCAGACCCCACAAATTATAGACCGATTTCGATCCTTCCTATTTTGTCAAAAGTATTGGAAAAATTGGTATTTAATCAAGTATATGATTATTTGTCGGTAAATAATTTACTGAATCAAAATCAACATGGTTTTCGCCCTAACCATTCTACTTTAACTGCCCTTATGTCTTTGACTGATGATATGATCAAATCTATAGATGAAGGAAATATAGTTGGTGTTGTTACACTAGACTTAGAAAAGGCTTTTGACTTGATATCTTTCGACATATTATTGAAAAAATTAAAATACTTTGGCTTTGACCAAACAGTTATTAAATGGTTTCAGAATTATTTTTTGGGTAGAGAGCAATCCACATTAGTAAATGGAAGTTTATCTTCGAGCCGAACTGTAAAAAGTGGTGTACCCCAGGGTAGTATACTTGGGCCGTTATTATTTATTATTACATTGAATGATATACATAAATCTGTTAATAAATGTTCAATCTCTCTTTACGCTGATGATACATGTATGTACTATGCTTCAAAGGACCCCAAAGATTTAGAGAAATCAATTAATGATGACTTGAAGTCTATAATGCGTTGGTTTTCAAGTAATGAACTTTTGCTTAATATACCCAAAAGTCAATTTATGTTAGTTGGATCAAAACACAATTTGCGCCAGTTTTCTGATGTTATAATAAGTATTGGTAATACAAAATTACAGAAAGTTACGGAGTGTAAACATCTTGGGGTCATGCTTGATTGTAATCTTTCATGGGACCAGCAAATAGACTTTGTAAGGAAAAAGGCACTAAAAACATTCCACGCTCTCAGACGAGTGAGGCAGTTCGTAGATAAAACGACTTTTCTTGTACTTTATAAGACTTTGATTCAACCCCACTTTGATAATAATAGTTTGATTTGGATGAATGGGCATCTTACACAGTTAAGTCGCCTTCAGGTTATACAAAATAGATGCTTACGTTTGGTACTTGGTGTAAATAGTCGCTTCAATAGAGAAACTTTATATAGAACACTTGGTGTCGATCAACTGGAAGTTCGCCGAAAGAAACAAGCTTTGGTTTTTATTTTTAAGTTACTACACAATCTTGCCCCTCCATTGTTGTCATCCCGCATAGAGTTAAAACCCCACTTAGATTATAGATTGCGACATGCAAACACCCAAATTGAATTGCCTCGACCCCGCACAAACTTTATTCGAAATAGCCCATTATATGATGCATCAAAACTGTTTAACATTCTACCTATTTATTTACGAATTATACACGACGTTAAGATATTTAAAAAGGAAATTATGAAGCTACCCATACTAGATTTATAATTCATGTGCATATTAGTTGTTCAATGATTGTTTTACTCATGTATATACTTATGCATATTGGTTTCCTCGTTCATTCTGATTAGTAAATTATTATTACCCCAATCTTTGTAAATATGTTTTATTTTTCCCCTGTTTAAATAATTTGTTTGTAATTAATATTTTGTATTATTTTATGTATTTCTGTATTCTTTTGTCTCACGGCCCTGCTGAAAAACAGCTTGTAGCTGAAAGCGGGCATTTTATTATTGTATATACCGTGATTAAATAAAATAAACAAACAAACAAACAAGTATCGCATATTAAGGTACACTTGCGTTCCTTTACTGGCCAGACCATTTCATGCGACGCTTGCATATCTCTTCGCAAATGGTGTTTGAACAGTTCAGCCTCTGTGTGATATCTTTGTTCATTATCGAATCCCTTAGGTGAACCATAGGGATGGTCCAGAGAGGCTTATTCCAAAGAACTCAAGCTTAGTTGAAAGTATAGTCGGCGGCAAGTTGTGCTGTACATAACATTCCCTTTTCATTTCGGAAGCTTCAATAGATCTACGAGTATTAAATACATAATATTCGTTCAATTTTCAGCTCAAGCTTATTGTCGAAGGATCCCAGATTATGTTAGATACAGCCATCAATCTGTGTGTTTTGAACAGGACGCAAGCAACTCTATTGGATGTCGGCAGTAATAAGAATAACATAATAAGTAAGTCGTCATACTACTACTAATTATTCTATGTTTGTCATTTATAGAAAATATTCCTAAGCTTAACTATATTTTATCATCATCATCATCAGGCTAGATATTCAAACTGTTATCGAAAGGATGATGGTATTTATTCACCCTCCTGAACAAAAGAAATGTCCACATATTTTAAACACGCCGGTTTTTGTTGTGGTATGTCGTCTCTATAGTATGTCTCACAAATAATGGTACAGTTGGAAAATCATTTTTAAAGGTGTGAAGGTAATTTGGAAGATATACATATTTGGTGTCATATTAAAGGAAAATAATCGGGCTTCCTGATGGTTTTCATTTTGGCTGAATTGGGTTTGTCAGGCGTGAAATATATTTACTTGTTTGCAAACATCGAAATCTACTTTGTGCCAATGTACCTTCTGTGCATTACATGACTTACCAAACGTAATCATTTTCAGAGCAAAAGAAGAAAAAAAGGTAGCAAATATGTTGTTCCCAATGCCTGAATTCCATTTCAATGAATTACACGCCTTGTGTTGGATCAACAGAGGCATTACAAAATATTCAAAGATTCGTCTACTGAAGTAGTATTTGATAATTATTACGTTACAATGCGAGCCTTTGCTACAATTTAACATCAGTTCTCCCTTTGATGAAAGCCTGTTTATGGTCTCAATATCCAAACGCAAAACCTGACAAAAGTCTTCAATCAATGTCAGTGCCAGTAACAAGGCAAACGCCTTTAGTTGTGCAACGCTTTTTGGAGTTGTCAAAAGTGCCTGGAATCTGAGGCGATCAGAACTCTAAAGCAAGGTCAATTTGTAAGAACTCTACCCAGAAAGCTTGCTCTTTAGGGAGATTTTACCATATCTAATCATTGTTAACCCTTCCCACATCAGCAGTGAAAATAATATTGTACTCTAGCCATGATTGCATCGTTATTATAATATAATAATAAGTGAGAATAATACATGTGTGCAACGAATGTCCATCGCCATTTTCAGTGCAAATACGAAAATCGGCACAATTGTGTTTTTGTATATTTGTATACAATCAGATATAATTCGAGATTCGATAAAGGGAAATTTGTCAAACGAGGGGCATCTGACTACACACCTCTTTCCCTTTAATATGGTATAAATTAACCTAACGATTTGTCATATGATCGTATTTTTTCTGACTGTACCGTCTTTTTTTAGACATACTGTACACATAAACAATGTCAGATATCATGTCTTTTGGCACCTTTGAAACGTTTTTGTATTATTATTTTAACTTTCACCATCTTTTAAAAAGTTGTTGCCCACCCCCCTCCCCCATCCAGATAATAACTACCTCACAGACAATGACCCCCCCCCCCCACCCCCTCCCACCCCAACCAATTACGCCCTTGATATCCCGTTGTAAATTTCCTCTAGAGGAAAACCCCAAACGATTATCCCCAGGACAGTTATTCCTCAATTAAATGTATTTGAATTAAATGTTTAAAACTGATAATGATAAGTCAATTACCCCCTATTTTGTGGACAGAAATTGCAGTGTACATCGTCGTTGGTATGATTGCAGCATCGAGTCTGATTGGTCTGAGTCTGCTGATTCGCAAACTCCATGGACGCAAGCTTGCCCGCTTAGAACAAAAGGTGTGTCTGTTTTTGTTTGCATAATTTGTTTACTGAAACACATGACTCACTCATCGCAGTTATTTACAACAACAAAATTAATTACACATAAATAACCACAGCAACAACAATGACTAGAATTCATAGTTCAATAATATGTTTAACTGTGAATTAACTTGTTCTAACCGATGGTACTATTTTGGGAGGAGTGAGTGAGAATTTATACAAATGTTCTCTGTAAATTCTTATTGAGCATGAAACAAAGAATCTCAATATTTTATCTTATTATAACTTTTTTGAAAACATTAGGTTTTTACTGAGAAATGTAAAATATCCAGAATTAATTGCGAGTGTACATCATTTTCTTTATGGTTGAAAACACGGCGAACTTTCTCAAAATTAAAGTACTTGTTATTCATAATATATGTATTTTCTATATTGATTCATTAACTGAGCCAGATTCAACCAAAATCACTCGGAGGTACATTTCTATTGTTCCGTGTTATTTAGCTCAATAAATAATAATATGGAGTATGATTGTAATGCTACAACCGGTCAGCCAATTTCAGCGTTTACGTTAGCATGTCGCGCCTATTTCAATATGTTATGGTCCCGTAGCTGTTCTGTTCGGCTTTTTCGCACACACGTCACCCACAGATAAATGGTCATCAACTGGCTTTTTTTGTTACATTTAGTTCAATTATTTTGCTGTTTACATTTTCCCGTATAGAATCACTACGAGGAATTAGCAATTGAACTGCCAGAACTCCCTCCAAGGCTTCCCAGTTGCACTGTCCCTGTATCCGGTGACCTTCATGAAAACGACGACATCTACGAATCTATACCGAATCATGTGCGGAACGAACCCGACTCGAATTCACCTCTTGAACATGGTGAATCTGAGACCAACAGCTACGCCGCGGTTCCTGACCCTCTGCTGACAAGAGCAGTCTACTCCACGAGATACGGTGGTGAGGACGATGATGATGGAAATGATGATGATGAGGAGGAGGAGGAGGAGGGGGAGGAGGATGATGATGATGATGATGATGGAGATGAACATAATGAATCTGAGACCAACAGCTATGCCGCGGTTCCTGACCCTCTGCTGACCAGAGCAGTCTTCTTTACGAGAGACGATGATGAGGAGGAGGATGTTGGTGAAGATGATGATGATGATGATGATGATGATGATGATGATGATGATGATTATGATGATTATGCTTATGATGATTATGTGCATAATGATGGAGATGATAGTGCTGGTACCGATGATGGTGAGGATGATGGCGATGATGATTAGAACGATAATGATACGATTACATCACCCTCCCATCTACATTATGATTTCCAGATGGACGTATCCATGTTTGTATTAGCCTTTTGTTGTTTTCAGTATCTGTAAAATAAAATTTATCTTTATTTTAAGAAAATAAAAACAAGTTATGTTGGTGTGAGTTGTTAATACCGATCTGTAACTGACTACGGTTAATAGATTATTGTATTTGCAGTGCACGTACGTGTATAATTACAATTTGTTAAACACTGTCAGCATAATCATAATATATTTTTTTCAGGCAATTATTTAAAAAACACCTAGTACGATCAGACTTACACTGTACATAGCCAATTTGTGTGTAGTTCTGTGTAAACAAGTAAGCAGTAAGCAACAATCGATCACGCATTAATTTATAGAAACATAAATTGAAATGGGGTCTATCTTGAAAATTCGTATTATCATAATGCCGAAAATTTGCGAAAAACTTGGTCTCGACCTGAAAATTTGTGCAAATGTTTGTTCACGACCTCCAAAATTTGGACCAGTCCTGGTCTCGGCTTCCAAAATTTGCGACTGGACCTGGTCTATAGACCTCGAAAAATTGGAGCGGTTCTGGTCTTGGCTTCGACTACCCCCCGCGGATAGGATTTTATCAACTGCTGGGTCCTGGTCCTGGCTACGAAAATTGGGACCAATCCTGGTCTAGGATTCGAAAAATTGAACCGGTAGGTTTGGTCTCGGCTTCGAACATTGTCCACGACATTTATTGATATTTCCCTTTAAGTGCCCTTTAAACCCAAACTTAACTTTTCCTTTACTTCAGCAAATGTGTGTTTGTTTAATTCATTATTATCGGGGCTCATCTCAATTAGTATATTGCAATTTGATAGCCCCGTTTGTCATAAATCATGTGTATTATTTCAAAACAATATTATAATTTGTTATAAATTGAAACTGTCGGATTAATATTATAAATTGTAAATACTCAATTAACTATTACTGACAATGGATTAATTCCATTTCATCTCATATCTATTCTAAATAATATCCACATAATGAATGGTTCTGTTTATCGTTTATTAAGTTGAAATGGTTGACCACTT